>OW028586.1:1510000-2017500 GCA_932294295.1 Alitta virens
AAAACTAGGAGATGGCGAATTTGGGGAGGTGAGACATCTTGATATCAGCTGTAGTGTACAATCTAAAACAAAAATGCAGTGCTATAAAATGTATATGTTTTGGTTGTAGTGCCAATAAATTAACACAACTTTATTATAACTAAGAAAATGAAGTAGCAGGAAATTAATCGAACGTCAATAAATCGACTAAGACTAATATCACACCCAAATATTCAAACTTTCATTGGACCTTTAATGACATTGAAATCACCATATAAGATGATTGAATTGTTTCAGGTGCACCAGTGTGAAGCCTTCCTTGGCAAGGACAGACACCAGAGCAAGTCTCTTCCAGTCGTGGTCAAAGTGTTGCAGAGGTCAGCTGATCTGAGAGCTAGGTAAGATTGATCAGGCACATTTGAATATTTGAGGTTTTTCTTGGTACTCTTGACTTGTTGTTTGACACAAATACTGCAATGTTGCATTACCAAAACTTCCAATATTACCGTTAGTTTCATTAAAAACGGCCCGTCAAATTAAAACTAGACAAAGCTGTCATAGCACTACTCAAAACCAGAACTAAAAGTACATATTTATGATATATCAGATTAGTTTCTTACATTTACCAAGGTTTATATTTATCTGGTGATTTATGCAAGCCGAATATTAGCTATATATAAAAACTTGCACCAGCAGCTACTGCTACCTCTTCTGTTATTACCTCAATTGACAGTGATCGCGTGCAGCTGCAATCATACAGACGAAAGTAATAATAGTCCTAAATTATCTTTCTAATTATATTTTCTCGTTTCCTCAAGAATTATAGATAATTAGGACCTAAATATAGTACATGCACACTTATCACACCTTCGGGTGATTTTCATCTAGGCTTTTGCAATACAAGCATTAGATTATGTCACTAATCACACAGATGTGTTACAGACACCTTTCTTGACCTTTGCCACCAAAAATAGGGCAAAGAGATTCATTTTTAATAAGAAAGTAGAGCATTAACACCTTTGAGGCGGAAAGTGCCATTTTGGATTCTGGTCAATTTCTGTCTTTTCTGTCTAATTACTGGCCAATCCTCCTGAAAATCATGTGATTATTTCCAGATTAGTTGTAGATTCAAAATGTCCCTCTGGAATGCCATTATATTTCTACTTTTTAATTTCATGACCTTGCTGAATCAAAACTGGAACCAACCTTCTTATCATGTAATACCATAATATATATATATGCACGTATAAAAAACATCGAAGGAGGATTCTGTGCAAATATTATATTTTCTGTGGCTTCTCTAATTTTCAAACTTTCTGCAACTAGAGACACCATGCAAGCAGACAGAAATTTGACTTCAGTGATGTGTGTCACTTCGAACAAGCCCTGCAGCATGCACCCTCTCAATAATTCAGATACTGATATTGTCTGACATTATAAGATCACAAATATCACAATGACCAATAGATTATACCCCTAACTAAATGTGGCAAAACTTTAAAATACTTCATAAGCATTTGAGTAACCTAGAGCTATCCCGAAAGAGGAGATGCCTGGTGCAAGTTTTTAGGCCACACCCTGTACACAGATTATGACATCACTTTCCGATTCACAGACCCGACCTGTCTTCTTACTTGAGACGGAAACGAGTCGATGTAGTGACATAATCTTATTGGTTTTTTTACTGTGGTCGTAGTGGCCCTAGGCTCTGTTACTTATTCTCCCCATTTTCAGGAGAGGACATGCTTGCTTTCTCGTCATCCGGAGGCCTAACTTCCAATTCAACAACTAGTTTTACTATGTTCTGTTTCCCACTCCACACTTTGTGTCATCACCTCACAGCGACCTAATTATGTACTGGCTTATGGTATCTATAGGCTGGCTTATGGTATTAAAGGTCTAACAATGAAATTACAGAATAATTAGATGTTCATGTGCTGAGTTTATGCAATTCTTGTTCTGGCAACCAGGCAATTCAAAAAGATTGCCTAAACTAAAGAAATATGAATCCATTTCTCTTGTATTTTTAAGAGAAGATTTCTTAAGTCTATACTCAGCCTATCGGCTACATAGTTTAGCCAATCATTTTGTTTAACTAGGTAAACTAGCAAAGAATGTCCATAATTAGAACGCTTGCCTTATAGGTGATGACACACATAGTCAAGGAAAAGTTAAGAGCACTGGGGTCAAGTAATTTGTCCTACCTGACATTTCATTCTGCCAAAATTGACTGGGTGTTCGATTAAAATTCTTGTCACCTGTGTCATTCCAGTCACCCTTCGACTTAAACTAATACACTCTTGGTGTTCAACCATCTGAGGTATTGCACCATACTTTAACATAAAGCTGTACAATTATTTCATTTACATTACAGAGAGGCATTTCTGAAAGAAGCTGAGATCCTAGCAGCCCTGAAGGATCCCAACATCGCCATGGTGATCGGCGTCTCTACCCAAACAGATCCCATCTTCATGATCCTAGAATACTCCAAACACGGAGACCTCCATCAGTTTCTACGACAACGAAATTATGCGGAAGATGTGCCCGTCAACGATGATACTGCCCTGACGTAAGTGATGTCATTTCATCATTTCTTCTGTCTCCACCTACTTGTCATGTACACTGGCTAATTTTCAGAAGCACTGAGATCTAGACAAGACAAAATAAAGAATGGGAGATGAAAAAAATTGTTGTGGATTATACAAGTAAATAGAGACAAGAATATAGATTTACTTCATTTCCTTGTCTCACTGTCATGGTTTTTATGTAACTGGTGGTCTTTAAATAACTTGAATTCTGAAGCCACCGGTCTATTGCCAAAACACTTTTTCTAATTTTTTTTCAATAATGACTCAGTATTATTGAAAAATAATAGGATCAAGAACAGATCAGAACTGACCAACTTGTGAACATGTTTGATTATTTGTAGTACATCACTTGTAACTCTTGAATTATTTTACTCTTTCTCTAGCTATGGTTGCCAGATTCATCTGGCGATTCAAGTTGCATCCGGGATGAAATATTTGGAATCGCTTAACATGGTCCATCGAGACTTGGCTGCGAGGAACTGCCTGGTCACCCACAACTTCACCGTCAAGGTAAATGAAGACTGAGTATGTCACCTTTCAGTTGGTGGCTTTTTGTATCGGCAAACTAAGGAGTTCTGCAGTCGTGTCAAAACCCAGGGGTCGTGTCATTTGTAAATTGAGCGCATTGAGAGATACAGTCCCATTGTTAAAAAAACATCACATGGTGCATAAAAACTAGATGATGTCGTGACTCTTTTACTATTGACACTCACTCCATCTTTTTTTTTACGTTACTTTACAAAAACCAAAATTATTTCCTAGATATCATTTGTTAACAGTAGTATGATCTTCATACACAACTAACTTGCCTATTAGCGGACATTGCTCTTAGCTCAACTGGTAGAGACTGTGTTATATTGCCGGGGCGGGGGCCTAGCTCAGAGGTAGCGCTCTGGGCTTCCAACCGCCGGGTCCCAGGTTCGATTCCCGGTCGAGCCTAAGTTGGGTGGCTGTTTCATCCTTCGTCTCATTGCCATGGTCTCTGCCTGTCCTAATTAGCCCAACAGGTGCAGAAATACAGGACGTAAAGCCCTAATCACACACACACACACTGTGTTATATTGCCACACTGGAGTTGCCACAGGGAGTGTTTGTTTTTCCTGTTAACTTATAAAGAATATAAATATAAAAACGATGTAAATGTGTTTGACCATTATCAAAGTTGTCTTTTGTTATTCCGCAGATTGGAGATCTGGGAGCAAGCAGAATTCTTTACGACAGTGATTACCATCGCTTGGACGGACGGACTAGACTGCCGTTGAGGTGGATGGCCTGGGAAGCTGCCATTCTGGTAACGATGGGTTTTTGTAATGTGTAAACTTAAAACTGTGTACCGCTATTCATCTTTGGAAAATTATTCTAGGGTAGCTGACACTTCGGCAATGCAATATGTCACATTTTCAGTAGCACTGAACACAAAAAACTAAAATCTTATGGTAAAATATTTCCAGTTTTTATATAAATACACTTTTTAATAGGCTAAAAATTATATAAATCATAAGTTAAAGTGTTTGTCAAATATGGAGTCATTGTAAGTTATTCCAAGCAGTTGTATTGTTATAATAAATTAGGTAATTTCCAGTAAAACTATAATTTTTTTTGTTTTTAAGTGAAAGCTTCTGATACTTAGTTGTTAACCAACATATATAAATGTAGCCAAATATGAAACTTACTGTTGAATGCACCTTACTTGCATTAAGTGTCTATGCTAAGGCAAGTAAAAGACCCCACTCATGGGGTAAATGTGTAGCAGGGGTGGACCCCTCCTCTCTTACCCAATCAACCCTCGATAGCAGCAAGAACTTGCCTCAGAGGGCTGCACTTTCAACACTATCTATCTATCTATATCTTACTTGCACTAAGCCTATATCTTGTCTGCCACATATGTTATAATGATTTTATTACTTCTTCATCAAGGTTAAGAGTAACACAATAAATTTTATTGCAGGGCAAGTTCAGCCATAAATCGGACGTGTGGTCCTTCGCGGTGACCTTGTGGGAGATCTTGGCCTTGGCGAGGGAGAGACCGTTCTCATCCATGACCCACCAGCAAGTCATCACCAATTTCCAGAGGATATTCAACAATGACACCATGCAGGTAAGAGACAATTAGCTTGCCATCAAGACGGATATCTTAAATGCAGATAGATGAGATCTCCACTGCTCTGAAATTATATGAATATATTTAGACCCAATCAAACCTTGTAAGTAGCAAGAACTTGCCTTAAAACTTTACTTTCCATAGCAAGAACTTGCCTTAAAACTTTACATTTTTAAGGCAAGTTCTTGCTATGGAAATTAAAGTTTTAAGGCAAGGTCTTGCCTTGAAAACTTTACTTTCCATAGCAAGAACTTGCCTTAAAACTTTACTTTCCATAGCAAGAACTTGCCTTAAAACTAAACTTTCCATTGTCTTGAAACTTTTCTTTCCATATCTATCTGTGTATCTATCTATGTATGTATGTATCTATCTATCTATCTAACTGTCTAGCTGTCTGTCTTTCTGTCTATCTATCGAGTGGTAAAGTTGTTTATCTTAAGGTGCCGGGTTCACGTCCTATGATGGATGCCGTTTTATAAGGCTGAGTTTCAGCGTTATGATGTATAAGATAAAAGCACATTGCATAAACTATGTATGATGAAGAATGAAATGAATCGCTTAAAAAAATTGTTCATTATAGACACTTAATATAATTTACTCTATTGCAGGTGTATTTACCTCAGCCATTGTCTTGTCCGAGAGAAATTTACGACTTGATGTGTGAGTGCTGGAACAAAGAAGAATCCATGCGGCCAACCTTCCGTGAAATTCACATGTTCTTGCAACGAAAAAATATGGGATATAACCCGGCTGAGGACATTTATATGAAGCCATGGGCTTAGATTTATTTCAAATCATATTATAAACAACTATTGTAAATATCATAACATAACAGAGACTCAACGAGTCGTAACAGTGGTCATATCAAGGAGTTCAAATTTAGTGTCTGAGTTATCCACAAGAGGGCAGATTACATGCCACGCCACCTGCTGGATATGTGCTGAAGTATAGGACAGAATCAGGGCATAGTTTGTCATGTGTTTATATCATGTTTATATTAATGTTATAGAAGTTATTAACTGTTATGTATAGAAGCTTATAGAGTGCATTGTTTTCTATGAAAATATGTTCTTTGTTTAGTCGACAACAATTTCACAACCTGCGAAAACAAACTTAAATGTTTTGGAAAAAATTATAGAGGTCACACATAAATTTTTGTTTATTGTTTAATGATAATCATGACCTACATGTATGAAGATGTGTAATATTTTATATATATTATAAAAAAGCAGACCTACCCCATGTGACATAATGTGATGGTGACATATATAGATATATATCTCATTGTGTAAAATGTGTAAATAGTAAAAGTTGGTGTAAATTGGTATTTTTGTAAGACATAATATAATATATTTAGATGAAAGTTATCAATGTGAGTGGTATATAATTGCTTTAGTAGGAATTATAATTATTATAGATTATGGATTGAAGAATTATGATATTTCATGGCAACAAATTAAAACTAAGCGTTTTACCATTAAATTTAATATATATTAATTCTGCTCATTTTGAGCTTTTAAAAAGGTAGAATTTATGAAGAAGCGAAGACAGCGAAGCGATATGCTTTCAAAATATGAAATGTTTCATTGCCGGTATTAAAACAAGTGTATACAGACTTTAACAACAATGATTTGTTCATAATGCTTTAATTGCAGAATTTTTTCAACTGCTGTGTTCTGCAAATCATATCTAAGGAAAATGTACAGTATGGCGGACCGAAATTTATGACCATATTTAGCGAGCCTCAACGCTATGCTTATGACGTCAAATGCTTGAATTCAATTGATGACATCACAAACAAATTATGGCGATTCTCCATATTCACAATGTCTTTTTTCTTGGAGGCTGCTGCCATCAAACCCCCACAAAACTTAATAATGTTATTCAAATTGTACTGAAACTAAAAAACTTGGTGTCAAAATAACAATGTATTTAATATTTAATGCCTGCCAAATATGGGCCTGAATTTGGGTTGGCTATACTCTAAACCCCATATCTATTCATGAATTAAAACTATAGAAACATTGCAGCTGTAGCACTAATTATGAAACCATGTTACACACAAGAAATTATAAATATATCAAATCATATGTTTAAGAAGTTGCATAATTGCCAAAAATAAAGAAACATGCTTATGTGAGTGATATATTAATAGCCTGTGCTTGTGCACTGTCCTAGGGGTGAAACTGTGTTGCCATATTATATTGTTGTATGAAGTTGTGTATAATTATGTAATATTATGTAATATTATGTACTTGGTTAGAATAAAGTGAACCTGACAACATATTAATTACAAATCTCAGCAGTTTGTTTCTTTAAAAATTGCTGTTTTTATAAAAACAGAAAGATGAAATGGACAGAAGAAACTAAAAAAGTAACTAATTTTACAGATTTTAACATTTGTTTTATTATATTCAAAATTCAAAATCTACCTTTTTTTTCTTTGACTTTTATGCTCGATGTGGAGATTGGTAGCTAGCCTATTTAAATTAATCTATGATAGATCGTACTTAGGTTTTTTTAACATACTTTTTTTTAAAATATAATCCAATTTGAAAAATATTCAAGAATAAAAGAATAACATGACCTTTCCACTTGCTGGCGCCAGGTAGCAGATTTCATGAACGGAGCACTCCATACTCGGAACATTTTGATTCCTGCAGTCATTCAGTGCATCGCGTGTCAGTAACGCATGCGCAGTGGAAGTCATCACTTTGCCTGGTCTCATTGTTTGACATTTTCTTGTTTTTCACAGAAAGTACGCTTTCTGGAGCTTCCAAAATGTTAGCGGACACTTTATTGATTGTGTTTATTTCAATTGCAACGGCACTTCTTGGAGAAGGTCAGTATTTCCGCGTTTTGATGCCTAGAATTTGGAAGGAGGGCTGAAGTATCCAAATATCGCTCAGTTTGTGCCACGCCTCTCTTGTGACATGTTCCATTCATTTGTAAACCTTTCTGATAGGTCCCAAAACTTATTGAATGTTCTTTTGTTTTTGCCGTAGACTCTAATACAATTTGCGTTATGTGGCAAACATTTCTTGAAAAAAGTTTAAGTGACTAAACTTAGTCTAAGTAAAGTCCAAGACTAGACCCTATAACCCTGTTAATTCAGTGGAAATATGCATACATTGTCATTGTTTATCTAGAAATGAGTAGTTAAAACTTAAAAATTATGCTCTATGGATTCACTTTGAGATAATAAGTAGTAGGGGGTATTTCAGTAGCCTTGAGTAGGCTTGTCCGTCATTTTGACTGTCCTTATTTTTAATATTCTAGACGTCTGATTGGCTAAGAGACTGTAAAATTAATTATGTTTCATTGGCGATGATGGTCGACAATCTTTCTTGTCTTAATTGAGGTCAAATCAAAAAAGATAATTTTTGGAAATATATAATAGTGTAAACCCGGTACTACTAAAATGTGACCCATCGCGACTAAAAATTCAGGTAAACTTATCATAGTGGTAGGGGGGTTATTTATGATTTGCGTCCATATATTTTATAGTTGATTTAAAATAGAAATTTAAAATGTTTAACATTATTTAAAAAAGTTATTGTAATTAGATAAGATGAATGTCATTGTGATCTGTAGTCACTAACGTCTTCCTTCAGTTCCTCACTTTTTTTATGGTATTAATATTCTCTCTTTCGCCATTATAAATATTTTTCAGGATTAACATGGCTGCTTGTCTATAGAACAGAAAAATATCAGAAATTGAAGGCTGAAGTTGAAAAACAAAGCAAAAAGTGTAAGTTATGACTTCCTTTTCCTGTTGCGAGTTGGTTTTGCGTATGATGTACCTATTTATCAAATGTTCTAATTATTACAACTTTTCTTGTAGTGGAAAAGCAGAAAGAAAATGCATCAGAAGGAACAGACCGAAGCCACAAGAGAAAGATAGGTCAGTAACCGATGACCAATTATATTTGGTTAACTTTTTTTCTCAAAGAGTGTGAAATAGATAGTAAGAACGCGACTGATTATTTGTAATTGAAGAACAGATACAATTTTTCAAAATGTTTCCTGTAGTGCTTCGTCAATAATACAGCCCACAGTTTGTTTGATAAATATATTATAACAGAAAACGCTAACATATTTCAATCATGGCGGTCTTTGTGAAAACTGTTGTGTATTGGCTACTTCTAGATTCTAATTTCTAAATAATTCTGTTAAATTAAACGATTGATTGAATTTTTTCCTGCAGAGAACAAATTCAGACATGTATTCTAATTATGATAGAATTTTCTCATTAGGAAAACGGATATTGGATACTCCTGGACTTCTTAAATTCTTTCTAACATGATATTTACATTTTCTTTCCACAGAGAGGCAAGAAGAACGATTGAAAAACAACAACAGGGATCTCTCGTTGGTACGTCATTTTCACAAACATTGGTTCGGTGCCATGGCCAGTTCGTATTGTCCCTTACGACTTGATGATCTCTCTTGTATTCTTTTCAGGTGAAAATGAAGTCCATGTTCGCCATCGGTTTTGCATTCACAGCATTGCTCAGCATGTTCAATACGATGTAAGTTGATTCACAAACACTGTTAAAATATTGATATTTGATATAAACCTCTAAAAAGACTTTGAACAGTGCATGCCTCACCCAGTTGGATAGTTTATACTCAGAAACGTTATATATAATACAAATTTTAAGCAGACTCTAGTAAACATTTGCTGGTCATTTTGTGCGATGCTTTAAAACAATTTTGTCTGGTCCAACAAACAGTAGAATTATGCCAGACCGAATGTCCGGCACAAAATATGAGGTAGAAAAAGTTGTATTCACCTCAGAAATACTCAGAAATAGGCCAAGTGTACCTGCGAATGTGTGTTTACCGTGAAAGGTATGCCATAGCACCGCACAAAATTAAAAATCTTTTTTATGATTGGCTGATAAATCATTAGTTTCTGCAGAATGTTTTAGCAGACGAACAGACACGGCAGATGAAAATATGTGGCAGATCAAGTACCGTGCTGGTACTCATCAGTTCGGACTGGCAAAAGTCTGTTCGAACTGGCAAAATCGTTGAATTTGGTGGTCCGAATGTCTGACAAGATTTTTGGAGGATTCACAAAGACTGCTTTAAAAACAGCCTTCTAGTCTAACCAACTGACTGTGTCACTATTTAAACTATTTTAAACCGTTACTTTTTCCTTTGTACTCTGAATTTATTTGTCACATTTTATCGATTTTATTTTACACAAGTATATGTTTAAATTTTACTATAGGTAGGGAGTTGTAAGCAAATAAATAATGGCATTCATTTAAAATATTCATGCGTTTTATTCAGATTTGATGGTAGAGTCGTCGCCAAGTTGCCTTTTGTGCCGCTGAGTCTCATCCAAAACCTTTCTCATCGTAACTTGATGGGAGACGACTACACGGACTGCTCCTTCATTTTCTTGTACATCTTGTGTACCATGTCCATCAGACAGGTATGAGTCCATATGACATTTCTGTTTTTGTAGGGTTGGTCAGATCTGACGTTAACTAGAACCCAGAAAGGAGGGTGGGGGCCTAGCTCAGTGGTAGCGCGCTAGGCTTTCAACCACTGGGTCTGGAGTTCAATTTCCAGTCGAGCCTAAGTTGGATGGCTGTTTCACCCATCGTCTCATTGCCATGGTCCCTGCCTGTCCTAATTAGCCCATCAGGTGCAGAAATGCAGGATGTAGAGCCCTAATCCAACCACCAGAACCCAGAAATACCGACAAAATAGATGACGTCGCCAAAGCTTAAATACTGATGATGTCATCTGGTATTAGGTATTGGTGACGTCATGCATTGTGCCATCATTTCCGGGTCCTAGGTCACGCAAGAACTGGCCAGCCCTAAAATACATTATAATCCAAAAGTTTCAGGCCACCTTGAAAGTTTTTATTGGTATGCTGTAATATTTTAAGAAGTAAAATTTCATTGCAATGCACAGTTAGTTTCTTTAAAAACGTCCCATCAAATGGAACCTAAACAAACCTTTAATTGCTGGCTACTCAAAACCGGATCTAAAAGTACATATTTATGATATGTTACATTAATTTCTTACATTTACCAATGTTTACACTTTTCTGGTGATAAATGTAAGCCGACTATTAGCTATAGAAGTGGACAGAAGCAGCTGGTTTAGCATGTTTAGATCACAGTCAGGTATAGGTCGCTACAGACAGCTAGAGTCGACCGTTTTTTATGAAACTAACTATGTGAGGTGGCCATTTTTGTGACCCAAAATCCATGTTACCATTGAATTTTTTCAGAATATACAAAAGATGCTCGGTTTCGCTCCCTCTCGATTGGCCAGCAAGCAAGGAGGATTATTTGGCACTCCTGCCCAAACTGGGAAATAAATTTTATAGCCGTGAAGCTCACGAAACGGTCTCTTGAAAGTGTGCGGTGTGGACTGGCTGTGTGAATGACATCATTGCTATTTAAACTACTGCCGATGGAAAACTGACATAATTGTCGATTTTTACACCTTATTTTGTATCAACGATGGATCGTTTAGTCAATACAAAGTCTTATTTCATTATATGAATTTTTGGCCGAATGTGATATTGATTCTTGTAGTCCTGTTCAGCCACCAGTAATGATTGATGCATTTCAAGGTTAATAGGAGAAATTTAATGTAGTGAATACATCCGAAACTCAGTATTTAGACCTCATCTGTAAGTTTTGAATATAATGACAAATTGAGAAGTAATGATTTTCTTGAAATTCTATGACCTTAAAAGCGAGATGAGTTTATAAGTGTGGCAGTCTTAATGTGCGGTTAAGTTGTCTTTCTGTGTATTTCTAAACTAGGGCTGTTCCATTTAAAAAAGAAAGGGTGGACAGGAAAATTTTCAGACCCTCCCGCCCACACCCGCTTTTTGTTTTTTAACAACCTCCCACCCCCTTTTTCTATATAAAGTAAGTACTGGTCATCCATTCCCCCTCTTTTTCTATTTTGGAGACCCCCCCCCCCTCCCCCCGCTTTCTCAAAAACCTTCCTGTCCACCCCCTCCCTCTTTTTTTAAATGGAACAGCCCCTAGAAGTGGCCAAACCCGGAAGATATGTTAAATTAAAGTGTAGTATTTTCTCTTATTTTAGTTGTATTCTGTATTGAGATGTACTACAATTTGGCTCGGGGAACCAAATCAGTTCATGTAGTATTAAATGATTGTTCAAGAAATATTGGTGTCCGTGTACATAGATTTTAATAAAGTTTTTCTTTGATGTTACTTAGTTTGAAAGTTCTTTCTTAGGCAACGGTTTTTTGATCTTTCGTTTCTCGACACTGCCGGCCAAATTTTTGCAGTGCCACTCATTTAATAAATCAACAATTGTCTGGGCAAATATGTGTATTGCATCTCAAAGTATCACATCACCTGTGTTAATATTTGGAAAAAAAAACCACTTTCTGGGGATTTTTTTATATTTTGCGACCAACCTTCTCATGAAAAACGGTTCGAGAAACATAAGATCAAAAACCGTGGCCTTATGGGCCCGGAGCTGGGGCTGTTGAGGTATTGCCTGTGATTATTCATGGCAGTGGTGTAGCCAGAACCGACCTACATTGCATTAGATGCGATGTCCTGTGAACAGGGGGACTTGTAGCTAGGCAGTGGCGGTGCTATGGGGGACTCGCCCCAGTTTGAAACTGTCAATTGCTGTATGGAATGTTATATCTATCTACATTTGCCCACTTGTATGGATCCCTTGCCCTTCGGTTACCTCCCCCCCCCCCCCACCCCCCACTTCAGATATCCTGGCGCCATTACTGATTCAAGGTCCTATCAAAGTAAATTTTATATGGAAGGTCAATCGGCTGGCAATGGCCATGATTAAATATATATGGAATATATCTCTACCTTGTTTAGTATTTTTAGTTACCTGGCAGTATATTTTTGTGATTGTATACTGTTAGAATGAAGATGAGCTGTGTTGCTTCCTATTTAGCTTCCTAAACCCAGTTAGCAAAAGGTACTCCAGGGTGTGATAATCCCAAAACTTAAAATTGAAATATCTTTAACTATCCCAAACAGAATCGTTTAGCCTTTGCATTAAAACTCAGGTTTGACCATACACTAAAAACGTTTTCTTAACCCTGAAGTTTATTCAGGACCACTCTGAGGAGTCTTTATGACTTATGCAAGTAAAAATGTGAGCTTCTTAGGCCCCATTTAACCCCATAATTCCCATGCGGGACTCCCATTTGGGAATTGCAGGACTTAGAGGACTTACAGGAAATGCTGGAATTAGATAGGAATTGAAGGATCTCATGGGACCCATATGGAGATAGGGGAGTTATTAAGGATGTAAAGGAATTGCAGGATTTATTGGGCATCACAGGGACTTATTGATCTAACAGAGATTATTTAGGACTTGGTGGAATTATTGAGGACATACGGGAATTATGGGGACTCAGAAGGGCTTCTAGGGAATTGCAGAATTATTCAGGACTTATGGGAATTATGGGGACCCAGAAGGGCTTATCAGGAATTGCGTAATTATTCAGGACTTACGGGAATTATGGGGACCCAGAAGGGCTTCTAGGGAATAGCAGAATTATTCAGGACTTACGGGAATTATGGGGACTCAGAAGGGCTTATCAGGAATTGCGGAATTATTCAGGACTTATGGGAATTATGGGACTTACAGTGGCTTATTGGGAATTGTGGTACACCACGGGGACTTATGGGATTTAAGGTGATTATGTAGAATTTTTCGGAACTTGTAAGGATATAAGGGAAATATAAACCACTATGGGACCTCGAAGGAGCTAGAGCTTGGAATAGTCGGACTCGTGGCTTTTATGGGAATTAGCTAATTCTATTCCAGATACACAATAACGTGAATCTGCCAATAATATAGCTCACACGTTTAATACAAGAAATCAATTGTTGGCTCAGATTTAGCAAGCCTGGCATGAACACCCAATTACTAGTTAGTACACAGGGGTCACTAACCTCGTGATATAGACTTTCTCATAAAGTGTAATGCATGTAGGGTATTGATCCCGAGACGTTAAGTTGCCAGGCTTCATACAAGCCAATGGCATTGGCTAAAGGCCCCTTCACACATAGCCGGATTAGACACCGGAGCGTCCCGGAATGAAATTTCTTCAATCCAGGGTGGTCCAGGCGAAAAAGTTGGAAATGTCAACTAACGAAAAATTTGGCTGTGTGGACACGATGGCAAGACGTTGGCGACAAGGAGCAACACGGCTATTACACGGATGTATATGGTCGCTACACGGATATGTACGGTTGAAACATGGCGGTACACAGAGGTGTCCGGTGCACCAAAGAACGAGCCATGGTTGTTGCCGGAAGTAACACGGATGTCCCGGATGAGTGCGGAGTGAACCGGATGTTACATGGGGCCTTCACGGATATACACGATCTGTACACGATCGTATTGCGGAGTTAACCTGTCTTCTCCCGGAACGCGCTAAAATTGGTATTTAAGGTGGATGCGTTCCACTGGCCATCATTCCACTTCGGACTACCATACTGCAAAGGTGTTGCTGCTACTACACAAGAATAGATAATTATTATGTCTTTATCACACTACGACAAGGTGGAATTGGATGTGAAGTACCTGGACATGCAAGTCCAGCTACTTACTGCTGCAAATGATATACTTCTGCAAGAAGAACAGAAACAGCAGAACGCTGCAGAGAGGGCCGCATCAACAACTGATGAAGATGACTTCTTACAAAATGCTGGTGCTGCCCGAAGAAGAAGGTGAATGTGGGTGCGACCTTGGCTTCTAAGAAGACCTCTTTATGGGCAGTATGAAAAGCTGATGGCTGAATTGACTGCAGAAGATGTGGGTGGCTTCTAGAATTTCATGAGGATGGAGCCTGACTTATTTCATGAAGTTCTGGCAAGAGTGGGACCTAGGATTACAAAGCAGGATACTTTTCTGAGGAGGGCCCTTGAACCTGGACTGAAACTGGCTATTACCTTGTGCTACCTGGGTACGGGCAACAGCTACATGTCTCTGCAGTATGGATTCAGGGTAGCCTTCAATACCATTTCTATCCTTGTCATCGAAGTCTGCCAGGCCATCATAGAAGAGTACTCAGCAGAAGTAATGCGTTGTCCTGTAACCCCAGAAGCCTGGAAAGAAGTTGCCAATGGATTCTACAACAGATGGAACTTCCCCCACGGCATCGGCGCCATTGATGGCAAGCACGTTGCCATCAGATGTCCCAGGAAGTCTGGATCCCTGTTCTACAACTACAAGGGATTTTTCTCTATTGTCCTACTGGCTGTAGTTGATGCTGAATACAAGTTCCTCTATGTTGACATTGGTGCCAGTGGATCAGGCTCAGATGCTGGAGTGTTTAGTCAGACAGAATTGATGGAAGCGCTAGAAAGTGGGAACATTGGATTACCTGAACCAGACAAACTGCCAAATGATGACCAGCCAGTGCCTTACTTCATAGTTGGGGATGATGCCTTTGGACTGCAGACTTGGATGATGAAGCCTCTGCCTCACAGGAACATGACGATGGAAGACCGAATCTTCAACTACAGACTTTCTAGAGCTAGACGGGTGGTAGAGAATGCCTTTGGACTTTTGGCTGCCAGGTTCAGGTGTCTCCTCACAACAATGCCTCAAAGTCCTGACAGAGTGTGCACCATAACTCTTGCTTGCTGTGTGCTGCACAACCTACTGAGGCTGAAGTATCCAACTGCTCAAGTGAATGCTGTGGACCAGGAAAATGCAGACATCCATGCGATCATCCCAGGTGCATGGAGGGAGAATGCCAATCTACCAGACATGGGAGATGTGTACAGAGGCAACACCAACAGAGCAGGCAAGGAAATGCGGCAATACTTGGTCAACTACGTCAACTCAGAAGCTGGGAGTGTACCATGGCAACAAGACAAGATTTGAAAACAACACGAATGATGTAAGTTTGAACATTTAATTATTACGAAACCTCAGACATCTGCAGCACACAAGTGCAAAAAAGTACACAGCATTTAATGACACAGCATTCAGTTATTGTCATGCAAATGTATGCAATACAGTTTACATGTAAAAATAAAAGTTAAAACTACAAAAACCTGTAACTTTAAATGTTTAAACTTGCTTTTAATAAAAGTTCATTGTTCGTTTTCAGGTGAAGATTACTCTGTTGTGGTAGTTGGAGGTGTGGGCACCGAAAAGGAGGAGTTATGGTCATCACCACCAACCATCCCCCCCACACTAGTGTTCAGCAAGTAGCTGGTGAGAGAAGCATCCTGAGGCGTGCTGCAATCAAGGGGTGACATGGAAGGACGACCGTGCGAAGGACATGCAGTCAACCATGCCTGACTGATGATCGTCGAAGATATCTCAGGAGTGGGGGTCGGTGCAGGCACAGACGAAGGGGCAGACGACATGTGCGCTTGGGGCGAAGGGCCGGATGCAGTAGCGAACATCTGGGCAGCAGGGCTGGAAGAATGCGCGAACATCTGGGCAGCAGGGCTGAAAGAATGACGAGGGAACATCTGCCGAACAGGGGCGGTCGAAGTGCCTGTAGTAGGGACGAACTGCTGCTGCTGAGGGACATGAGGGACATGAGGCACATAGGGATGATACTGCTGTTGCTGTTGCAGTTGCTGTTGCTGCTGCAACTGGCGCTTTCGACGATACTCCTGCTTGAATTGCATGAGGTGCTGCAATGCTTGGGCCTGGTAATCCGACCAAGTGTCCGTGTCCATTTGCATGACCTCGTGGTATATCATGTCTGTGAAAACCCTGTTCGACAAGCTGGCTGAGTCAGTCGGCTGACTCATCTTGGTCTGGATATCCCGCTGGAGATCGGTGGCCTTTTCGATCAGCGGGAAATAGGAAAGAACAGAACATTAGAGTAAGTCACATGACAACTGCAGCAGCATGTGCATTATTGACAATGTAATGAAAAAGACACATCACCATACGGTGAACACTGGAAGTGCCAAGAAACAAAGCTACCACTTGCTACTATGGAAAAGCTACAACTTTAAACTGCAAGATTACAATTACAAATTTACACTACAAGATTACGATTACATTCTCCTGATTATCACGACAACTGCAGCAGTATACTTACTTGAGTGACAGCTTGTGTAGCATCCACCTCCACTACCTGCAAGGCTGAATGCATCACAGTCATGATGATGACGAGGCTCGTGATGGCGTCTTGACGTCTTCTTGGTTGGAGGAGGGGCCCCCTTCCTGCTGCTGCCCTTGTAAGGCCCACCCTTGGATCTGCTAGTATTCGAATCTCTGCCACCATCATCCGAAGTATCCACAATGACCTCCGCATCAGAAGTGTCATCATCCTCAGTGGTACCTCTGGTTGATGCGCTTTTTGCCGATAAACTGGGAAAGCTGCCCACTTTCTCTTCCATTTCCCAGCGTCAACCCTCTTGATGTGCCTCTCCAGATACCCTAAATTTTCCATTATCCAGTTGTCCCAGTCTGTGAGGATTCTGGCGGCCCCACCAGAAGGCTTCTTGCTTGGATCAGTAAGCTTCCCCACTGATGTCCGCATGGAGTCGTCCACGTCTTCAGCTGCTGGGATGTGCACGACAGCTCTTTCGCCTTCTGGTCGATTATTTGCGATTTAATGTCTATCCGCTTGTATTGTGCAAGCCGCCGGTTGTAGAGCATCTCCTGGGCACGGTACCAGTCAGCCACATCTTGTTCCTGGTCTTCTGTCAGGTTCAAGGGTTCTTTTTTGTGCCTTTTCGCTTTTGCTGTAGGTGGTGGTGGAGCTGCAGCAGCTGCAGTTGTAGCAGGTACCTCAGCAGCAGCAGGTACAACTGGCCCAGGTAAATCAGGCATGCCTTGTGGACTTTGCGGTCTTGAAACTGTAGAGGTATTACTTCCTGCATCTTCTCCAACAGCAGGTCCAGCTTCCTCTTGCACGACAGTCTTCTTGGTAGCCCTCCCTTTTCCTCTCCTAGGTGGCATGGTGGTTATTCAAAGCAACGGCAGTAGTACCAAGGCTTTGGTAGAGTTCAGCAATCCAGAAGAAGTGAGCGATAATGCAATTAATTCGATGATCAACGATGAACAGCATGCGCCAGAATGATGCTTCCCCCAAGATGGCGGTGCTATATATACGAAGACATCCGTACTCACTCTGTGTCAGTCTATTTGACACCGTGTTGACACCTTGTTCACTCCGGCCTCTCCGTATTGACTTAGTGTGACACCGTGTACCTAACAGGGTTACCGGGGTCAAGCAATTGACCCGTAACCCTCTCTCCTTGTTGACTCCGTGTTGCCACGTGTTCACCCGTGTGGAACCGCGTTGCTCCTTGTACTCTCCGGCGTGGAATTTTTACACGCGGTTTACGCCGGACTTAAGCGGAGATCAAACAAAGTATTCTGGAGTCAATATGGAGATTCCCGGAGATCGGCGGAGTCTACTGGGAGTCTACACGGAGCAACACGGATGAAATTATGATATCAGTAGCCTTGCGTGAAGGCCTTGTACCTTGCTTGAGATGGGCACATGTACTTCGTAAGTCGCGGCATTCAGACTGTAGGGACAGCCATGTTGAACGGGTGGTGAATGGTGCTTTCGCGACCCCTGATAAGACATCCTCTGGGGAAATGCGGAGGACTGTCGCATTTGAGGTCATCTTGATGAAGGAACAGATTTGGCACTGGGGGGCCTGACAGGACAGGGCATTGCGACTGGCAAAATCAGAGGGGAGATTTGATGTGCCAGCAAGATGGCGGACGGCAACATGGTATCGGGCAACCGTGGACAAGAATGTGGTTATGCGAGGACTGGCAGAGAACTCTCCTCGGAGTAGGCGGTCATATGCTTGGGCACAAGGTTTGCTCTCTGTCAGTATTTGAACAGGGTGGTCAGACTGCACGATGTATGGGCTAAATTGTTTAGTGGCCGACGAAATGGCTAATGCCTCTACTTCACACGGCAGCCATTTTTCTTGGTTGGGCCGTAGTTTAGCACTGAAGAATCCAGACAGACAGACTTTTGAGTTGCGCATGACGTACATGGTGGCGCCTATGCCTGGGTCACGGACGGCACCATCTGTGATTATCCAGAGTTGATCAGATGCACGGGGGAGGGTGATGGTCTGATAGGACTGGAGAGACACTTGGTCATTCTTGAAATGGGCAATGTTTTCGTCAGACCATGTGATGCAATCGGAGGATTGGGCACCGGCAACCAAGGAATCGAGCGGAGAGAGCACATGAGCACCACCAGGAATTACCTTTGATAGTGCCTTAAAGGCACCTATGAAGGATCGTAGGCCTTTGACAGTTTTCGGGGGATCGCATGTAGATAACGTGGTGACCCGGTGTGGGCTTGCGCTAAGTGTGCCTTGTTGCCATATCCAGCCCAGCATAGATGTGGACTTTGGGCAAACCACAGTTTTGGCAGGTGAGAGTTTAAGGCCTGCTTTCTGGATGCAAGTGAGCAATTTTGTCCAATTTATGAGTAATTGTTCGGGTGTATCAACGCCACAATAGAGATCGTCAGCTAATTTAGCAACGATGCCTTCTTGGAGGAGATCACCGAGGACTCGGCACATGAGCTCCTCAAGTGCCGTTTCAGAACCTGGCATGCCCATGGCACATCTTGCGTATGTGCGTATGCCTCGGTATGGAGTGGCAACACCACAAAACTTGAGGGATGCCTTGGACAAGGGAATCTGATAGAAGGCGCTTGTGAGGTCAGTAGCTACTATATACGACCACTGTGAAATCTGACAAAGTGTGGACTCTACGTCGGGCATCAGGGATGGTTGGGGTTTGCTATACTGGCCCACTTCGCCAAATGCAGTGACTAGGCGCGTTCCACCATTAGGTTTGTTAATGAGGAAGGAGGGGTTGACGTATTCCACGGTAATGTCAGCAGATTCTGGTTTGATGAGTATCGCAGCTTGTTTAAGCTCGTCGAACTTAGTCTGTAGTTCGTTCAGTCTGGACGTGTTGTATTGGGGAAGTCGGCCTTTTCTTTGTGGGGGCAGGACTGGGCCCATGTTTACAACAGCTTGGTAAGGGCCGTAGGAATCGAACACATCTGAGAATTGGTCAAGCATAGATCCGAAACTTTGCCTCGTAGAGGGGTGGAGGATGTTGGCGGGATCAATGGAGACTAGGGATACCCTGGATGCGTTGGCGGTACGAGCGGTTGATGGGGGATGGTCCCGGGGTTGGGTTGGGGAAGGGGGGCTATACACAGGGAGAATTTGGCAGAAGTGGTCATGACGATGCAGGATCCTGGGGTAATTGCCATTGTTGGGTATGCGGATGTTGCGGGAGACACTTGACACAATGGAGGGGCGAGGCCAAGTGTGGGACGGATGGGCGTCACGATTACTGGGGCTGTCAATACGGGGTTCGAGGGCGAACATTTCATCTCCATTACAGTAGTCTGGCGGTACAGGGATCTCGACATAGTCGCCTTGCCATATTGTGCGAGTGTCTGGGGCTCGTAATACACATGCACGGCGAGCAGTGGGACTTGTGTTGGTGGTGGAGCCATACGGATATGTGGAGCTTCCGATGCGAACTTCTCTTGTCGATGGGCGGGCATACACATCATTGCACTCCATGAATGGGGTGCCTGCCAGTAGTGGGACATCTAGATGTTGGACCACCAGAGCATGAAACATAAGGTTGTGATGGTCACGGGTGACCGTAAACTTTTTTTCGCCAACAACGTTCAACTTGGACACTCTGTCTGCCTGACCGGCAGATTGGCTACTGGAAGTGAGTTTGACACCTAACCAATCAGCGGCTGCTTTGCTGATAAGGTTGGCCGTGGCACCACTGTCGATGACGATACGTGGTGTTTTGTGTTCAAAGTAGGTGTCAAGATATGGGGACTGGCGCACAAGGACACGACGAATGGATGTGTCTTTGGGGGTGGGGAATGTGAATGTTGTTGTTATTTCATCGTCTTGTTCGAAGTCTTCACTGTTCGTATCATCTAGCACCTCAGCGATGAGGCGTGCTCGAGTCATGAATCGTCGATCTTGATCGGGTAGGTATGTGCACTCGCTCAGGAAATGATTGTCTGGTCGGTTGGTGCTTTTGCATAAGGGGCATGACTTCGGCTTACGCTGGGGCATAGGACGGCTGGGTCTGCGAAATGGGGTCTGTTTACCTTTTGTTGTTTCAGATCTCATTGCTCTGACTTCCCCTGTGGTCTGAATTTCTTCGATTAGGGACTGTAGTGCCTGTGAAATTTCTGGTTTGATCGGCGCCAATGTCCTGAAACGTAGCTCTGTCCCATACTTTTGTTTCACAACCTTTGGGAGATCTCGATGGATTAGGCTCAGCCACATAAACACTATGGTATTTTCCACAGTGGGGGAGAGTTCTTCGTCTGTGGTAGGTCTCTCACCACAATGTGTAATGCCACCATCTTTTAATAACAAATTGTCTTCGAAGAATGCAGCTAACCTTTGGTATAGATCTTCGTAACGTTCTCCATCTTCTAGTTTAATGTCAACTAAGTCTAGGAAGTGAGCCCCTGATGATTGGAAACCATAGTGTGTTCGTATAGCCTGCCAAATGATGTCCAGTGATGTCGCTTTCTTAGTGATGGTGTTGCGTGCGATGACTGGGCAGTAATTTGCTATCTGTCCCAGAAAAAGATCCAGAAACTTACATTTTTGCTCAGCGGTTAGTCTTTTTGCTTCTGGTACTGCTTCACCATCTGATTGGAGGCCTCTGACGGCGTCCTCTGTTGTCTTTTTCCATGTAAATCCAGGGGCCATGAATGGTGCAAAGTGGGAGTCGAGAGCTAGGCAATAGAGTAAGTTTTGTTTCCATGCCTCGAAGCTGGTAACAGTCTCTTGCTTTGTAAGAGCCCATTGTTTGGGAGCCCGGTTGCTTGTTGCCGTTGCAAGCACGTGGTTGTTTTGGCTGGTCCCAAGCTGTACGATGCCGGCGGGCGACGCTACTTCTTGCGCCTCGCTTTGTTTATGGAAAGTTCTCCTTGTTGTAGACGTGGATATCGTTTCTCCGCTGCCACCACGCCAATAAGATGAACAACAAAGCGATCGGATGTCAGAACTTTAATCCAAAACAACACACTGCCATGGACAGGAACCGGAAACAACTCTACGTAAAACATGTCACTATACAACTAACCATAGGCGTTGTAACGCCGTGGCGTAGTAGTGGGTGGAGTGACTTATTCTGAATGAAGTGCCAGTGGCATCAGGAGCCCCAATAAGTACCAAGTTTTTGGCGTTCACCTATGACATCGCTACTCACAGATGAATGCCTAACATACCATGAAGTAGGAAACTCTTTGCAGAACCATCAAGTGTTACAGGAAAACTGGATCAAAACCCCCAATGGTCCAGCACATAAAAAATGTTATTTAATGCCACCAAATTATAATCAGAAACCTAACAATATTTTTTTCATTCAGCCAAATTAACTTTAAGTATCCTATCTATCTATTCTTTGTGGCAAGGTTGACAACCCAGCTTGGTGGACGCACACTCCAGTAATACAAAGGTTTCTACCTCATTGATAACATTATGGTGCGCTTTTTCAAGATATCTTGCAAGAGTTTGGTTATAAGTAGTGCCAGCTTGAGCTATTATGATTGCTATTGGTTAAAGGCATAGTTTATGAAGTTATTGCAGTCAAAAGCAGTCACAAAAAATAAAAGTGATCATTAGCTGGAAGACTCATAAAAGTGATCATGAGCTGGCAGAATTCATAAAGCCTTTGAGTCTGTATTTCCCCAGCTGGATGTCCTTTCCAGTCTCTGAAAGATCTCTATGATGACCGCTAGGTGGCCGAGGAAGATGGATGCCTGAATGATGTCTCTGCCAAAACAAAGATAAGTTATCTGATTATATACAATTAAAGCATCTCTAACATCGTGAACTTATGTTCAAAGTGTTATTACAAACATAGGAAACAATCGGAAATAGCTAAAAATGCTGTAAATTGGCATTAACTGAAGGAATTGTCCGTGTAACTTTCACATTGTCCACCAGGCTTAAAAATACCATATTTTCGCCCACACAACCATAGCGCCAAAACACGCGAAAAATGCCCTAATATTATTACCTGAGGGCATATAACGACATCAGAGCAACTGATTGGTATTACAATGTAAATTTCTTGTTGCACACACTGACTGCTTGAAATATTATACTCTATTATCGCCCATGTAAACACAGTGCAAACAGGTGAAAATTCTGCAAATATCTTAAACTGCAGCTGAATTATCGCCCATGTAAACACAGTGCAAACAGCTGAAAATTCTGCTAATCTCTTAAACTGCAGTTTTGCATAAATTTCTTTTGTAATTCATTATATTAATCTGGTAATCTACTATTTTTGGAATTCCTATAAATTGGCTTGGAGCGATATAAAGAGTACTGTCATATAAAAAGACCTGCAGAAGGGTTGGTTTAATTTGCATTACATTATTTTGGTTGTAATTCTATACAATAGTCAATCACAAAGGGTGCCGTTTTTCCCGCCAAATATTTCCCAAAAAAAAAAAAAAAAACTTCGAACTAAAATCAAGACCACAGTAAACTGCGCAGATACTTTTGTTTTTACAGACACGTCAGAAAGTTGACCTGCAAGATTTCTAAATCCTCTGCAAATAACTACAAAGATGAGGTCTGAAGTTAGCACGCCAAAGGTTCCGATCCGCAGGTCGACCAGGGCAACACGGAGACGTCTACTGTCGCAAGACGTCCAGCTTACATGTGGCGTTACTGCGAACCCATCGACTTGGGAACCATCATTTCGGATGTCGCCAACACTCTTTGACGACTGCACTCTCGTGTGTGAGACGCAACACACTGCCTCTCCCGTGTCAGCCACTTCCGCTGCACCGATCGACCTAACTGTCCCAGAGTCACAAGAGATATCGCTATCACCTACTGATTCGTCATCAGGCACTCCGTCCCTGTTCGCACTGGGCACCGGACACTCTGAGGCTGATGAGTCATCTCTCCTTGTGACATCAGCTATGTTTCCACCTGAAAGCCCCAGTGCAGAACATGCTCGAACTGTCAGTGCCCTGATTTTGGCGAACCAGCGGATCAATGACTTGCTTAAGCGAATCGAGGAGCTGAAAGCAAGCAATATTGCCTCTGCAGCACTACAGTCAATCCATACGCCTGCAGTGCATGACAGTGCAAAGCGACAGATGCCTGTAATGCAAGATGGTACACATCGAGAGATGCTCCTCTTCAGAGCCAGTGGTCGCTTCACTGTGCTGTCAAACTTTTTTGAAGACAAACTGTCAATCGGTAGTGTGATGTTCGCGAGCGCGGAACATGCTTATCAGCACAAGAAGGCACGGTTCCATGGACGAAGTGACACTGCATCCCGTGTTCTGCGCTCCAGAACACCACACCAAGCCAAGCTGGCTGCAAAAAACATCTCTCAGTGTCAGGCATGGCATGATTGTAAGGCTGATGTTATGGCTGCTATTTTGGAAGAGAAAGCCAAACAGTGCAGTGTCTTCCACAAGGCACTGGTAAACACCGGCAACAAACGGCTGGTGCACAACACTGAAACCGACAGCTTCTGGGGCTGTGGCGAAGATTTCCGGGGTCTCAACACTCTCGGCAGCCTCCTGGAAGACCTACGCCAAAGACTGCACTGTGCTCTGCCAAAGCCTTTTCAGAGCCGTCCAGCGCTCACAACAGTTCGGAGCCGCCCAGCACCAACACCCACGGCCTTTAACCGCCCCCAGCCAAATCACCCTCGTGCACCTGCTGTCAGTCGCCCAAAGGTCCTTGTGCTTGGGAACTCCAATGCCCGCGGAGTAGCACAGGGCCTAAATGACAGAGGTCTAGACGCCTGCGGTTTCACTCTGCCAGGTGGAACCATCTCTCATGTCACGTCCCGTCTCCGACATGTGAGGTCCCCTACAGACTACCTCCTTCTCATGGCTGGGGATATTGAAGCTTCGGACGGCCTTCCCGCAGAATCAATCTGCGCTCGCTATGAGCATATGCTCAAGGAAGCTCGCCAACTCTTTCCTTGGACTCGAGTCATGCTCTCCGGCCTCCCACAGACTGGTAGCAACCACCGTCAAGACACCACACGGAAAGTGAACAGTTACCTTGAAGCAGTTGCTCGTGACGAAAGGCTGGTAGAGTATGTCTCCAACGCTCGAGCAAAGCTACGAGATCACATCCACCTCAGTCGCACAGCCAGAGAGAGACTCTGCTTTAATGTGTCTTGTGCTGTCAAGAAGGTTTTTACGTAAATAGGTTCCAGCTGCAATTGCCTCCTGTAAATATGACTATTTCAAACTCAATGGCAATGTATGACTGTAATATTTTTATGCCATCTGATTTTAGTAATGTTGAACCTGTGATAGATCTTTTCGTTTATGACTGTGTGGATGTGGGGGATGGTTCTGACATTAATACTAAGACTGTTGTAGATACAATTACACACTCAGACATAAACTTAATTCATGATATGACTCAAATGTTCAATGAAAAATCTAGATTTTGGAACAGTAACAAAGGCTCAAATGATAATTTTCTCAAAATAATTTCATGGAACATTCAGGGCATTGGTCAAAAATTAGAGTTAGAGGAGATTAGAAATATGTTTACCTGTTATGATGTCATCTTCCTGTATGAAACCATGAAATCAGATACCTTTGACCCACAAATGGAAGGGTACCACTACTTCCATTATGAAAGAAAGTACAGACACCCTAGAGCTAGGAGGCCATCTGGCGGCATAGCCGTATTGATTAAGTCAGATATTTTTGAGTCAAAAGCTGTAGCTATCGAAAAAGCAAGTGAACATGCTATATGGCTGAAAATTAGGGGATCAACTCATGAAATTATTATTGGTGGTGCCTATATTCCCCCTGAGGGTAGCATGATCTATTTGAATAGTAGATATGGAAAGGATGTGCTGAATGAATTGAGGGAGGATCTTGCATGTTTTCTAGATAGAACACCCTTTGTTTCTATTTGTGGTGATTTTAATAGCCGGACAGGTGATATGAATGATTTTGAAGAACCTGTAAATGGAAAAAATTCTTCTCTCATCTCTGACTTAGGCACTGTATCTCGTGTTGCAACTACAATGCAACACAAATGGTCCCTTAAGCACAGACTGTGTAGAGATAAGAAGGTAAACGCCTTTGGAAAGGATCTCATTAACTTATGTAGGGCAAGCAGTATTAGAATAATGAATGGATTCTTTGATGAAAGTATAACCGATCGATTTACCTGTCATACTCCTATGGGACAAAGTGTTGTTGACTATTTGCTTTGTAGTGAACCAGCGTATAATTGCCTTCATGAGTTTGTTGTAAATGATAAGCTTACTGAGTCTGACCATACTCCACTTAGCTTTTCTTTTAACTTTCCCAAAGTACCAAAAATAAATAAACAGACTAAAAATAATCGGCAGACCAGAACATTCAAGTATGTATTTGACAAGAGTAAAACTGAAGAATACCTCTCTAATTTTGACAATGAAAATGCCAAGAACACACTGTATAAGCTATGCTGTGATATTGAGTCAGACTATGATACAGATGTGGTCATAGATACTGTATACCAATACTTAACTGATAGAATACGGCCAACGTTTGAGAAAAAGAAATCTAAATCTGCAAAAAGCACTTTTCCTACTAATAAATGGTTTGATAGTGAGTGTAAAAATCTCAGAAAATCTTTGAATGACTTTGCTAAACAGAATGATTTAGCCCTGGATCAAAATAAAATGCAATATGGTATTATGCACAGATATTACAAACGAGTAACTCAAAAGAAAAAAAGAAAATTTCAAGGAAATAATAGAAAGGAAATGCAAACTCTCATGGGTAAAAATCAAGCAGATTGCTGGAAGTATTGGAATAAACTAAAATCTGTTGGAAAAATCCAAGTTAACTGCCCAGACTTAGATACCTTTCATAACTACTTTAAACAACAATCGCTTCCACCAGAGCGTGACTATTTTGACACTGAAAATATGGCACACATAGTTAATGCTGTGCAAAATTCCGGTTATAGCTGCAGTAGTGAACTATCTACTCATATTTGTGATAATGTAATAACTGAAGAAGAGGTCGCCCTGCATTTCAGGAGACTCAAAAATAATAAAGCGGCTGGCATTGATGGGATACCCGCAGAATTCTATAAATATGCTGGTGAAAATCTTATAACACCATTTTGTGCTGTATTCAACCACATTTTTGATAAAGGTGAATACCCATCTCAGTGGTCAGAAGGGCTTATTAATGCTTTACATAAAAAAGGTAACCGCACAGATCCTGATAACTATAGAAAAATAACTGTAAATGTAGTAATGGGTAAGATTTTTGACTCAATCCTAAATAGCAGATTATACTTTAAAAATGAGGCTCTAAATCTTGATGATCCTTGTCAGTTTGGGTTCACCCCTGGGTCAAGCACTACTGACTGTGTCTTTGTTCTTGACACAGTTATAAGTTACCAACAAGCAATGCGAAAACCTGTATACTTGTGCTTTGTTGATTTTACTAAAGCATTCGATTACATTAATAGAAATGCTTTGTACTACAAATTGATGCAGCAGAATATTGGTGACAAAATGCTCAAGTTAATCATTAGTATGTATGATAAGGCAAAAGCAAGAGTAAACCAAGGTGGTAATACCGGTGGTTCTATTGACAGCAAATGTGGGGTATTACAAGGTGGAATCCTCAGCCCAAAATTATTCAATGAATTTATGTCAGATCTACCCGATCATCTTGAAAAATCAGATGGAATAACATTAGGTGATTTTACTCTTACACATATATTGTATGCCGATGACATCGCACTTGTAGCTGATTCTCCTAATTGCATGCAAAATAGTATAAATTCACTTCATAATTACTGTAAAAAATGGCACCTTATTGTAAATGTTAGTAAAACCAAAGTGATGCAGATTGGTAACAAAGCAATAAGCACCTTCTTCTGTAATGGGGAAAAACTAGTAAATGTTGACAGCTTCAAATATCTTGGCCATATGCTTACTAATAAGCGTAGAATACATAGCAAGATGACGGAATACCTCTCAACACAAGCTCATAAAGCGCTCTTTGCACTGCAAGGTGATTCAAAACAAGCATTAGGAAAAATCGATCCCATACTATCTCTTCGAATGTTTGATACCTATATTTTACCTATCCTGGAGTACAATA
The DNA here is from genome assembly GCA_932294295.1 of Alitta virens. Lineage (NCBI taxonomy): Eukaryota > Metazoa > Annelida > Polychaeta > Phyllodocida > Nereididae > Alitta > Alitta virens. The sequence goes on from OW028586.1 coordinate 1,537,824, forward strand.
GTGAAATATGGACAAGTGAAAAATCTATGCCTGAATTAGAAAATTTGCAACTTGCATATCTTAAAAACATATTAGGAGTTAGAAAACAAACACCATCTTTAGCAGTCTATGGTGAAACAGGTAGATTCCCATTGCATGTCAGACAGAAAATTAGAATGGTGAATTACTGGATAAGATTGGAAAGAGCACCTGATGACAGTTTACTTAAGAAATGTTTAAATGTTCAGAAGGAAATTTATGTGAATGCAGTAAATGGAAATAACTGGTTCAGTAAAGTGTGTCATGTATTAAATAACTGCACCATTGAATATGATATTAGTAACCTCAGAAACTTTGACATTGATAATATCTCTAACACAGTGAAACTAAGACTCTATGAAGCCGAACATGAGCGACTTATAAATGCAATAAATGACAGTTCACAACAACCAAAACTTAGGACATATAAACTATTTAAAACTGATTGTAGAATAGAACCTTATCTTGAATTGCAACAAATTCGCAAAGTGTTAACTAAAATAGCTAGATTTAGGACAAGTTCACATAGCCTGAAGATTGAAACAGGTCGACACCATAAACCAATAATTCCTGCTCCAAATAGAATATGTGAAAAGTGTACGTTAAACTTTGTAGAAGACGAAATTCACTGTTTGATTGTCTGTCCTGGTAATGAGCAACACCGTGTTAACCTTTTTTTGAATGCAACTAAATTTATTAACAACTTCTTGTCTCTAGATGATATAACTAAGTTTACAGCAATAATGACAAACAAGGAACCTGAGTTATTAATTAGTTTAGGAAAGTTTCTCCTTCAAGCTGATGTGTAGAGAAAACCATCTCCTGTATCCACACAGTTATTAATTTAGTTTATTAGTTTATTAGTTATGATGTGCTTGTCATGTTTTGGACTTTGAGAGTGAAATGTTTTTATTAGCGGCTTGTATTTTTTTCTATTGTGTATGTGGATTTTAAACACGTATTATAAGTTAACTTGGTGGCTGGAACCTTGATTATTGAAATTTTATTGCTTTCTGTACTTACATTAATGTCTCTTTCATGTTATCTTTTAACTGAATGACATATGTATCATTTATGATATTTTACATGTCAATAAAATCTATATATATATATGTCAATACTACTCGAAATTAAGAGATAAAAGTTATTTCATATCTAACCTATGTTTAATTTAATTAACTTGTTACACCATATTTTCCTTCTTCAAATACTTAAATAACTGCTGCAATATATATTTTAGTGAATCTGCCTAATTACTATATATATGTAAATGGAAATTGACAGGACTATTAAACTTGTGAGGAGTTACAACGATGCTCTGATTGTATTAGGAATTATGCAATGATTATGGTACTTGGATGGAGTTAATGAATGGTCTAGATTTATTAGGTATTATGGGCATCATCAGTATTAACAGGTACCTATAGGAACCAGTCCTAACCACGAGGACTTATTGGGAAATATGAGAACCACGAGGACTTATTGGGAATTATGGGAACCACGAGGACTTATTGGGAATAATGGGAACCACGAGGACTTATTGGGAAATATGGGAACCAAGAGGACTTATTGGGAATATTGGGAACCAAGAGGACTTATTGGAAATTATGGGGACCACAAGGACTTATTGGGAATTATGGGAACCACGAGGACTTATTGGGAATTATGGGAACCACGAGGACTTATTGAGAATTATTAGGAAATATGGGAATTATCAGGGACTTCCAGGAATTGGTAGAAATTGTTGGGAGTTATGGGAATAATTGGAGTTGCGGGAATTATGGGGTTAAATGGGGCCTCTTCTTAGAGAAAGTCGTGAAATAGTTATCAACTAGGATATGAAAACTATTGGGTAGGCCTCTTGATAGATTTTAACCTGAAATACCAGAATTGAGGCAGGGCTACTAATCTGCCAAGGCTTGGCAGACTGGAGAAAAGAAACCCTACAACAAAACCTTATTGGAGAGTCATCAATTTACTCACCAGCAGGTGGAGTTCCCAACAGTGAAGTTGGACTAGAACGCCATCTGGCGTTTACTTTTATGTACACGAGGTGGCAGCACATGGTATACCTAGGAATAGTCACATACTGCCACCTGGGTTTACTGAACTTTAATTGTATGGTAAAGTTGCCAGTCAATTGGTAAATTAAATTTTTTCTGGCAAAATTCAATCCAGTTTCAACCATCATCAGCTGTGCAAATCAATATAATATATTATTATTCTTTATCGATGCTCTAGGCATATATGAAATATGTAATTAATACAAAATAAATATTAACTTGTATGGTGACTTGAGAGCAATAATATTTTAATTTGTATTATCTAGCATTTCTGCTGTAATTTTTCACGTTTTCCATCTCAGACCTTATATTTTATTAATATATATATATATATATATAATTTTTTTTTTTTTTTTTTTGCCCGTAGCCAAGATTTTTTTGAAAGGGGGGGGGGGGTTCGTTTTATAGAAAGTTGGGGTTAATATAAGGAGTGCAAATTTCGTAGTTGTTTTTTTATACTGCAATGGAGGGGGGTCTGGGAAAACTTTGAAAATTCAGACCCCCATTTCACACCAGCCCCCCATAGCCTGACCTCCCCCTGAAAGCTACCGGTCTGACGTATACTCCCCGGGGACTTGAGAAAGAATCATGCTTGAACAGGCCTGCCAAGGGTGTAAATTGTGATGTCGGCAGAGCTAGATATACATCGAGATGGCAGACAAAAAAAACTCACGCATATTTACATAACATATGACTTGTATCAAAAAACCAAGGCTAGTTATTGACTCTGCACAAGCTGTGGTCTCAAACAGATGATCTGATTGGATGTTGATCCATAACATGATCCGATTGGCTGGGGGTCATTGACAGATGAACTGGATGACTTTGTGATCCATCGACATAACAGTTGTTTCACCAAATAAAAAAACTGGTTCTTGTTTAACATAATTTGATGTATTGAATTATTTAGTACTGACCGCCAGGACAGACTAATAATTTCATTACTGCAATATTTATTTATGTAAAACAAAGAAACCGTCTATCAATCAGGACTGATTAATAACTAACAACAAACCAAGATGACAAACATCTGGTGTATAATAAATTCAACATGCAATGCTGGACCGCCGGTCCGGGGTCATCGGTCGGTCTGATTCCAGTATTTTTGTAAAGGTCCGGGGTCGGACCGCGGACTGGGCCAGTCCAAGGCGGTCCGGTCCACATCACCATCTCTAACACATGATCTGATTGGCTGGTGATCTAACAGATCATCTGATTCGCTACTCTAACTGATGATCTGATTGATGGGTGATCTCTAACAGATGATCTGATTGGGTGATCTTTAACATGATCTGATTGGCTGGTGATCTCTAACAGATGATCTAATTGGCTGATGTGATCTCTAACAGATGATCTGATTGGCTGGTGATCTCTAACATGATCTGATTGGCTGTCAATCAGAGCAATGACTGATTATTACCATTGATAAGAACAAAAACAACTTAATTTCAAATTAAACTTTTATTTCAAGAAGTTTACACACACATTTGGAATGGTAATTTTAATGAATATTTATCACAAAAGAGTAGAAATTTCACTCTCAATATCTCATGTTATAGAATTTAATAAAAATGACAATTAAAATTTGTGTAATTATTCAAGTTTTCTGATCTTATAATTGACAATTTGAAAACATTATTGAACACAATGTACATCAATATTAGCTGAATGTTAGAATTTGACGAATAGATAACGTTGGTCAATCGTTTAGGGAATGTTAGTTATACTTCTGCAACAATAAATGTAATTTAATTTTATGTAGCTTTTCAATTAACACTCAAAAGCAGTGCTCAGCATAATAATAATATAAATAAATTAATAAATATAATAAATGACGAGACTACATTAAAGCATTGTTGAGATCACTTATAATTTCTTCATTTATGACTTAGCAGCTTCCTCCATGTATTTTCTGAATTCCTCCTTGGAGATTTTCCCATCAGCATCTTTCTGGACTACCGCCAGCAATTTCTGAAAATAAATTAATTATTATAATAATAATTAAGAATTTTTGCTTGTTTTATGCGTATTTATATAACAGTAAAATGTACAATAATTGGTGTGATGGATGAATTTCAACTGTATGAATAAATGTAATATCAAATTTTTGTAGAACGATTTTCAGTTGTTAAAGAACTTAAAATTAACCTTGAAATTTTGTTCATGGTAACACAAATATTTGTGTACTTTTTATGTCTTGTCTGACTGTATGTCTTTATGTCTGTCTAGCTGTCTAGCTGTCTGTCTGTCTAATTGTCTATCTAACTGTCTGTCTAACAGTCTGTCTAACAGTCTTTTTCTAACTGTCTGTCTAACAGTCTGTCTAACTGTCTATCTAACTGTCTGTCTAAAAGTCTGTCTAACAGTCTGTCTAACAGTCTGTCTGTCTGTCTGTCTGTCTGTCTGCTATGCTGTCTATTCAATCATGCATTGTTCTCATATATTACCACCCCCCCCCCCCCTCCACCCAACTGGCCCTATTATTATTATATTTTTTTTGGCCCAAACTTGGAAACAATACTTAAATATAGAATATCAATTTTCATAATTGCATGTGTTTTATATTGTTTGCTGTGGGAAATAAAAGATGGTATGCAAAAAAAAAAAAAAAAAAAAAAGAAAAGAACATAATAATATGTTGACACTGGGAAACTTCCAAAACTATATATATACATCATAATAAGTACATACACTTGGCTGGGTATCTCCTGCTATATACTTTATTGTCTGGAGCAGTTTGCAGACAATACGTGCAAAGTAATATTAATATCTTATCATAATTTGGGTCTGATGTGTATTATGAGTCATATCTATAACAACATTTACTGGCTGACACTGACAGCATGTTTCTCATGTATGTACTGAAGGATATTAACAGAAGAAAAAATTAATAATGCAATATTGATATGTGTCAATCATATTTTCATTTCCATGTACACACACTGTCACATGACTTCCATGTATTGAAATCAATACAAGTCAGTCAGCCAGTCAGCAAGCCAGCCAGTCAGTTAGTCAGTCAGCCATGCAGTCAGTCAGTCAGTCAGTCAGTCAGCAAGTCAGTCAGTCAGTCAGTCAGTCAGTTAGTCAGTCAGTCAGTCAGCAAGTCAGTCAGTCAGTCAGTCAATATATCTATCCATCTATCCATCTTACTATCCATCCATCTATCTATCTATCTATCCAATTATCTATCTATCTATCTATTAATCTATCTATCTGTCTATCTATCTACCTATCTACCTATCTATCCATCTATCCATCTATCTGTCTATCTGTCTATATATCTATCTATCCATCTATCTATCCATCTATCCATCTATCTATCTATTTATCTATCCATCCATCCATCTATCAGTCTATGTACCTGTCTATCTATCTATTCATCTATCCATCCATCCATCTATCCATTTATCTATCTATTTGTCTGTATGTCTGTCTATCTGTCTATAATCTATCTATCTGTCTATTTATCTATCCATCTATCTATCTATCTGTCTATCTATCTATCTACCTATCTATCTACCCATCTATCTACCTATCCATCTATCTATCTATCCATCTATCCATCTATCTACCTATCTATCCATCTATCCATCTATCTATCTATCTATCCATCTATCCATCTATCTAACTATCAGTATATCTATCTATCTAATCTATCTATCTATCCATCTATCCATCTATCCATCTATCTATCTGTCTGGCTGTCTGGCCCAGTGTGTTACGATGTTGACTCAATATTGGGAAGTGTTGATGCAGGTTAATGGAGTGAGGCAAATATATTTTTGGCAATTTATAGTCCTGTTTACAAGCAGTACCTGACCTTTCTGATCTAGTGCACTCTGTACAGACAGACTTAGCCAGCCGTAATTATAATAAATTTTATTCAGAAAGCTGCTCACCAAAAATTCGTATAAGTTATTGGTATTGAAGATAAAGTTTCCCATGAGAATTGAATGCAGTCCTAATTCATACCTAAGTGATTTATATATATATATATATATATATATATATATATATATATATATATATATATATATATTTCCTTTTATATGTATATTTTATAAATATTATTTATAACTATTATTAAAAAAAAATTAAAATGTTGAAAACAAAATTAAGCTCCGGCTCAGCTATAAATTATATGACATGTTTATGACTCATTATAAAAATTATTATGATCAATATGTAAAGTATACATTCCCCCTCCCCTTTACCAGTAAATAAATTTAAAAAAATGTTAAAATCACAGTATTGTTCATCCTGTAATCGTTGGCTTGGGGGTGGGGTAGTGGGGTATCTCATGCAGGGGTCCTGTGTACCCCACACTGGCTATACTGTGTTACAAGGGGTCACATTCCTGACATTGCATAAATTCCTATGGTCTATGAATCACTATAACCACTGGCATCAACTGCCAGACAATATTGTCTGGATCCAAACACTATTCCACAAGAATTTGGCAGTTTACATCACTGACTAATAACTCTTTAAAAAAACCCTTTAAAAAGTGTCGAAAAGACTGGCAAAAGCCCCAAAAATAGCTCGATTCAACGCCCGAAAATGTTGGTTAAAATACCCCACCCCCGCATAGTTCACATGACTGTTTCTATGGCAACTTTAAAAGGGGGTAAATTTCAGTAAAAAGTGACATTTTTGGTATGTTTTCAATTTGTCAAAGTTGTCAAAAGAGGGGTGAAAAGATAAACTGATTTATTGGTCTGCTTTACTCTTGAAATGTCTTGGTGACTTGTGTTTTTGTTAAGGGGGTTTACAGTAAGTGTAAGGGTAACCATAATACCCCCATAGGATAACCAATGTTTTTGTTTTGTGTCATCAAAACAAATCATAAACAAACATGGCTGTTTGATTTGTTTATTGGCAGCATGGATAAATAATAAGGCTACTGAGATGAGATGAGATGAGATGAAATGAGATGAGATGAGATGAGATGAGATGAGATAAGGTTTAGTCATAAGATCATATATAATCAGATATGAGTTAGTCATAAGATAAGATTTAGTCATAAGATAAGATAAGATAAGATAAGAGTTAGTCATAAGATAAGATAAAATAAGATTTAGTCATAAGATAAGATAAGATAAGAAAAGATAAGATCCATTATGACAATAAGTGTCAAAGAAACCCAACAACCAAAAACCTTATACTTGCAGTATGTATCACTTATATCGTAAAAATACCAAAAATAGTAATTTTATCCAATTTTACAAATTCCTTCTGTGGCCTTACATAACGAACAATACAGGCTCAACATGGAGTTATATAAGTCCAAAACAATAACACACACAAGACCTGCTGGGCTATTATCCTGTTTGTTGAGGACCTGCCATGCCTGACAGGGATTGACATACATTTTATACATTCCTCTCAATTCCTGTCACATACTTCAGGAGATCCTGAAGCTTCGGGAATATCCCAACAGACCCCTTTATGTGGGGTACAGGGTCACTTTCAAATGTAACTTCAAAGTTTGGGGTTATTCAAAATCTACAAAGGGTTGCATTTTGGTGTGTTTGTGGCAAATTGCCTTATTTGGGTATTTTGGAACATGGTGACGTCACAGCTAGTCAATGTTACATTTGTTGACTTTAAGCGTGGATGGATAATTTCTGGTCAACCAAGTTTTCAGGAATGGTATTATTATGGAGAATTTTGTCTTGCTTTTAAAAATTAAAGATAGGAAATTTCTAAAATCACAGATATGATGTATCGATTTGCGTTAAACCAAAAAAAGTTTTTATGAATATATTTTTCTCTCTTATCCTTTAAATATTTGCTGGCTGTCGGTTCCTATTTAATATTTTAGATATATTACATGGCCAAATGTGCCACGTGCGTTTTCCATGAGAAGGATAAACGCATGGAAAACGTACGGTTTTTAGCTAATTATAATGAGGCAAAAACCATGCGTTTTCCATGCGTTTATCCTTCTCATGGAAAACGCACGTGGCACAATTGGCCATGTATATGTAGTCTATTCGAATTAAATCTATATGTTTATTTATTCTATATATGTCTGTCTGTCTGTCTGTATGTCTGTGTGTCACTTTTTTCCTCATTTCATATTTCATATGCCACCAGCACCCACATGTTGTACCTGTAGTTTTGAATTTGCCCCTCATGCACCCCTCCCCCTCCAAACTAAACCCCCCCCCCCCCCCACCTTAATTCACCCCATGTGAAGATTCACCTGAGTGCCCTGAGAACACTTATGTGCATTCCAAGTTTAAAGCAAGGCTGTGTGAGGGGTCACGGTTCACCGCACACGACCTTCACCTTGAACTTCCAACTTCAAAAGCTAAAGTGTCTTGAAATTGTGAAGCGCGTGAAAAGCTGATTACTTTTTGAATGAAAACTTCACAGGATTCCAAATTGTTGTGGGCCAATTTCGCACCCCTATTGCTAACTTCCGATTGATGCCGCGATTTGGGGTAATAATGACATAATTTTGTGTAATTTCCTTGTACAACTAAAGATGTTACAATATGTATTGATATGCAAATGATGTACCACGTGTCCGAGTTCAAAAATACATTTAATGACTCAGAATCTTGACATATGTGTTCGAGTTTTTATAACAAAACACAGCAGCAGGGGTGGATCCAGAAATTTTTGTAAGGGGGGGGGGGGTGCGTCTGCTTTGTCAGGATCGATATGCTTGCGTAAAACACAAGAAAATATTGTTTTTAATAATTTCGTTTTCTGACAGTTAAAATGAAATCCCACATCACCCATGACAGATGAAAACAATAAATAATAAAATAAATATATTCTAAAACAGTTCTTTTTATCGTAATGAATTTTTACTCTCTTTCATATTACTTTTTCCCTTTTTTTTAGGGCTGGTAGGGGGAGGGGGATGCACCCCCCTCCTCCCCCCCCCCCTGGATCCACCCCTGAAACATCTATATATGCCCATGCAGGATCTCTTTATTAATAGTTAACCCTTTTGACCAAAGCCTTGCAAACAGACAATCCAGCAAGAACTAGATCCCCTCCAATATGGAGTGCAGGAAAGCCAGCTCAAACCAGAAACAGGCCAAGAATGGCATAATAATTCATTGGCTTTAAAATCAATAATACATTTTTGTCAGCACTTTATTATTTATTTATAAACGTTCACCAAATCATAACAGTGCAACTATGGCAACAGTAGTGGATTACGTAACCCCCCCCCCCCTTTGGTCTAGTACATTATAATTTATTAAAATTCAGTGGTCCCCGCAGTACATTTTAATTTGTTAACCCCCATGTGAAAATATATTCTGGATCGGCCCCTGGACAACTGTTTTATGTCCGTATAAGGCCATTTACAGTTTAAGGTTTATTTTTGTACATTTAACTGAATATTGACCAACACATGAACTGAATCAACAAATCCAATATCATTTTTATGTGAAGAATGTCTTTTTGAAAAGTCAGCATGATTTTGGTAAATTATACTCGATTTATAACAAAAATCAATTTTTTGTTTTTTTTTAAAGCAATTAACTTGACAATTTATAAAATTTATATTTCAAAAAAATAATTGAATATGCAACAATTTTGAGACGGTTTGAGACAGATATTATACCAAAATATTCTAGATTCGGAGTCCATCCTCTACTGCATAATATTACGTAATCATGACGTCACAATTAATAGAACACTCACGGCTGCTGTGACCTTTCCGTCCTGGGTGACTGGGGCATTTTCGTAGCCAGCTTCAGTCAAAGCTTTGATTATATCTTCCACTTCCTCGCGAGTGACTACGCCACTGCCATCGGAGTCGAACTGAGCGAAAACGTCGTCAAATACGTCGGCCATTTTAGTGAAATTGGATTGAAATTTAAGGAGATGAGTTTGGAGATCGTCTGCTGTCTGGGGCTGACACGTGTGTTGTGAGAGACGCGCCAAAATGGAAGGTGGAATTGCGCCCCTAGCAACTACGTCAACAACTGCATGATGGCCACTCATGCGCATCTGTGTTTCCCCGCAGGAGGAGGAGGAGGAGAGGAGGAGAGAGAGAGGAGGAGGAGAAGAGGAGGTGGGAGAGAGGAGGAGGAGAAGAGGAGGAGAAGACGAAGACGAAAGGAGGAGGAGGAGGAGAGGAGGAGGAGGAGAGGAGGAGGATAGAGTAGGAGGAGAGGGGAGAGGAGAGGACGACGAGAGGAGGAGGAGGGGAGAAGAGAGTAGGAGGAGGAGAGGAGGAGGAGAAAAGGAGGAGGAGGAGAGGAGGAGGGGGAGGAGAGATGCCTAGACGATGAATGGAAGTCAACTTTTAGAACAATTTTTACACGTGGTCATGCAATTAGTCATTCATTCCACGACAGTGAATGTAGACTATAGGAAAAAAAATTAAGCCAACGGAAAATTTTGTTCACAACAAAATTAAAAATATTAAAACAAATTTGATCAATATTTGCAGCTATATATTTTCTGCTGTAATTTTTGTAAATAGCTTTTATGCAGCTGCAAATAAGATTTAGAATTTATTCTTGTTTGCAAGTAATAGACAAAAATACATCAAAATTCAAATCACTTTTACTGGCTAACTTAAGTTTGACATTGATATTATTGAAAATGCATATTATACTTTAGTCCTAATTATTAAATATATATGAATAATTATATTATTTTAGATTGCCTTTTGTTATCTTTGAACGAATAATGACTTTGTAACCCTGAACTTTGAATTTATAGCAGTATAAAACACAAATGATTGCCTGATTGCAAGTTTAAAGTTCTTCATAATTGATCTATGCAATTATTTCTTAACTTGTAATATGAGAGAAAATTGGTTAAGGAAACGTAAATAACGCGAGATTTAGTAATTGGGGTTTTTGTACCAAAAAAGGTTAATTATGACTAATAAACCTCTCACATAAATTGGTTTTTCTATTTTCTTTTTTTTTTTTTTTTTTAGGGGGAGGGGAGGGGTGGAGTATATGTTGAAGCAAGTCACAATTTCATTTGTAATTTATAATAATAGCTCTGTATAGTTTTGGTAAAACATAAAAACCCCTCTCGAATGACCATATATACCTGAGTGACCTAGTGATTTGACCATCGGTCAGTTATCTACGATATTAACTTAGCAGTGCTTTGATTACTGAATCTATGCTGAGGCAAGTAAAAGACCCCACCCACAGGTCCTAACCCACAGGGTAAATATGTACTATGGTGTGGACTCCAATCATTGTCTCATCATTATATTAGCCTCTGGTAGATGCCATAAGACTGATTACTTCACAACAGTCTGAAATATTTTACCCATAAACAACAAACAAATTCAATCATTTAAAAATAAATTTAATTGCCTTCATTAATTCCGTGCAAACCTAATTAATAAAACATTTGTTTAACTTCTGACCACCATTATTTGCCTCCAGTGGCAGACGCTGTGCCTGCATTTCAAATGTACTATCTAATATTTGCCTCCCAAAACAAATGCTGCTTCTGGGGGATGTTGTTTTACAATCAATCAATTTATTTGTTTGCCAAAACACAGTTTCCATGACATCAGTGGTTTTAAATAACACAATAAAGAACGATAAATACTGGTTGCTAAGTGAAGAGACGCCTCAAGGGATAAAATTAGCATCAGATAAACAAATTTGCATTTAATCATTGTTTTGTATGACAAGATTCCAGCACTGCCCAGGGCAATTGCAATAGAAGTCCACAGAAAATTGCTTCGAATGGAATGCAATGAATGATTTGTGAGCACCTCTCACTTGTGATGTGAAATTTATGTGCAAATGTATTGTACGCCAGATGGAAATGTGTTAATTACTGTCTATCTACTGTAGTTTGTCTTTCTGTCTGTCAGTCTGTCTAGCTGTCTGTCTGTCTGTCTATCTATCTATCAATCTCTATCCATCCATCCATCTATCAATGTATCTATCAATGTATCTATCCATCTACATATATCCATCTATCCATCTATCTATCTATCTAACTGCCTATTTAACTGCCTATCTATATAGCTATCTATCTATCCATCTATCCATCTATATATCTGCCTATCTATCTATCTATCTATCCATCCATCTATCTATCTATCTATCTATCTACCTATCCATCCATCTATCAAGGGGCGTCGATTCAGGGGGGAATGTGGGGGATATATACCCCCAACTTTTTGGCAAGGGGGGATGATCAATGCAATCATTCCCCCCTGAAATCCAAAATTTTTCTGCACACTTTTCATTGTAATATTTGTATTTAAATAGTTTTACACTTCATATCACATACTAGTACAATTAAGTGCATCTAAAAATAGTTTGGCATCAATGATCTAGAATTGTTTTATCTCTTGACAAGTGTTCGCACGTTAACTGCAGCCTCTTTTACGCGAATCAGAAAGTAACAGTTTGACAGACTGAAGTACATAGGCCTGCATCCCCCCCCCCCCCCCACCCGTCGATAGAAATTGACGCCCCTGCATCTATCTACCTATCTGTATCTATCCATATATCCATCTATTTATCCATCTACCTATCTACCTATCTATCTATATGACTGTTTTATATCAATCTTGTTTTGATATGATGTAGATTCATCTGGTGAATCCTCTACTTTCCCACAGGCTATACACCTGAAAGGCTGTTGCATGCACATCGAGAAAATACTGGATGGTGCCAGTACTGTGACCTATCTGCACTCGATATTGATTTGTTGGCAATTCACTAGGGGGCATTCCGAAGAAAGTGTATTGTAATAACAGAAGGCATAGACAGACAGACAGACAGACAGACAGACAGATAGATAGATAGATAGATAGATAGATAGATAGATAGATATGGGAAGTGCAGCCCTCTAAGGCAAGTTCTTGCCGCTATCGATGGTTGATTGATGAGGTGAGAGAGAGGAGGAGTCCACCCATGTTATACATTTACCCCATGGGTGGGATCTTCTACTTGCCTCAGCATAAACACCGAGTACAAGGGACACCGCCAATTTAACGTCTCATCCGAACTAGGATGTTGCTCATAAAAGGCTATAGCTGCTACAGTGGAAATACATCAACTCATCCTTCCATAGATTAATGGATGCCTTTTTTTTTTTTTGTATATTTGTATAATTTGTATAACTTGTATCAATCTATCTATGTGTACTAACAAAGGTGTACATATGTATCTATGTAAAATGATCGATTTTTTTTTGCATACGTTTTGCTTAATCATGACTTGCACTAAGTGATCTATTAACCCTTTGAGAATTTGCTGCATTATGGTAAAGCCTAGGTAAGCCACAGTACATTTAATCTGCTCCCAACTGGATTTTACAATGCCAATGGATTTTCTTTTGTTATTCTTTTGTTGGAACTGGATGGAGCGAGTTTCGGCAGTTGGCAGTACCTGTCACTCTGTGCTGTCACCTAACAGCCCAGCGACCTAATTATGGAAATTCTTCGCTAGTTGACCTAGTTAAGCAAAACGATTGGGTAAACTATGTAGCCGATAGGCTGAGTATAGACTTAAGAAATCTTCTCTTAAAAATACAAGAAAAATGGATTCGTATTTATTTAGTCTAGGCAACTTTTCTGTTTTGCCTGCTTGTCAGAACAAGAATTACGTAAACTCAGCACATGAACATCTAATTATTCTGTAATTACATTGTTAGACCTTTAATACCATAAGCCAGTCTATAGACTATACGAGAAATTGATTAATTTAGTGCAGGGGAGTAAACGAGCAAAACATATACATAATTAGGTTGGGCTGTGAGGTGAGGACATACAGTGCATACAATGTGGTGTTTATCAATGATTAGTCAGTCAGTCAGTCAGTCAGTCAATCAGTCAGTCAGACAGTCAGTCAGTCAGTCAGTCAAACAGTCAGCACGTCAGCACGTCAGTCAGTCAGTCAGTCATTCCAAATTTATTTTGACTCATTTATAACAGAAGCACAATTTGGTATCTTTTGCCAATTTAACAAATCAAAAAATTAAACGATATTTGTTTTGAGTAAAAATATAAACAATGCGTTTCAATTTACATATGAAAACGTGATGAAATGAGACTTAGTCCAAAAAACATGAGAGGAATTGTGTTAATAACCCCAAAAAATTCATAATCTGCCAAAGAAGGAAGGAAAAAATATGTCGTAACTGCCAAAAATCAACAACAATCCTATTAAGTCCTTTTTTTCTGATATTAAATTTCTGCATAAAGATATGTAACCTACATTTTCTTCTTTACATAACATCACATAACAAAAAAAGCAAAATGATGCAATACATGTTACAAATTATAAACAAACATGCACTATCAAAACAAATGAATTGGACAAGGGCAATAGTTATTTCATATTACAAAGTCATGGACTTTAGCAAAGGAGACTATTTTACTAATAAAACTTTGCCTGAAATCGCATATATGCCTTGACCATTTCCACACAATGATCAAAAATTATATTTTTGTATAATGACTTGTAAACAACTATGAAAAATGGTCAAGGCACGGAATCAAAAAACTATTAAAATTTAACAGCCGTTCGGCCAATCAGACGTGGCGATTCATCGAAAGACTCGCCTGCTGAACAGCGCGGAGGCGTTGCAACCACTTTTTTCGACTGCTCAGTTTTCTTAGGTGTATTTTGCTCATGGTTTATCAGAAAATGGAGTAGTGCAAGGAGTGGTGTTTAAACCCATGCATGTTGCAAGCACCCAAATTGATCACCACATACTTACAGTGGTACATACGCCAGACGGCAATTCATGATGGCATCCAAAATGGCTGCTCATGCAATTCACTAAAACTGTTACTGTAAAATTTACAGCAACGTGCTGGTAGCGGCTAGAGTTGGGAGCAAATTGCTGGTAATTTTACAGTAAAACACTGCTGTAATTTACAGTAAACACTGTAGTGTAGAATTTACAGCAACCTGCTGTACTGTTAAATTACAGCAATTAGAAACTTTCACTGTTATTTCACAGCAACAAAGTGCAGGTATTATCCAGAGAATAACTGTATAATTACAAGTCACTTTTTAATAGTGTATATTAAATCAATATTTCTTAAATTTTTGCCTCTTATAGTACTTATTCATGCAATATTTGTTAGAAATTGCAGTGGAATTCAGGAGTTGTATAAACAGTCCTGTGATTCTACTGGATTGGTATTCCCACGTACCCCACCCCATCCCATATCTGCCAGCACTGTACATTATTGTTTTCTCTAAAGCTGCTATCTGTGTAAGCTATTTTTAAATGCAATTCACTGTATTTTTGTTCAGAAAAAGACTTTTGCAACAAAATGTCTGTATATTTATGATTTCATGATTTTTCCACCTTAAATACTTTAAAACCAGTTGGTTCAATTCCCCAATCAAATGGTTAGCCCAACCAATATGTTAAAAGTTATTTCAAAACTCTTGGTTAATTACATAGACAATAATGCAAGTCATCCACTTTAAAAACGTTTCTGTTCAACCTATTATTTTTTTGTTTTTTATTTTGTTTTTTGGTGTTGTTTTTTTTCTTTTCTTTCTGTGTCTCCGTATCCTGTAATCTGTCAATCTGTCCAGTATCTGAAAATGTCTCCTATACAGAATTATTGTGCCTCTAATTCTGTCTGTCATACACAGCTAGCCTCTAATTCTGTCAGTCCTACAGCTAGCATCTAATTATGTCTGTCATACAGCTAGCCTCTTTGTCTGTCTGTCATACACAGCTAGCTTCTAATTATGTCTGTCATGCACAGCTAGCCTCTAATTCTGTCTATCATACACAGCTAGCCTCTAATTCTGTCTGTCGTACACAGCTAGCCTCTAATTATGTCTATCATACACAGCTAGCCTCTAATTCTGTCTGTCGTACACAGCTAGCCTCTAATTATGTATGTCATACAGCTAGCCTCTAATTATTTCTGTCATACAGCTAGCCTCTAATTCTGTCTATCATAAAGCTAGCCTCTGAATCTGTCTATCATAAAGCTAGCCTCTAAATCTGTCTGTCATATGGCTAGCCTATAATTATGTCTGTCATGCACAGCTAGCCTCTAATTCTGTCTGTCGTACACAGCTAGCGCCTCTAATTATGTCTGTCATGCAGCTAGACTCTAATTCTGTTTGTCGTACACAGCTAGCGCCTCTAATTATGTCTGTCATGCAGCTAGCCTCTAATTATGTCTATCATACACAGCTAGCCTCTAATTCTGTCTGTCGTACACAGCTAGCCTCTAATTATGTCTGTCATGCACAGCTAGCCTCTAATTATGTCTGTCATACAGCTAGCCTCTAATTATGTCTGTCATACACAGCTAGCTTCTTATTCTGTCTGTCATGCACAGCTAGCCTCTAATTATGTCTATCATACACAGCTAGCCTCTAATTCTGTCTGTCGTACACAGCTAGCCTCTAATTATTTCTGTCATGCAGCTAGCCTCTAATTATGTCTGTCATACAGCTAGCCTCTAATTATGTCTTGTCGTACAGCTAGCCTCTTATTATGTCTGTCATACAGCTAGCCTCTAATTATGTCTGTCATACACAGCTAGCTTCTTATTCTGTCTGTCATGCACAGCTAGCCTCTAACTATGTCTATCATACACAGCTAGCCTCTAATTCTGTCTGTCGTACACAGCTAGCCTCTAATTATGTCTGTCATGCAGCTAGCCTCTAATTATGTCTGTCATAAAGCTAGCCTCTAATTATGTCTGTCATACAGCTAGCCTCTAATTATGTATGTCATACACAGCTAGCTTCTTATTCTGTCTGTCATGCACAGCTAGCCTCTAACTATGTCTATCATACACAGCTAGCCTCTAATTCTGTCTGTCGTACACAGCTAGCCTCTAATTATGTCTGTCATGCAGCTAGCCTCTAATTATGTCTGTCATAAAGCTAGCCTCTCATTATGTCTTGTCATACAGCTAGCCTCTAATTATGTCTGTCATGCAGCTAGCCTCTAATTATGTCTTGTCATACAGCTAGCCTCTAATTCTTGTCTGTCTGTTTCTGTAATTATGCAAATCGTTTGGCACCGAATGCCTGTATAGTCTTGAATTTTTTTTATCCACACCAGAGACTAGACTACTTTCAAACATGGCCACCAGTGCTAAACACTTGTGTGGAAGCCTCACCCACAATGCTTCTATTTATTGTCTGTGTTTAAGAGAAATTCTTGATAACTTGAAGAGCTGCAAACACTTAAAATGGGATTGACTTTTACAGTAAGAACTCAGTGACAGGAACATCCTTGATGTCAATTGATAACAACAGGGTTACTAATATTGATTTTACTACAAATGTTTACATTTAAAGATGGAGGATTGAAGGATAATATATATCATTATCATTTCAGTGCCAATGGGTCTGAAGCTTAGTCTGCTTATATGACCAGCTGAAGGCAGGCAGACATAATAATGAGATGATAAGGCTGCTTGGGAGTCCACACCATGTTACACATTTACCCCATGGGTGGGTTATTTTACTTGCCTTAGCACAGTGAGTAAAAAGAACATATAGATAGACAGATAGATATACAGATAGATATACAGATAGATATACAGATAGATAGACAGATAGATATACAGATAGATAGACAGACAGATAGATAGATAGATAGATATGGAAAGTGCAAGTTATTTCCGCTATCGAGGGTTGATTGATGAGGTGAGAGAGAGAGAGAGGAGGAGTTCACCCATGTTACACATTTACCACAAGGGTGGGGTATTTTACTTGCCTCAGCATAGACACTGAGCACAAGGGACCGCCAATTTAACCTCTCATCCGAACGAAATCCAGCAGCTGAGATGCTGCTCATGAAGGGTGCCCAGGCCTGGGATTGAACCCGGGTCCTTCAGAGGAGCAGGTGAGCGTCTTACCACTAGACCAGCTGCTATATATATATATGGTCTAAATTGTGAGGTGGTCTTATATTAGGGTTTTCAATGTATTGTATTTCTAAGTGAAAGGCCCTACATATCCTTATTCAAATTTAATTTGATCTCCAATATAACAACTTAAGAGTTATATCATTGAGAAGTGCACTAAAATATCAGATAGTGTCAAGTGCGGGTAAACAAGGGGCCTATTAAATATTCACCTTTAACTTTTATGTTATCTCAATAAGTTATTTGAACATTGTGAAGGGCCTTATTTGATCCCGATGGCCACTCGAACTCTTTTCTTTATATATTTCAACTTTTTCAAGCATCTCTCGAACATGTCTTTTTCGTCCTTTTTTCTTGGTCTTTTTTTGTTGTTTTGATCAATATAAACTTCAGGTAAACGTGCTAGATGTCATGTTGACAAAATATTATTGGTCTGAGATTAGCTTGTAGCAGACAGGAGAATGTGTTTTTGGTGCTTTAAACTTTGACAGGGGACTGACTGGCAATACTGTCATAACTTGTAGTGTCTTTATCGTATAATTAATAATTATACTTATTTAGTTAATTGAAGAAAGCTACAATTTTCTGTAATAACACTCCATATACTTCATTGTGAACATGGACTCCAGGCACTGACGTCATTGTAATTTTCTACAGTTAGTGTTGGTTTGTGGTTGGCCCTTCGGCAGCGATGACATGATCGTCTTAGAGGGGTCACCCTGCTCAATATTTTATTAACTTAAAATCTCTGTATTTTAACATGTTTTTGTAATAAAAGTGGGCAAAATATGAATCTGAATCTATAAGCACTTTTTGTTCTGTTTGATATCGTCAACAAGCTTGCTTCAATACTAACAAAAAGAGTTCCATATTTATGGTCCAGGTATTTTACATGCTCCATATATTACTCTTCTTATTTACACATGTAAAAAAAACATGTTTCTTTAGCAAGTTATTTTAGAGAAAAAAAAAACACTTTTTTTTCTAACCTGATTATGATCATTAGGTAAAATTTTCATTTTTGAGAAATGGCTTAGTTATTAAACCACTCAGCTTTTAAATGAATTATTTTGTTTGATAGCCTGACAGCTGGAAGTGGCAATTTATGATCACAATTAAAGCAAAATGTATAAATACATTTTTAATATTTTTTTAATATATATCTTGCAGACTAGTTAAAGTCACAAGACTTGTGATCCAGTATCCTGTGTTTTGAATTTAACTTGAAATTCCATTGACACATATCCTGGCAAGTGGATCTTTGCAAATGTTTTCTGAAGTTAACTCTGGCTTTCGTTTATATAAATATGACCCGAGGACTCTGAAACATATTTGGCTCAGGTCGCCTCATCTGTCAAATCTCTGTGTGAGAAGGTCAGGAGTTGTAAGCCATTGATTATGCATTCAGAATATACAGTTAGCCTCAAATATATGGCTCTTGAATATGTCCACAACATAGATAAATTGATAGATTTATATTAAATAGATAGATATATAGACAGACAAACAGACAGACAGCTAGACAGAGAGACAGACAGATAGATAGATAGACAGACAGATAGATAGATAGACAGACAGATGGATAGATAAATAGATAGATAGATATGGAAAGTGCAGCCCTCTACAGCTAGTTCTTGCCGCTATCGAGAGTTGATTGATGAGGTGAGAGAGAGAGGAGGAGTCCACCCATGTTACACATTTACCCCATGGGTGGGATCTTTTACTTGCCTCAGCATAGAAACTGAGTACTAGGGACTGCCAATGTAATGTCTCATCCGAACGACATCCAGCTGGGATTATGCTCCCTGGGGCAGACATAATGATGAGATGATAAGCAGGGGCGTCGATTTCTCTTGACGGGTTGGGGGATGCAGGCCGACTTTGTCTAGTCCGGGCATTCTATGTAAAAAAACATAGCTGACCCAGGACAAATAGCAACAGAAATGAAACAAAGTGCATTTGATAGGTCAAGATGGACTGAATGACATATCAAAAGTTTACCAAAAATGTATTGAGTGGAACAGTTTCAAATCAGCATTTGAATATCAGTACCAGTTTTGGCTAATTTTTGATGTCAACATAGTTTTGGCAGGAATGCCTTCAGCTGATGTTGCGAAGAATTAATCCGTAACATTATCCCAACATTTATCCTAGATAAAGTCAATACGCATAGTGAAACTGGTTATACCTCCTACCTAAAAAAAATACTTAATAAATATGTACAATAGTGAATGTCACACAGCCAATTGCTATATCTGTAAAAACCAACATACCAGCAATATACAGTTATAAGCCCAACTCCCCCTTTTGCAGTCTCTGCTTCTCTCTTCAAGCTCCACCTTTCCACCTTTCCACTTATTATGTACAGTTTTGAAATTGATTTTGTTTTCTTGGCAGTAATCTTAACTTGTAGTTTATGATTTAAACAGGGAGTGCTTATGGCAGCGCCTAACACTTAGGCAAAATGGGCATCGCCTGAGCCAATATTTATGTAACAATATTATTGTATTATTATGATTTTTATGACATAAATAAAAAAATCTCTATCTGTCTGTCTGTCATATGAGGAAAAAAGATTACAGTTAATGAAAAAAGAAATACAATTAGCACAAATAGTAGTTTTGTTTCAAATATACGACTTTTTATGAAACAACAACAACCTGTATATATAACCGTCGAACAAACTTAAAGATTCATGTTCCTCAGATCTTCTGTGCGCTCTCCTGAATTCTCTCAGACCCTCTTCTGCGGAAAGGTGCATCACACTGATCAAAGTAATTGACATCACGAAGAAATACTTCCAATAAATACAGCATTTGAAACACATATAATTTCTTCATACACCTTCAAGCTGAAATTTGTTTTATTTTATAAACCTTGGTCTCAGGTCCTCTTTGCAATACATTAAAGTCATTATATCAGTTGTACTCATAGAACAAGGAAAAGTCAATAAGTAAGATTTGCTATATTCATATTTTTGTTGAAGATGCCAAATGTGCCACATGCGTTTTCCATGAGAAGGATAAACGCATGGAAAATGCATGGTTTTTGTCTCATTATAATCAGCCAAAAACCATGCGTTTATCCTTCTCATGGAAAACGCACATGGCACATATTACTGACTAATGTTTAGCTTACAATAAATCAATAGTACCTCATGGGTCAAACAAATCACAAATTTGTAAAAATACCTTTAGTTCTAAGACGTTGAACATTGTTATTCCTTAGTTAAAGCCTAAAATGCATGTAAAATAAATAAAAAGTTTCAAATTGCCAGGCTGGTACCATTACAGTCTGAACAAGCCATGGAAGAAATCAAACCATACTTTCTGCAAGACACTGCGTGGTATAGCAACCAGGTTTTCAGGTACACTGAATAACTTTCAGAAATTCTGGGGTGACAGGGTGGATGTCAATTTCTAACCAAAAGACGGTGCTTGTCCTGAGCAAAGCAGTAGGTCTTTCTACGAACTGACGCAAGGCAAGGCAGCATAGTGTTGGTAAAAGATCGATGCAACGGACAAGAAACTGGTGCAATGATGTTGTAATGCTTTTTCAGTCACTTGTGATGAATTATCAAGATTTGAGGCTATTTTCATTCATTTATATAGTTTTTTTAACAAAAGAATGAATATCCACCAGTTTTGCAGTCAGTGGCTCATTGAATAAATGAAACTGTGCATAGGAATCGCACTAATTTGTATGCAGACAACGCACACAAACATTTCCCTCCCTGATACTGGGGGAGTGGCAAATCGGTTATGGGAAAGGCCGGTGCTTCGCACTGGATCATCTCGCTGCTTTTGGAAGAAACTGCGGTGGAATATCGGTATCATTTCCTTCAATTAAAGTCTCTTGGTTAGCTGCAGGTGCTATGAATGTTTGTACAACAAGTACAACAGCATCTTCATTGGTTTGGTGCACTTCACAGCCTCTTTTTCAGCCTGTGGGACAGCATAGCAATGGACCTCTGCCTGTTCTATTGGTTGCAGAAAAACTCCCCACTTTTTGGTTTGAAGGGTCATGCTTCGAGGGAAATGTACTGCTGTCCCATGTTTGTCAACAGTCCATTTCTATGTGCACTATCATTGGTACTTTGTGCATCATTGTAGTTAAATGAAAGACAAGTGGTGCAACTGTTTGTTGAAAATTAAACAATATGTCTTATTAATTCCATTCCGAATTTCTCAGTCGGCGCATTCTGACATGAAAAAGCAAGAAAATAGCCAGAACATAATTGGGGTTTTATTATACATAATAAGCATTTTACATGTACAATACATGCATCCATGTGATGGTATAGCATGTACAGTAGCATCATTATTATCATAAGAAAAATATGTGCATGTCAGTTGATGTAAATATATGATGTATATATTTGGCAATTTACATTGATCTACCTATCTATCTATCTATCTATCTCTATCTTTCTATACATCTATACAGGTGGTGTTGGATCAGGGCTTTTACGTCCTGTATTTCTGGCTAATTAGGACAGGTAGGGACCATGGCAATGAGATTAAGGATGAAACAGCCATGCAACATAGGCTCGACCGGGAATTGAGCCCGCCACCCAGCGGTTGGAAGCCCAGAGTGCTACCACTAAGCTAGGCCCCCACCCTGCGCATTCAAAGTACAATAAGTTGTAAAACAATCAACAAACATAATTTTATATCAAAGTAATGCTTATGTACTACAGAACAGTATAAAGCCCCACAATGCTTAATGAGTCAGTATTTTATCTGTTTCCAGTATGTTGGCAAGCCCTTGTCCATATTATAAATTACGAATATTCCTCACAGGTGGATTTAACATTGAATAATTCATGAAACTTTTATTTTGAAACCTTTAATGAATTCCTTGGCCCTTAAAACATGGGTGTAGATATCTCTTTTGTTGTGTTATGTAAAATAATAACAAAGTTATGACCTGAAATTAGTTTGTCGCCTATGGCGGACAAAGATGGCCACCGTAGCCATCACAGAAAAACTGGGTGTGGCATCACAGCAGTTTTTTTTGTTTTTCTTTTGGTCCTTTCCTACCTCTGTGCCAAATCATATGTGTTTATCATGATAATAAAGACAGGATCCTGGATTCCTGGTGATAATTTAAGCATAGATGCAGGACTATTTGGTTAACCGCTAGGTTAATACATATTTCAATAGGAAAAAACATCATTATAGAAATGTAAATTTCAGTATGTTCCACCCAATGTATCCTGGTGAAAATTTTGTATGTTCTTTCTACACCTTCCTAGATTAGAACAATTCAGATGTAGAAACTGTTGCAATTTGTCCTGGGTATATATACACATTGCCTGGACTAGTCCCACCGTGACTTTCCCTCGCTCATACAAGTGGCCGCAGTTAACGCGCGGACACTGGCCAAGAGGTAAATTAATGGTGGATCTTTGATGACAAACTATAAACTTGTAGTGATATGTGATATAAAGCGTAAAACTGTTTAACAAAGCACAAATGTTCCAAAACAAGTGTGCGAAAAAGGGAAATTTTCGTTTGTAAATTTCAAGGGGGGGGGGGGTGATTGCATTGATCACCCCCCCCCCTTCCCAAAAAGTGTGGGATATATATCCTCCACATCCCCCCCCCTGATGATAAGGCTTGGAGTCCATTATATGTTACAAATTTACCTCATGGGTGGGGGTCTTTATTTACCTCAGCATAGACACCGAGTACAAGACACCTCCAATTGATGCAGCTCATGAAAATTTCATGAACTGAAATTCAAACCCAGGATTTAACTGACCAAGGCCTTGACCATTAGGCTACATGATAGAGTTATCATATTTAAATGTTCTTTACACCAAGGCTCAATTGTGCATGACATTATAATTATTTTAGCAATTTTTCACCCCTACATATATTAATATCTATAGACTCTGCCCTTGAAAGTGCTGCAACAATAATGACTAGTAAATTACTTTTACAGTTTATTAGGCTATTTGAAGTGCAGTTTTATGATACATTATAGCTACTCTAATGGGTTATTTTCTGGCAATATGACATTATCCCCAAGGCATAGGTAACCTTGTCACCACAATATATGCAGCAAATATGTGGACTTCAAATAATGTGTAATATAACAGGTATTACAAATGTATTAGTTTGTTTTATGAATTTATGTTGTTTCTTGATTAGTTTCAGTACATTCCATTAACATAGTGACACATTATCATTGTAATAATAAAGATTTATTGAGATGATTTGAAGTAATCCTAGGTTCGATCTAGTCCGACAAACTGCCTATCGGCGCTACAAATGACAGAAATGGTTCGGTCTAGGTTCGATCCCCAGCCCGGGCGCTCTTCATGAGCTTCATCTCAGCTGCTGGATGTCGATCGCATGAGACGTTAAATTGGAGGTGCCTTTTACTCGGTGTCTACGCTGAGGCGAGTAAAAGACCCACCCGTGGAGTAAATGCGCGGACTCTAAATATGCTGGTGCAAGTAAAAGACCTCACCCATGGGGTAAATTGGTAACATGGTGTGGACTCCAAGCAGCCTTAACATCTCATCATTACGTCTGCCTCTGGCAGCTGGTCATGTGGCACTTAAACAATACAATGCTCAATAGAGAAAGCAAAAAAATAATAATAATGCAAATATTAACTGTCCTAACAACATCAAGAAATAAATTAAAAAAGAAAAGAAATGCTAGAAATTAAATAAATAAAAATCAAACAAGACAGAAATAAAAATTTAACATACCATGCAAAGTAATTTTAATAGTACATGTGAATATAAATGAAAAAAAAATGAAAAAAACATATATCATGTGAATTTTGGTGTGGTGTAACTGACAAAAGAACTAAAAAACTGAAAAAGACAAAAAAATATATTAATGGACAAATTGACATGAAAAAAGACAAAGCTAGTAGCCTTGTAAATCTATTGTAACCCCTTTTTTTTTTTTTTTTTTTGTAAAATGCCCCTTTTTGAAAACGACATATGTAACAATATTTTTGGGGGTAATTTTGTCATCACAATATGATCACAGCATCCCATAATTCCCCATTCACGTGACTGTTTGACCTGACCCCGGGATGTTGCATACAAAATATATAGCAACTACATTGTATGAAAACAGTAGAAATAAAAAAAAAACCTAATAGAAAAATCTAAAAAAAAAATCAAAATCAAAACTGACAAAAAACCTCATTTTCTGTACCACAAGCATGGCTATCATGAAAAATATTAAATGAAATATGAATCATAAATTATATAGTACTGTAGTTTCATGATTGCAAACCATTAGATGGGCAATATCAGTCATTGTAAAAATTCTGAAACATAATTATTTTGTCATTCAAATGACATAACTATCCTAAAGCAAAGATGTAACTAATATTATCACGAGATTTAGATAATAAATCTGACATAAAAAAGCAAGAAAATAGCCAGAACATAAGTGGGGTTTTATTATACATAACTATGTAAGAGAAATAAGCATGTTACATGTACAATACATGCATCCATGTGATGGTATAGCATGTACAGTAGCATCATTATTATCATAAGAAAAAGATGTGCATGTCAGTTGATGTAAATATAATATATTTGGCAATTTACATTGATCTATCTATCTATCTATCTATCTATTCTATGTCTATTTCAATCTATTCTAATCTATTCAAATCTAATCTATTCTAATCTATCTATCTATCTGTAAATCTATCTATCTATTCTATGTCTATTTTAATCTATTGTAATCTATTGTAATCTATTGTAATCTATTCAAATCTTATCTATTCTAATCTATATATATCTATCTATCTATTCTATGTCTATTTTATTCTATTCTAATCTATTCAAATCTAATCTAATCTATTCTAATCTATCTATATATCTATCTATCTATATACCTATTCTATGTCTATTCTAATCTATTTTAATCTATTTTAATCTATTCTAATCTATCTATCTATATATCTATTTTAATCTAATCTATCTATCTATCTATCTATGTACCTATCGATCTATCTATCTATCTATCTATCTATCTATCTATGGAAAAGTTATTTCATATATACATATATACATGAGTGGGTAAAATCTCTATTAAAAGAAAAAGAAAAACATCTCAAATTTAAAGCGAAGCAGGTCATTTTGCCTGGCACTGATTATCTGACGGTGAAATTTAAGACTGGAATTCTCTCTGCTCTGGTAAAAATATATTTTCGACTGAAACGCCACCCACACATAAACTACTTAGACAGCACTAATTCATGTTATGTCACCAGAAAACATGCTATTATATAAATTATATAGATGGCCATTTTTCTTATCTAACCCGCCAGAAAAACAACTTTATCTTTTTATCCGAGAAGATATGCACTAATTGTTGTAGAAGAGTCGCCTAAAAAGTTATTTTGCTCACTTTGACATTACTTAGGGGGCCTATAAACTGAGGCAAAACATGCCGTTATATATGTCAGACGAAACGGTGAAGATATATAAGCAAAAATGTGTGCAGTGAGTTATGTTACATCTATATGCGCTGAGTGGATTGTTAGCAAAATACTTCAGGCTGTCTCTGGCTGTCTCACAGTTTTAAAATGTTATTCTCAAAATGTTTAAAGGATCAAGTATATGTTGTTTACCCTCCCGCATGTTACAATACGGTTTGAAATTGTCAGTCAGTCAGTCAGTCAGTCAGCCAGCCATTCAGCCAGCCAGTCCGGTAAGTATCTTACAAGATGTAATCTACTTTTTTTTTAACCTGCCATGAAAAAATTGAATTCTAAATAACATTATATAGTTCTTTTCCTGGTTTCAAGAGGGCGCCACTAGTCCTACCTCCGTTGTGGCGGGAAATTTGAATCACATTATTGTACGTTTCCTGAACTCCTTTCATCCGCATTCTTTGCTGGATTTCTATCTTTTCAGCCGTTGTTTACATTCCTTGCACCTATTTTTATCCACCTTTTTGTGAATGATGAAATGTCATATCACACACAATCCACAGTGTGTCATTACTTTACATAACCTGCCCCCCCCCCCACACCCCCCCCCCTCCAATTGAGTCATTTTCGTGTCCACGTTTACATGACCAGCGTGTCTGTATACCATGAGCCATACACATTGTGCAAATGAAGACATTACTTTACACGAAAATACTTGACACCCCTACAGGAGGTAGCTCCATGGTCCAGTGAACACTTTCTACCTGGCTCAGCAATTAAGTGGTATTCCCCTTAAGGTGAGCTGGTTGGGTCTGACGAATACCTGAGAGGTAGTTTGACAGACAGCATGACATGCAGACTGACAGCTAGACAGACAGACAGACAGATAGATAGATAGATAGATAGAATAGATAGATAGATAGATAGATAGATAGAAGGTATATTGATAGATAGTTAGATAGATAGATAGATAGATAGATAGATAGATAGATAGATAGATATACAGATAGATAGATAAATATACAGGTAGTTAGATAGATAGATAGGTAGATAGATAGATAGATGGATAGATGGATAGACAAGACTGTTTAAAATAGATATGGCAGTACTATTTATTAATGAAGTTTGGCCTTTGGATATCATCATTTCATCATTACATCTGCCTCTGGTTGCTGGTCAGCTTAGATGACTAGACTCTATGCAATTGCAAAATTTTTAGATAATGGGTCAATGAGCATTCGGAAAAAAATTCATTGTTTAAAGGTGAAAACTTATAAAACATAAAAACTGAGTCAGAATATTCACCTTGAGGGGTAGAACAACTTGTTACTTCCGCACCAGGGGGCAGGGTGCCATATTTTTTCCCCACCTTCTCAGCTATAACAAGATAACCCCCTCCCTGTGTCCCCAGTTCAAAAAGGTGAGGGGAGCATAACCCTTGAAATTAAATGGTTTCCTGGTTTGTTTACACAATGGCAACTTGCAAATCACATTGTAATTTGATGTAACATGATAAAAATCGTAATTCTATCTGATTTTAGTTTTTGTTCTTAGTAGCGACAAATGCTTTCAATTTTCACGTACACAATTTATTGATTTGACAATGTACACCATATTGAGTTTAGAGACAGCGCAGTACAATTTATAGGCTTAAATATTTATAACATAGTACAATTTATAAGCATATCTCTATAACATAGTACAATTTATAAGCTTAATAATATATTTATAACATAGTACAATTTATAAGATATTTATAACATAGTACAATTTATAAGCTTAATAATATATTTATAACATAGTACAATTTATAAGATATTTATAACATAGTAAAATTTAACAGCTCAATAAATATTTATGACATAGTACAATTTATAAGCTTAATAAATATTTATGACATAGTACAATTTATAAGCTTAATAAATATTTATAACATAGTACAATTTATAAGCTTATTATTTATAAAATAGTACAATTTATAAAATTAATAAATATGTACAATGTATAAGCTTAATAAATATTTATGACATAGTACAATTTATAAGCTTAATAATTTATTTTTAACATAGTACAATTTATAAGCTTATTATTTATAGCATAGTACAATTTATAACCTTAATAATACATTTATAACAAAGGACAATTTATAAGCTTAATAAATATTTATGACATAGTACAATTTATAAGCTTAATAATTTATTTTTAACATAGTACAATTTATAAGCTTATTATTTATAGCATAGTACAATTTATAACCTTAATAATACATTTATAACAAAGGACAATTTATAAGCTTAATAAATATTTATAACATATTACAATTTATAAGCTTAATAATTTATTTATAACACAGTACAATCTATAAGCTTATTATTTATAGCATAGTATAATTTATAAGCTTAATAAATATTTATAACATAGTACAATTTATAAGCTTAATAAATATTTATAATATAGTACCAATTATAAGCTTAATAAGTATTGATAGCAAAATACAATTTATAAGCTTAATAATATATTTATAACATAGTACAATTTATAAGCTTAATAATACATTTATAACATAGTACAATTTATAAGCTTAATAATACATTTATAACATAGTACAATTTATAAGCTTAAGAATATATTTATAACATAGGAAAATTTATAAGCTTAATAATACATTTATAACATTGTAAAATTTATAAGCTTTATAATACATTTAACATAATACAATTTATAAGCTTAATAATATATTTATAACATAGTAAAATTTATAAGCTTAATATTTATAACATAAAAATCCTCTTTATAAGACTAACTTTAATTTATCATAATAAATAATTGCCTTTACATATGTTTGCGTTGCTCTTAACACAAGTTAAAATTCATATATGAAAGGTGGGGCCATTGCCTGCCTGGGAGGCAACTGGCCCCCCCCCCCCCCCCCCCTCCCCCCAGCATTTTACAATATAGAGTACATTTATGGTTGCTGAAGTGAACATTAGAACATCAGGAGCTTGACCTTGGATGAACTCAAGGTTGACCTTAGACCAAATTGTCCCCCCCCCCCCCCTAGACTTTTTCCCGGGTCTAATTAAGATGGTGGTAATATTGAAAAGTAACATAGGTTAAAATGCTGAAACTTTTGTCAATATTTTTGTCTTAGAAAATTAGATATTTTATTAAAAAGTGATAATTATAGTTGATAATAAATATATATATTTTTTTGTATTTATAGAGAATCAAAACTTAATTATAAATAAAGGATTTGCTCAGGAAAATTCCCTAAGTTAACAAAAAGAAGAAAAAAAAGAAGATTGGTCGGTTGGCGCGAATTACATGACAGAGTGGTGCGCAGTGCATTATGGGCCGTCTGTTTGATTCTGAAGTGGGCAGGGGGGGGGGGGGGAAGGGGGGGGGGGTCATGAATATGAGTAACATTGTAATAGGGAGGTGGGGGGGGGGGGGTAGGAAATTCCATGTGTGGAGTGGAGTTATATCACTGGCGTATCCAGCCCTGACTCTACAGGGAGGGGGGCGGGGGTGGCAAATCATGACTGAAGGTTGTCTCAGTCATTGCAATGGCCCCAATGCCCCCCCCCCCCCTCTGGAGGATCCGCCAATGGCTGGGCAGCCAGCTGCATCCAGATATGTGGCGCAAATTTTTGGAGTCCGGCGCCTCTCCATGACAATATTAATGCATATTCATGATATGCTAATGAGCGCCACACCCCCCTTCTTCCGCTTGTCGTCTGCTCCCCCCCCCCCTTTCCAAATTTCCGTTGCCCCCCCCCCCCCCCTCTTCCTCTCCCAGACTACTTATATGGCCAACTCCCGCCATAAATATCCACACAGCTTTTTCACATCACTAGACTCAGTTCGTGGAAATCAAAACTTCTCTTAACCAAAATGGCTGATCAATTTGATGAGATCTTCAGTGGCTTCGACTTGGACAACAGTGGGTCCATTTCTGCTGGAGAAATTGCGGCTGTTTTGAAGGCCCTTGCTGCGGCTGAGTACATTAGTTGTCCAGAAGATGAGTGCGATGCTAAAGCAGTTGTGAGTATATTTTAAATTGTATTAATCAAACCTGAAAAATTGGCTTTTTAGGGAATGTAAAATTTCTCAAATATGTCGCTTAGAACTGGAGTTATTTCGTTTCCCAAGATACGCGAAAATTTGGCAAATTTCCGGGACACAAAATATCTTAATAACTGACAATTAAATAGTGTAAAATGTAGGTAATCTTGGTAAATTTTGTATTCAGATTTCATAAATTTAGTATTAATCTGGAAAATCAATAAATATAAGGGGTTAATTGTATTTTTAATCTAGTTTTCTGACACAAAAAAGTAGGTCTCAAATGTAAAAAAAGTCATAACAACAAAATTTAATTTTAGTGACAATTTCCAACCGTCTGCAATACAGACTATGTTTATATTTTTGATGTATGGTCTAAGGGTTAAAGACCGCATCACTGCTGCAGCAGCAGCTGAATTCCGCATCACTTAAATACCTGCTACATACTGGCAAAGTCTGTGACCCAATACATGCCAGTTTGTCAGTAACTGAACAACGGGCAGAACATGTTTATGTATTTTGGCAACATGTTATGAAAACATGCTTCCACTTTTTATATATACCTACCGCCAAACTTATGTAAAATATAGTTATTATTTGATATTTCAAGTATTAAATACATAGATATTTTAAAAAAGAAATTTTAGATATATATCTTAAAAGTGTTTTTCAAAGCAAGGTAATGCCTGTAGGTCCTATATATATATATTCTCAAATTTTCTAGTCTTAATTGTGAGGTGGTCTTAAAAGTGTAGTGAGGTGGTCGTGTTTTTAAGCCCCACTGTAGCCCCTTACTGTAATTACATATTTTAGATCCGCCCCTGCAATAACATGTTTAAGTTATGCACAGGATGTCATAATATGTCCATGTCATATGACCACGCCAATATGCAGAGAATATGAGAATATTTTTGCATTACATGGACCCCCCCCCCCCCTGCTCCCCCCCCCCTCCAACACACTGTTTATATGAGCTGAATATGAAATATGAAATGAGATACATTAATGTCTATATCATTATGTAAGCAAAATATGAGTGTCCTGACATTATGACATATATGTGTCATTTCCTTGTTATACTCTTTAAGTAAATATGGCACTTTTTGGTTCATAATTAAAGTTTGCCATCACATCATAAAGTAATTAACTAAATCATGGCTTGGCTAATTACAATATATTTAAATATGTATTTATTATCGTGTTTTATGCAAATTAAACCAACACAAATCTAATTATTATTTGCTAATTCATTAATTAGAGATTTGTTTTGTACACGTGGCAGCCAAGTTTTCTGGCTCCAGAAGTCTTGAAAACTTAAGGAAATATTGGATAACATTTTTATCAATTTGTGTAGGGTTAAAAAGCTAAATATTTTCTTTTAGTTAAAAAGAAATTAAATAAATCTTGGCATTATAAGCAACAAGTATACTAAAGAAAGCATTGGAACATGAGAATTTCTTGTTGATCCTGAAATTTCGACAGGAGTTATTTGACACACTTAAGTGAGGAGAGTGACTGTGTAAGCTCAGTACTAAGAAACTAGGTCATCTAGGTACTGTGGTATGTGACCTCAAAATGACCTTGAAGTCTAGGGGGCATAGGATATATTCAGTCTGCCCTGGGGTCAGTCCGCCGGACAACAGTGATAAATGACTATGTTATTGTGAGAGACAAATGTAATTCATGGCACATTACACTAGTCCCTGGGCAAGATAGTTAAGTAGAGTTTAAAACAGGCTATCATTAACACCTTTGTAATATTTTTCATGCTGTTTATGATATGGTAATGATATGGTAAAATAAAGTAGAGCTGAATATTGGTGACACCAGCCAATAGAGTCTTTTCACTGAGCAGCCCTGAGTTCAGCAAGACATAAGTCTTTCCTCTCCTCTTATTACTCATTTTGCTTTTCAGACATAGTAGGTCGTAACTAACTGATTCTATAAAAATAATTTTCTCGGGAAAATAACAGAAATCAACTAAATGATAAGATGTCAAATATACATAATAATGCATTAAAAACACTGCCGCTAGGATGCACTTTGCTTCAGCCAATCGGAGTCAAGGGCGGGAATTTTTTTCAGCCAATAGAATTGCAGTATTCTGTCGTAGCCACCTGGTGGAAATCCAGTTTTACTCAAAAGCCAAGACTCAAATGTTGATGTCAATGAATATAACCAATCCATGTTTATTGATAGAATTTATTTCAATTTGTTCAATTTTTGTTAACTTATTTACAGAAAATGCTGGAGATCGCCGACACCAACGCCGACGGCAAGTTGACGAAAGACGAGTTCAAAGCTCTCCTGGAGCAGGTCTGCTGAGCGCTTTCTTTAGAATGCTTGTAATATAGACCAGGTAATTATTGATTATGCATTAACTACATATTTTAAGTAAGATATACATTTTAAATTAAATATTTTTCATAAAAATTTAAATTTCATATTTTAGGTACAATATATACATTACTTATTCATATGTTCTTACAAATTTCCTTTTTAATTAATTTCAGCCAACAAGGCAGTCAACTTAATTCGAAATAGTCACGTGCACCACACCAGCGACATCTTGTGGAGAAGAAAAAAAACAACACGACGATCCACCTAGTGGATAACGAGTGAACTACACCAGATCTGCACTGAAAAAAATGAAAGAACGCAGTTTTTCTGAAAAGTTATTGTTTTTAACACTAAAAAAACTGTTCTTTTTACGATCAAAACTTTCGTTTACAATCTAAAATTAAAACGGAGAAGCAGATCTTAAGTTGACCTAGCCTGTTCTAGCTTGAGCTTTCTATACATTCCTGATGCATGCTTAGACAAAGCTGCAAAAATATTTATTTATTTCTGATAAATATTCGCATATCGTAAACTAGTCAAAATCAAACAGTATGTACAACTTAATTTTGTCTTTTTTTTGGTATTTCCAAAATTCACATAATTTCATAAATTTTCATTACAAAAATAATTAGACATCCGCATTATTAAATATCATTTTAATAAATTCATTTCTCTCTATTGTATAATACTTGAAAACAGTTTATTAACAATAGTATTGTGAATGTATTAACATTTCATTTTTAAAGACAAATTTTATCAAAGTTTGGTTGCAAAATAAAGTGATCAAAAACTAATTTTTAATGCATTCTTGTTTTTTCAATTTCCTTACTTATTTGTTTGTGAAATAAATGCTAGAAAAAAAAAATCTTAATAAATAAATAATATGACATAAATGAAATATATTTAATAGAACTTAAAACATTTTTATTATTTAAATGTAAGTTATGATGCCAAATGAAAAGACTATTGAAATAAGTCTTATATAGGCCTACTATGACTGTAGACTCTATAATATAACAGTCAATTAGCCAGTCAATTAGCCAATCACACAGAACAAGCAAGAAGTAACTAAATATTTACAGGAGGTGAGCGTTGCCTAGGTTACGAGATAAACGCCAGATTGGCCTCGCTTTCGACTGTGTATACATGTGAGAAATGGGGCAGGTTTTAGAACATTTTAGATGAAGGAAAGGTAGTTATAACATTATCAAAAAGTTGATAAGGGACATTAGGAGTCGGTCGGTCGGTCGGTCGGTCGGAAGGAAGGAAGGAAGGAAGGAAGGAAGGAAGGAAGGAAGGAAGGAAGGAAGGAAGGAAGGAAGGAAGGAAGGAAGGAAGGAAAGGAAAGAGGGAAAAAAGACAAAAACAAAGCAATAAAGAAAGAAACATGGTTTTCATAAATCGAAATGAAAATTTCAAAAATAAAGGCAGAAAGAATTAAGACAGAAAGAAATAATGAAGAAAAGAAAGAAATTGACAAAAAAAAAGAAAGAAAAAAAGCCATGAAGGCAGAGAGACAGAGAGACAGACAAACAGAAAAATAGAGGGCAGACATAGGTTATGTAAAGATTCAGACAGACAGACAGAAAATCAGACAGAAGACAAATATATATTCCAAGCAGTCTGACCTTGCACCTGCTGCTCCAAGGGTTATTTACACATTTGCATTACGTAACATCTCCCAGAGGGGGTGCAAGGTGCTTGTAAGATCTGTGTGGAGTCTTCGATTGCATTTGCACATATTTGTCCTTCTTAAGAGCTTTTCTGTAGCTGGAATTCTGTGGTTTTTCAACAGCGTCCACACAACAATGATAAATTGTACGAGGAATCCTGTCATATCTAACGGCCAAAAATCTGTCACTATACACAGAAATGTCAACAAAGACTTGGAAATAAAAAGAGTGGAAAATTTCTATTGAGTTTTTGCACGAGAATTTGCTGTTTGTTGATTCTAACAGAGCACTTGATACAAATGTATCCTAAAACAAAAATAGAGAAAAAAAGATCCAGTGCAAATTGTATGCACACCGCCCGGGTGGTCTGGCTCACATGGCCACAGTCAGTCAGTCTAGCAGTCAGTCAGTCAGTCAGTCTAGCTGTCAGTCAGTCTAGCTGTCCGAGTGTGTGTGTGTAGGTTTTCATTCATTCAGTCTTTTATTCATTCATCCATTCCGATATCGTTCTATTTCTACGGTATTTTCTGAATTTCCAAAGAGTCAGTCAGTATGTCAGTCAGTCTAGCTGTCAGTCAGTCAGTCAGTCAGCTGTCACTCAGTCAGTCAGTCAGTCTAGCTGTCAGTCAGTCAGTCAGTCTAGCTGTCTAGCTGTCAGTCAGTCAGTGTGTCTAGCTGTCAGTCAGTCAGCTGTCAGTCAGTCAGTCTAGCTGTCAGTCAGTCAGTCAGTCTAGCTGTCTAGCTGTCAGTCAGTCAGTCTAGCTGTCAGTCAGTCAGTCTAGCTGTCTAGCTGTCAGTCAGTCAGTCAGTCAGTCTAGCTGTCAGTTTCTAGCTGTCTAGCTGTCAGTCAGTCTAGCTGTCAGTCAGTCAGTCAGTCTAGCTGTCAGTCAGTCAGTCAGTCAGTCAGTCTAGCTGTCAGTCAGTCAGTCAGTCTAGCTGTCAGTCAGTCAGTCAGCTGTCAGTCAGTCAGTCAGTCAGCTGTCAGTCAGTCAGTCAGTCCGTCTAGCTGTCAGTCAGTCAGCCAGTCAGTCTAGCTGTCAGTCAATCAGTCAATCAGTCAGTCAGTCTAGCTGTCTATAGCTGTCAGTCTGTCAGTCAGCTGTCAGTCAGCTGTCAGTCAGTCAGTTAGTCAGTCTAGCTGTCTATAGCTGTCAGTCTGTCTGTCTAGCTGTCTGTGTCAGTCAACTGGGTTTGAAACATGGTTTAAAGCTTATATGACCAGCTGCCAGAGGCAGACGTAATGATGAGATGATAAGGCTTCTTGGAGTCCACACCAAGCAACACATTTTTTCCATGGGTATTTTACCTCCACATTTATATAACGTCTCATGCGACTGAAAATCCAGCCTCATGATGAAGAGTGCCCGCGGGCCAGGAACTGGACCCAGGACCCTTACAAGAGCTGGCCAATCAATCAATCAATCAATCAACAATCAATCAATCTACAATTAATGCCATCCATCAATCCATCCATCCCTGCTAAAAAATTCCACCATATTGGTTTTAAGGATTTAACCCTCCTCCTTTGCCTCTCACAACAATATTAAGTGCACAGAGGTGCCCATTATTTTCAGTCTATTCAACTCTTCTTCCGGCACCTAATATTTGTGGTAGACCATTAGCTGGCTCCTGTATCAGGGGGAATCCCCTACATTCCATACATTATATACTATGCAGGGGGTGGGCATTGGGGGGGGGGGGTGGGGGGGGGGGGGGGTGGGGGGGGGTAATGGTTGATTTTGATCAAATGACTCAGAATCACACATATATCACTAATGGCAATTCTTTTCCAATTTTTGGCACACACAAATTGGGTGTTAGCAAATTTTTGATTCCCAGGAATTTTTGGGATAATTTAGCATGTTTAGTGAAGTTAACACTTTGAATCTGTAGTAAGTTTAAACAAACAGTTAAAAAC
The DNA here is from genome assembly GCA_932294295.1 of Alitta virens. Classification (NCBI taxonomy): domain Eukaryota; kingdom Metazoa; phylum Annelida; class Polychaeta; order Phyllodocida; family Nereididae; genus Alitta; species Alitta virens. Next base: position 1,574,163 of record OW028586.1, read on the forward strand.
AATTGGTACATTAAGGGCATAAATGTAAATACTGCAAAATATTAACATAAATAATAAAGAAATTATTTTGTAAACAACATTTTGCTGTAGTTTCCTCTACACGAATTAAATTGAATTGAATTAACAGAAAATTTGAATTCCATGCTGCACCCCCTTCCTCGTTTAAAATCATCACTTAACATTTCGTTTACCTGAAATAAAAAATTAAAAATTAAATCTCAATTAATTATATCATTGTCCTGTAAATGTGTCCCCAATATAGTGTTTGCTATTTTCTTGCCCCGTAAATATGTTTATCTCCAGTAATTTGATTAAATCCGTGAGAAATTCGGCACTGACTGGAACAGGTGAAGAATTAAACAGGTGGGAAAGAACGCTTGCTGCAGAATGGGCGCCAAAAGTTTCGGCCAATCAGAAGGCGGAATGACTCATAGTAAACGAAAATATCATCAGTGAAAGTGTAGTGAGGGGGGCCCCGTGTGGGTGAACATTGTAAATATTGCTAGCCAGAGGTTCTGAAGGGTTTTTTGTGGCTGTAGTACAATATGTGTGTGTGTCATTTCCTTTTGCTGATAATTCATAATTGTTTGGGCATGTTGGCATTATTGCATGTAGACTCGGAGTTGGCAGATAGACAATTGCAATTAGTCATCTATATATCATTATTGATTTTTCTTATTTAGTTTTGTTTGGCTTTTTTTTTTTTTTTGCAAACTGAAGCAATTTCAAAATATGTATACTGTTTAAATGTCATTAATTACACATATTCTCAAGTTTAAAATTTTATCATCATGAAAAATGGAAAAAAAAAGATAAGTTTAAGTTAAAAAAACACATTGCCTTATAAAAATAACAACAATAATATTTAAAACACGATTTTTCACTTTATAAGGATAATCCAATTTTAATGGCTTTTACACAATATGCAATTCTGATTCCTTAAACACCTTAAACTTGCATTAAAAATCTATAAGTTATTCAGCAACATTTTCTCAGCATATGCTGAGAATTTCATGCCGTTAGCACAAACATAAGTAGAGATATTTTCAACTTTTTGGGAGAATCTGTTACAGAAATCGCGCCATGCTTTTTGCACAGGCTGCTGGGTGCTTTCAATGGAGAATTTAGAGTGAAAAAAATTATCGGAAAGAAATTGTGTGTTATAGGCGCACCTGTTTATGGAGTAAAAAATGGAAAATAAATAATATAAGGACAGACAAACATATACAAAACGGATAGAGACAGACTATCAGGACATTGAGGACAGACATACAAACCAGACAGGCTGAAAGACACAATTAAGCCACAAAGAAATATTGAGTTGTGACAGCTAGTCAGTTTGGCTAAGCCAATGGGGGCTGAGATATTAGCAGACAGCAAGGCAGACTAGGCAAGATGTATACAGACTTATGGAATCAAAGAAAGCTGATATCACTGAAACAGACAGACAGACAGACAGACAGACAGGCAGACAGCTCGAGAGGCAGAATGACAGACAGACAGCCATGTGGTGGCCAGTTGAGCTGGGACAGCTATTAACAGGACATGGACAGAGACATGCAAATATCGACAAAGATAGACAAATGAGCAGATAGCAGCAACATGGTCAAGACAGACAGACAGGCAGGCAGAGAGACAGGCAGCTAGGCAGAGAGACAGACAGGCAGACAGACAGGCAGAAAGACCGGCAGACAGGCAGAGAGAGACAGACAGACAGGCAGAGAGACAGAGAGACAGACAGAAAGACAGGCAGAACGACAGGCAGACATACAGGCAGACAGCTAGGCAGACAGACAGGCAGAGAGAGACAGGCAGACAGACAGGCATAAAGACAGGCAGAGACAGACAGGCAGAGACAGCTAGGCACAGACAGAGAGACAGACAGGCAGACAGACATGCAGAAAGACAGAAACAGCTAGGCAGACAGACAGGCAGACAGAATCTCAGACAGACAGGACATGGCTTGCAGTCTGGCTTCCAATTATTTCAAATTAAGATGAATGCTTCCTTTTCATTGTACAGACAGATTGCAACTTTTTAAAACATTTGATTCATATGAATGTACTGTACTCACTGTTGAGACATGCTCATGCAGTTACGCATTATCTTCTAACACCCCCCCCCCCCCGCTCCCCCTGCTCCCCCCCCCCCGCTCCCCATGCCCCATGTAAGAGGGGGGGGGGGTGTAATACGTGGAGCCCCCCCCCCTCAAATATGCGAACTTCAAACTTTTCTCCCACTGGCCAAGAACACCCCCCTCCCCCTCCCCCCCCCCCCAAATAAAAAGGGGATCCCCAAATATGGTTAGGGGGCTCCGTAAGGTTTTGCAAATTTAAAGTCTTGGAAAATCACTGAACCCACCCCTTTGGTAAATCCCCTTACACATCCACATTATCGTAGGCAGGGGAGGGGTCAGCTAATGACGTATCGTTAGAAATGATGAATATTCATGAATGTCTGGAGGAGAGCCACAAATATGGTCACTGATTCAGGGAAGGCGTGGAAAAAACTTTTCCTCTTTTGGTGCGTTTGTAGCGGATGCAGAAATCAACTTGTTTCGCAGTAACATCTCGGTTTTAATGCATTTCGACAAAATTTTATTACGTAAAAACTTTCCTTATTTATCGTAGATTCTTATGGTAGCGTTTTTCAGTGAGTTTGTAGTAATTCCCATTGATAACTTTCACCCAACAGGCGTGGGCAGGGCCGACCTGCATGGGTACAAAACAACTTTTCCTAACCTCCCCCAGTGGAAAGTGACCAAGCCAGCCACAAATCCAGTTGCATTCTGGGAGATTTTTGGCGCGGAAAGGAGCCGGCCCAAGAGAGAATATAAAATCCAGGCAGCGTGTCTCGAAATTCTATCGCACTTTGGGACTTGTCTAGTTGTGCAGCATCAAAAATCAAAATGGGAGACGCCTTGGAAGAAGTATTCAATCAATTTGACGCTGATGGAAGCGGATTCCTGACCCAGGCTGAGTTGGAAAAGGTCCTTGGGCAAGTTGCTGAGGAGGGAAACTGCGGCATCACTGCTGAAGACATCAAAAATGCTTGTGCTGTAAGTACTCTTTCATTATTTTTAATTTAATATTTCATAAAATGTATTCAACAACTCTGAATGGAACTTTTAGTTTGCGCCACTTTCTAACACTTTTAAATTGATGAAATGTATTTTTTTTCTCAAGAAACTAATTCTAAGTTATACATATATGTATATTATTTAGAACTTTGTAAACCTGTTCCCCAAAAGCATAAACTTGCACAAAATTTGATAGGATTTCTTGCACGTGTCTTATGCAAAGTTTTCACTGTTGAGCATAAATTCATGAAAACTTTGGAATCACAAAATATGAAATAATGTTTTAACTTGTAAGAACCATATTTTGACATAAATCATTACGTAATGCCTAAATACATAAATCTTATTTCTTCTTTTCAATATTTTAATACATTTTTTCATTTTTTGTAAACTTAAAATTTCTTTTCGAAACGAGTAGAGCTTAAATAGTTCGGAGAGTTCAATTAATTTTTGCACACTAGTCTGGCGTCTAGCCGCGAGGGGGCGTCCCAGTCTCATGAGTCACTATAGATGGCGCTGCCGCTGCATGTTCATTGAGCGATATAAGTGCCTGGGGAAAAAGTATATATCTGACCAGCTGCTGTTGATCATATTTTTCTCTACTTCCAAAAACATGTTTATGACTTTTTAGCCAAAGGCAAGATTAAGGCCAAAGCATGTCATGCTGTTTTAAACTCATGAATATTCATGTCAACAATTAATCGTCCATATGGAGACATTAATATGACATGCATGTGAAAAATATGCAACATGTGTCAGACATATATCTATCTATGTAATATATAAATAAATCTATCTAATTGAATTCAAAACTTTTATTATATTTTTCATTTTACTTATATTTAAATAATTATTGTATTTTAATCAATTTATAAATATATAAAATAAAAATGAATTAAAAAATTATTTCATGGTTTTATTATTAATTAATAATTGATAAATTGATTTATATATTTATTTATTTAATTTTATTTTTCAGTACATCGTAGAATTGGCCGACCAGAACAACGACGGCAAAATCTCCAAAGCCGAGTTCATCAAATTCACGAAAGAATACGTCGACAAGAAGTAGACAAACATATTCATCATATCATCTGTATATCTTACTACTGATGTAAGTATTTCAAAATATATCAATAATTTCACATTTTCATTACTGCTATTAGATCAGATTTTACATTTTATTATAAAAATGTATTATTTTCTATTTCAATACAAACAAATTTATAATTTTACATTTATTATTTTGCTTTTATTATTAGATAGTAATTTATTTTTGCTTTGATATTAATTAATTCTCACTTATTTTCAGATCTGGGATGCCTATCAAGTTCTGTCCAGAATCCGCTTCGAAGAAGTCCTTTTCTCGCGACACGAACGAAACGTTCGACTGAAGCATTAAAAAATGCAACATTTAGATCTGAATCGAGCCAAAATGTTAAAAGACAATTCCACCGGTCAACGCAAAAAGGCAAATGAATATCACGACATCTACGGCAGCTACGGATACAGAATATAATCACGCGAATCAGTATTCGGTATTGATTAATTCAATGCGAAGATCACTACTTTACGATTTAGATCTGTTTAGCTTTCATCTCTGAAGTATCATCTTGTAAAGTCTAATCTCATTTTTAAAATCCATACGTATGTTGTTTTTACATATCGTTTCTCGTCTTAGACTTGGAATTAATTTGTAGATATTTCATATTCTCCAAATTGCCGGAAGAAAGAAAGGCATACTTCTCATTCATCATTTTTACTATTGTGATACTGTATCTATCAAAACAATAAAAATGTATTTTTAAAACTTATGAAATGCATTGGTTTTACTTTGTCAGTCATCACTCGTGTAATTATCGGAATGATTATGCAATGGTACAGTAAACTTAATTGCAATTAATAAGAAGCTAAAGTAAAAGAAAATGAAAGAAAGCTAAGAATAATACAGAATTGCAGTCAAATTACTGGGCATGTAGCCTCTAAGAGCAGTTCATGCAGTTTTATCTGTAAAATGGGGAACATACCAAATAACAGAAATGAACCAGATGAAACTAACTTTCTTCTCTATTATCTTTTCCCTATTTTCTGTAATTCATTCAGGGTAAGAATGTTTAACCCTGCAGGCAGCACAATAATCACTTATAAGATATATTTCCTTGCTGTAGCATCAATTTGAGGATGGCCCAAGACTTTCGCAGGGTACTGTATCAATTTGCTGTGGCGTAAACAGGCTAATGTTAGAGGCGACTCCTGGCAGAGTGGCTGATCGGCTAGAGTATGTGCCACACCCTCTTCACTTTAACCTTGTCCTAACATCATTAAGAGATACCTTAAACACAAATACAAGTTGTCAAACTTTTATCACAAGCATAGTGCAGGATCACTTGTTTAAATGAAGGTCTGCATGTGAGAAAATAAAAAAATAATGCTTTAGGGCGGCTCAAGACTTTTACACAGTACTGTATATCCGGGTAATATGCAAACAAATGGCTCTTTACTAGCTCTGAATTAATACACCTAATCAGCCAATCACAGCGTCTCTTTTAATGTCTTGACCAATGACGATGTTTTGTTTAAAATTGCATTGCTTGGACATTCAACTTGAATCCACTAAATACAACTTAATAATCAGCAGCCGAATGCTAACTAATATGTAATTATATTAGTAGATTTAACTAGTAATATTTGTATAACTTTCAATTTTTATTAATTTATGTTTTCTTATTCAATTATTTTATTTATTTATTATATTTAACGCAGTACTTTATTGCAATAAATATGTTCTAAGATTAAAATAAAAAATAATTCCAGGAGTTAACCCTAAGCCGACCTACTTTATTCTCATAATCCCAACATAGCTAGCAGTGATGGTGGCAAGCTGGGCAGTGTAGGTGTGGCACTTGCACCCGACAGCCAGAATAAACACCTTGCTGGGGAATCCCACGAGGGGGCGTGCGCATCTGGGAGCCATCTAGTGGTAGTCAAGGTTACTAAGGAAAATTCCCACCTGGCATCACAGGCCTTGAGAATTGTATGTAGGCAGAAAAATACAGGAAACTGCCAAGAAACTTCAAAGGATAAAACTGGGCAATAGATGGATAGATATGGAAAGTGCAGCCCTCTAAGGCAAGTTCTTGCCACTATCGAGGGTTGATTGATGAAGTGAGAGAGAGGAGGAGTCCCCCCCATATGCATGTTACACATTTACCCCATGGGTGGGATCTTTTACTTGCCTCAGCATAGACACTGAGTACAAGGGACCGCCATTTTAATGTCTCATCTAACGACTTCCAGCTGGGATGTTGCTCGGTTGACTGGGCTCAGGGTTGAACATGGGTCCTTCAGAGGAGCAGGCAAGCGTCTTACCACTAGACCACCCAGCTGCACGAAAGATCTGATGTGGGTGCACTTAGAATAAATACTGTATGAAAAATTAATTCCAGAATTCTGGAATCTAATTCTAAGTACATCTTATATCAAAATCATGCAAGATGTATATTCCCACATTTTTCAACATAAGCTTAATTACACAGCCAAGGTTTTAGTTGTATTGCTAGAGCTAGGCACCTCGATCAGTGCAGGGAGTGTGCTTTGAACCCATGCACCCACAGTAACTACAATGAATGAGATGATGATGATGGGTACATCCCATGTGATGGGAAAGGGACTGAGATGTGGCTCATAAACAGTGCAAGGAGTGGACTTTGAACCCATGTACCCACAGTCACTACCATGAATGAGATGATGATGAGTACATCCCATGTGGTGGGACAGGGACTGAGATGTGGCTCATAAACAGTGCAGGGAGTGTGCTTTGAACCCATGCACCCACAGTCACTACCATGGATGAGATGATGAGTACATCCCATGTGATGGGACAGGGACTTAAATGTGGCTCATAAACAGTGCAGGGAGTGGGCTTTGAACCCATGTACCCACAGTCACTACCATGGATGAGATGATGATGAGTACATCCCATGTGGTGGGACAGGGACTGAGATGTGGCTCATAAACAGTGCAGGGAGTGTGCTTTGAACCCATGCACCCACAGTCACTACCAAGGATGAGATGATGATGAGTACATGCCATGTGATGGGACAGGGACATGAGATGTGGCTCATAAACAGTGCAGGAAGTGTGCTTTGAACCCATGCACCCACAGTAACTACCATGAATGAGATGATGATGAGTACATCCCATGTGCATGATGTGATGGGACTGAGATGTGGCTCATGAACAGCGCAGGGAGTGGGCTTTGAACCCATGCACCCACAGTCACTACCATGAATGAGATGATGATGAGTACATCCCATGTGATGGGACAGGGACTGAGATGTGGCTCATAAACAGTGCAGGGAGTGTGCTTTGAACCCATGCACCCACAGTCACTACCATGAATGAGATGATGATGAGTACATCCCATGTGCATGATGTGATGGGACTGAGATGTGGCTCATGAACAGCGCAGGGAGTGGGCTTTGAACCCATGCACCCACAGTCACTACCATGAATGAGATGATGATGAGTACATCCCATGTGATGGGACTGGGACTGAGATGTGGCTCATAAACAGTGCAGGGAGTGGGCTTTGAACCCATGCACCCACAGTCACTACCATGAATGAGATGATGATGAGTACATCCCATGTGATGGGACAGGGACTGAGATGTGGCTCATAAACAGTGCAGGGAGTGTGCTTTGAACCCATGCACCCACAGTCACTACCATGAATGAGATGATGATGAGTACATCCCATGTGCATGATGTGATGGGACTGAGATGTGGCTCATGAACAGCGCAGGGAGTGGGCTTTGAACCCATGCACCCACAGTCACTACCATGAATGAGATGATGATGAGTACATCCCATGTGATGGGACTGGGACTGAGATGTGGCTCATAAACAGTGCAGGGAGTGGGCTTTGAACCCATGCACCCACAGTCACTACCATGGATGAGATGATGATGAGTGCATCCCATGTGATGGGACTGGGACTGAGATGTGGCTCATTAATAGTGCAGGGAGTGTGCTTTGAACCCATGCACCCACAGTAACTACCATGAATGAGATGATGAGTACATCCCATGTGCATGATGTGATGGGACTGAGATGTGTCTCATGAACAGTGCAGGGATTGGCTTTGAACCCATGAACCCACAGTCATTACCATGGATGAGATGATCGCATGTGATGGTGCAGGGAGTGTGGGATATATTACTAACTGCTGAGCCAACAGTTCATCCGTCTCAGTGGCAATTATCCACCATATACAAACGGACATGCCCATGGTTCTGCGATTAAAGGGTCCTTAAACACATTGTTGACACGCAATTCTCTTACTTTTTTTTTCTGCATGTCTGGGTCATCCGCAAATTTACCTTAAAAACTCGAAACAATTTGCCCTGGATTGTGGTCCATGTTTTTACCCCCTAAATGGCCAATTATAAATCTATAGAGAGCAGAGAGGAGCCAAAGTCAAAACAATCAGAATAACATTTGGGGATCAATTGAAACTTAATGACATTGTATTTATATAATCTGTACATTAAAGCTAACATGAGATGAGATCCAGATGGAATCATGCCAAGTATGAAATGAAATATAGATGAATCATGAAGAAGTATGTCATATGAACATGCAGTAGTTCTATCTAAAAAGTTTTCAAATTGATTACATACAACTACTGACTGTTTGACTAGCAGATTGTTTAACCGACTGACCGACTGACTGACTGACCGACTGACTGACTGACCAACTGACTGCAGACTGCCTGTGCAAATGACTGATTGACTGGCAGATTGTTTGACTGACTGACCGACTGACTGACGTGCTGACCGACTGACTGACTGACCGACTGACTGCAGACTGACTGATTGACAGGTTAACAGACAGACAGTGCAAATGACTGATTGACTGGCAGATTGACTGACTGACTGACTGACGTGCTGACTGACTGACTGACTGACTGACTGACATTTTGACAGACAGACAGTGCGAATGACTGATTGACTGACCGACTGACTGACTGAGCGACTGACTGACTGACCGACTGACTGACTGACCGACTGACTGACTGACTGATTGACAGGTTAACCGACAGACAGTGCGAATGACTGATTGACTGGCAGACTGGCTTATTAGCTTGCCAGACTGACAGACAGAGAGGCAGACAGACAGGCAGACAGACAGGCAGACTGTCTGACAGTTCAACAAACTTGCTTACTGATTGATTGTGCTTCAGTCAAAAAGACAGAAAAATAGGATAGATAGATAGATATATAGATAGTCAGATGGATAGATATTAAAAAGGTTCACCCCTCTAAGGCAAGTTCTTGCTGCTATCGAGGGTTGATTGATGAGGTGAGAGAGAGAGGAGGAGTCCACCCATGTTACACATTTACCCCATGGGAGGGATCTTTTAATTGCCTCAGCATAGACACCGAATACAAGGGACCACCAATTTAACGTCTCATCCGAATGACATCCAGCAGCTGCAGGGGATGTAGCTCATGAAGGGTGCCCTGGCCGAGGATAGAACCTGGGTCCTACCAAGGAGCAGGCGAGTGTCTTATCACCTGACCTCCCCCCCCCCCCTCCCCAGCTGCTTACAGACTCTCTGATGACAAGTTAAAAACATGTGGACCTTAAAATTAAGAAAAGAATGAAAAAACCAACACACATTACACAGTAGTAGGTCAATCTGATTTATGGGTGTGTTAAGAGAAACTAAACACCATTTTTTGTAACAGTACTGTCAACAACTTAGTTTCATTAAAAACGGCCTGTCAAATTGGACCTAGAAAAAGTTAGACCACTTCTGCTGTATGATGCTACCCACCACTAAACGGAACTGTCTGGCTATAGCTGGCTACTCAAAGTTGGATCTAAAAGTACATGCAGCACCATATCAGATAAATTTGATAAATTTACCAATGTTTACATTTTTTTGTGTAAGCTGACTATAAGCTGGGACTAGACAGAAGCAGCTAGCTTTAGCCAGTTATAGCTACAGTCAGAAATAGGTCACTACAGTTGTCTAGAGTTGACATATTTCATGAAACTAACTGTAAATGTAACTCAAGGGCCCCCTAGTGATTAACAGGGCAACTACATGGCAAAATGTGCCACATGCGTTTTCCATGCGTTTGGATAAACGCATGGAAAACGCATGGTTTTTGCCTCATTATAATTAGCTAAAAACCATGCGTTTTCCATGCGTTTATCCTTCTCATGGAAAACGCGCGTGCCACATATGGCCATGTAGTAAGTACTGCAATGCGCCTAAAACTTTTATTCCTTCATAAAAGTTGACCCGAAGGAAACGAAAATACCTGGGAGTTGCAACAACAAGTCCCAGGTGTCTCTAGTTATCACCCCTCACCTGGACAGAGGTTGGCTGGGAAGTGGAGGGGTAAAAATAGTTACATAATTATGCCCCAGGGCATTTATCATTGTTAGTTGCCAGGAGCAAGGACAGACAGTCAGATAAACAAATACTGCTGAAATACATATTGAACTGAATTGGAAACTGTCACAATGGAGCAAATACACAAAATGGCTGACCAGACTTAATTCAAACCCAGGACCTTCAGATAACCAGGTTAATATGTTAACCACTGTGCCATCACACTGGACAACTCCTCTGCAGGTCCTGGGTTCGATCCCCGACCAGGCGCTCTCTTGTCGTTCGGATGAGACGTTAAATCGGCTGGTCCCTTGTACTCGGTGTCTATGCTGAGGCAAGTAAAAGATCCCACCCATGGGGTAAATGTGTAACATGGGTGGACTCCTCCTCTCTCTCTCACCTCATCAATCAACCCTTAATAGCGGCAAGAACTTGCCTTAGAGGGCTTCACTTTCTATATCTATCTATCTATCTATCTATCTGTCTATCTGTCTATCTATCTATCATGAGCTACATCTCAGCTGGATGCATATGTGGATCACATGAGATGTAAATATGTGGTACAGCAGTGTCCACCAACTGACATCCTTGGCAAGCCTGTTCAAGCATGATCCTTTCTCAACTCCCCCGAGGAACTATGCCGCACACACAAGCTTGATTGTAACTTAGCACTACAATCTCCATCACTGGGTGAAGTGAAGCAGTGTTTCAAGGAGGATCTGCTCAGTTCCTCCATGCCGGGGCTGGGTTTGAACTCACGACCGCGCACGAACGTTGAACGATTCATCGAGTCCAACAACGGTGAATTTGTACCACGCAGTGGACTCCAATCCTTATCTCATCATTATTTCTGCCTCTGGCCGTTGGTCATGTAATAAATGACACGCAAATAGTAATATGCTGACACATTCTTTTAAGACACTTTTTTTTTGAAGAAAGAAAAATGAAAATTTTTGGCAAACAAAAGGTACACGATCAAAAACTCTAATGATATATATATTATAAACAAATTTTTCACCATCCCCTCCCCCTTTGGAAAATAGCCATGCCTTCGCTCTACTGATCTACATTTACTTAATGCTTGGGTGAAGGGGGGGGGGGGGGGGGGGGCTTGCCTCTGGCTCCTATAACTGAACCTTCCACTGGGAGTCTGACTCAGCTACATTAAGAACACACTCAGAACTCTCTCTTACAACAGGAAACTTCACACAATCAATATGTCGTCACTATCCCCTGACCAGATCAAGGAAGCCTTCAATAACATCGACAAGGATAAATCTGGATCCATCGATGGGCAGGAACTGGAAGCCCTCTACAGACAAGTTGTAGGAGATAATGCCAAAGCAAAAGTGATGGCAGAGGTAAGCTCGCTTCACACACTGCATGATTCACACTGTAAATATGTTGTTTGGGATAACCAGGGAAACCTCTAAGTCTAGCCTTGGATAAATAGTTATCCAAGGTCTAGCAATTCCTTTCTTTTTAGTTCTAATAGTTTTTTTCTTTCATTTTTTTTTGCAATTTTGATGGCAGCCATACTTGCAGCCAAGTCTAAAAATGACAAAAAATTTCACAAAAATGTATGTACAGGGTGCTAGGCTTTTTTTTCCCCTTTAGAATCTAACTTCTAGTCTTTATTTCCATAGGGCTGTCCATCAATTCAACCCACTTCTTTTGGTGAAGAACACGACTTTTGCCTTTAGAAGTATGCCTAATAAAAACTGGTGAAAAAAAATTTCTAATACGTAAATGATTTTTTGTGTTGTTTAACACCAGAATGGTCATATAAAATAGCCATATATATATAAAATATTATATTTATATTTGATATTTGCTGAAATTATTGATAACTGCCCTGGACGTAAACATGTGCTCAAAAATCAACTTTTCTAAACCGATTTAACTTAAAATATTATACATTATACTAAGCCCAAATATTGCAACATTTTAAAATTTATTTCAAAAGTCCTTCGGACATCGAGGCTGTAAGGGCAAATATAATGATGACATGGTAAATCAACGGAATATAATGGTATCTTAAGCCAGAATGTTGAAACATGTGCCATATGATATCAGACATGGCAGCTTTGCCATTTCCCAAGCCAAATCCATGTACTCTGAAAAGCAGCTTAAATGTCGAACTAAACAGCAAGCTGAGAGCATACATCAAAATTAGTACAATTAAGAACAAATATATTAAAAAAGGAGTCCAAGATAACTGAAGTTTCAAGTTTCCCAGCTAACAACAGTCAGTGGGAACCAACATATGGCTGCCTGGAAGAAGTCCAGGTGCAAGTCAGAAATATTCAGACTAAAATAGACTCCAAGCAGGAAGTCGGGCTTGAAAACGAGAGTTTTCATCTTATCTATAATGACTGCAGGAAAAAGTGTTATAACAAGGGAAAATACTATATGTACGTGTATCAATTATGCCCTTATCATAGAAACAAAGCACCACCATTATAGCTGATATGAAGCATAAATGATAAAAGTTTTATATCATGGGGGCACTACAGTTAGTTCAAATTAAGCCTAGCCAAAGCTGTAATCGCTGGCTACTCAAAACCGGATCTAAAAGCGCATATTTATGATATAGATTAATTTCTTACATTTTCCGACACTTTTATGATGATAAATGTAAGCCGACTATCAGCTAAAGAAGTGGACAGAAGCAGATGGCTTTGGCACATTTAAGCCCAATGCACACGAGAGTCGCATATGACAGCATCGTATGCGAGTTTGTTGCAACCCCTTTCTACCACAAAGTCGTAAGTCAATGCACACTAGGACCTACCCTGCGACTCTGTAGTAACCCCTCTGTCCTTGTGTCAACTTTAGAATTTCTGGAAATTCCATTCCATATATAGACACAGGGTGCAAGTTTACCCCACTCATGACCTATATTCACATGTGAGACCCTCGCAATAGAGTCTTTTCACTGAGCAGCTCTGAATTCAGAAGGTCTTCCATCTCTTCTTATTACTCGTTTTGCTTTTCAGACATAGTAGATCATAACTTACTGATTCCATAAATATATTTTTCTCAGGGAAAAAGCGGAAATCAGTGGAATGATAAGATGTCAAATATACATTAAAATGCACTAAAAATACTGCTGCTAGGAAGCACTTTACTTCAGCCAATCACAATCAAGGGCGGGAACTTTTTCAGCTAATAGAATTGCAGTATTCTGTCATAGCCACCTAGTGGGAATATAGCGAACCTTCCGTGAAAATCCACTATTCAATGCACATGGCAATAATGCTGCGACGTCGTCGCATCGCAAGTCATAAAATTAGCGCCGTAGGTTGATGGACACAATGTGATGCAGTCGTAAGTTGGGGTTGCAACAAAGTCTCATGCGATGAGATCGTAGTAAAAAGTCCCGTGTGCATTGGGCTTTAGATCAGTCAGGTACAGGGTGCTACCTGTCTAGAGTCAACTGTTTTTATGAAACTAACTGTACAAGAGTTATCAAGTAGTGATAGCTAGCTAGATAGATGGTGGGTGGGTGGGTGATTAGGGCTTTACGTCCTGTATTTCTGCACCTGTTGGGCTAATTAGGACAGGCAGAGACCATGGCAATGAGACGAAGGATGAAACAGCCATCCAACTTAGGCTCGACCGGGAATCGAGCCCGGGACCCAGCGGGTGGAAGCCCAGAGCGCTACCTCTGAGCTAGGCCCCCGCCCCAGCTAGATAGATAGTAGATAGATAGATAGACAGGTTGCTGCCTGTCTAGAGTCAACTGTTTTTATGAAACTAACTGTACAAGAGTTGTCAAGTAGTGATAGCTAGCTAGATAGATGGTAGATAGATGATAGATAGATAGATAGTGGATAGACAAATAGACAGATAGATAGATGGGCAAACTCGACACTCATTACATTGATATTTCTGTCTGTCTTTTCAGTACGTCTTCCACCAGACAGACAAGAACAAAGACAACAAAATCTCATTCGACGAGTTCATGGCTGGATTGCAATCATAATAGAAAGGTAAGGTGACAAATATGGTAAAGAACTTTGAATTCAGGTGACAAATATGGTAAAGAACTTTGAATTCAGGTGACAAATATGGTAAAGAACTTTGAATTCAGGTGACAAATATGGTAAAGAACCCTGCTATCATGTGACAAATATGGTAAAGAACTTTAAATTCAGGTGACAAATATGGTAAATAACTTTGAATTCAGGTGACAAATATGGTAAAGAACCCTGCTATCATGTGACAAATATGGTAAAGAACTTTAAATTCAGGTGACAAATATGGAAAATAACTTTGAATTCAGGTGACAAATATGTTAAAGAACTTTGAATTCAGGTGACAAATATGATAAAGAACTTTAAATTCAGGTGCAAATATGGTAAAGAACTTTGAATTCAGGTGACAAATATGTTAAAGAACTTTGAATTCAGGTGCAAATATGGTAAAGAACTTTGAATTCAGGTGACAAATATGGTAAAGAACTTTGAATTCAGGTGACAAATATGTTAAAGAACTTTGAATTCAGGTGACAAATATGTTAAAGAACTTTGAATTCAGGTGACAAATATGTTAAAGAACTTTGAATTCAGGTGACAAATATGTTAAAGAACTTTGAATTCGGGTGACAAATATTTTAAGAACTTTGAATTCAGGTGCAAATATGGTAAAGAACTTTGATTCAGGTGCAAATATGGTAAAGAACTTTGAATTCAGGTGACAATATGTTAAAGAACTTTGAATTCAGGTGCAAATATGGTAAAGAACTTTGAATTCAGGTGACAAATATGTTAAAGAACTTTGAATTCAGGTGACAAATATGTTAAAGAACTTTGAATTCAGGTGCAAATATGGTAAAGAACTTTGAATTCAGGTGCAAATATGGTAAAGAACTTTGAATTCAGGTGACAAATATGGTAAAGAACTGTGTATTCAGGTGACAAATATGGTAAAGAACTGTGAATTCAGGTGACAAATATGTTAAAGAACTTTGAATTCAGGTGACAAATATGGTAAAGAACTTTGAATTCAGGTGACAAATATGTTAAAGAACTGTGAATTCAGGTGACAAATATGGTAAATAACTTTGAATTCAGGTGCAAATATGGTAAAGAACTTTGAATTCAGGTGACAAATATGGTAAAGAACTTTGAATTCAGGTGACAAATATGTTAAAGAACTGTGAATTCAGGTGACAAATATGGTAAATAACTTTGAATTCAGGTGACAAATATGGTAAAGAACTGTGAATTCAGTATAAGCTGTTCGAATCTATCCCCTTAAAATCCAGAACTGCTAGATCCTAACAAACGCTAAGCGCGTGTTATAGGAATTAATTAGAGCGTTAGAAATACAATGTCTAGGAAATCACTGGTGCATCCAGCCAGAAACTAGAATGGAATACAATACAATAAAATACAATTATCTTTATTTAAAGTCGACTTAAAACAACAATAAAACTAGCTCAAAGAGCTATTGATCGACTCTTAAATGTCTGTTTTAAACTATATATAAGTCATTAGTGACTTCTACAGTAGAGATAGCTGAAATCTAACGCTTCAAATAAGTTGAACTGTAGTGTACTTTACTGTTTCATGTCACTGATAAATAATCTTAAAAATGCATAGAACTTACCGTCATGTATACTATCTCCTGTTGCTATAAGCTGGGGGGAAGTTAATGACTAGCCTAAACACTCTTGAATGGTGGATTTACAGTCTTGTTTGTGCCAGTCTATTTTTGCCCAACAATAGTTGGTAGACCGCCCCTCCAATATAACCCCCTGCAACAACAAATCTTTGGAGGCTGGCTTGTCAAGGTCTGTGTTGTATTCTTAAGTGCACATAAGACTGGAATTTTTCTAGAGGAATGTACCTTAGTTAGTTAGTGTTATTGTTTAATGCCTCATCAGCACCTGAGTGGGCTATGTAGAGGCTCTCTAGGGTAAGATTGATTAACTATAGTTGGTAGTAGAAACCAGAAGCATGTAAAAAATCAATAATTGTCTGCGTTGGATAGCTGGAGCAGCTTGTGCAATGCGCACTGTCCTGTTTTAGCCACTGGGGATAGAGGACTTCACCCCAAGTGTTTCCACCCTCGCCGCGTGGAGGCCCAGGACCTTCGAGGGCGAGGAATGTACCTATAAAAATAAGTTAATTAAGTAATCGAGCTGTGCAGGTCACAAAGGCCTATATGTACTTACAAACAGTTGGTACAATGTAAGCCACACTGATCAATAGGAACTGTTTAGATCAGGCTGTGGTACATTGCCAATTGTGCCACGTGCGTTATCCATGCGTTTAGATAAACGCATGGTTTTTGCTTCATTATAATTAGCTAAAATCCATGCGTTTATCCTTCTCATGGAAAATGCGCGTGGCACATTTGGCCATGTATATATCCAATGTTTTTAATATCAAGGAATAAAGTGTATTAAGAAAAAATATTATTATGGGATATTATCTATAATTTTCACCTGCATTTCCAGTCTAAAATGTCTGCACTTAACGCATCACAATTGAAACCTGCCTGACGTTATAATGATTGGGGGGGGGGGGGGGGGTGAATTATAATATGAGGAAAAATACATAAAAATGTCTCAGTCCTCTGAACTAAAAACGTGAGATGGGCCTGTTAAAAATAAAACAAAAAAACTAGCACCCCCCCCCCCCCCCCCTACTTTCCAAGTAAATTGGAAACACTCATGCTTCAGCATGCTCTGCCAAAATGCTCCTGTCTCCCAAAATTATTCCACAGATAAATGCCATTCCAAATGTTACCATGGCAACCGTCCAATATCATTACCTCGTCTGGCCCCCATCCTACCAAAAAATGACATTATCCAAAATTTCCAATAATAGTTCAATCAAGAGATTATCCTGACAGTCTGCAAAGTAGCCCTCATGTGGGGTGCACTGGGGTCAGGGGTGGGGGCCCTGGGTCATGGTAAGGGCGGATATGAGTCTTTTTGGCAGGGGGTGTATTTGTACAAGAAAATGGTATAGATAAACTTAGTCTCACTCTAGTATGAAATGGAAAATATTGCACTTTAAAATTATAACACTTCTGTTATCTTTATAAAAACAGGTCCTGGATGTACCAAGCTGTACAGTATAAACTTATTTTGAATTTAAACTTTATTAATTTATCGTGGATAATGATATGGATATTAAAAAACTCACCAGGTGACGCTTCACACTGTCAGTGGCATTATTGACCACATATCAACTTGTAAGTAAGTACAATTTTATCTAAGTAAAATGAACAGTAAAAAATATACAAAGAGTTGTATAATCAGATTTAGATCATCTATCTAGAAAATAAAAGCAGCTAGGGTTATATAAATAGAATTAAAAGCGAACTTATATAATACGCTTGGAAAACGGAGCAAAATAATGGACCCTGAGTAGCTCAGAGAACAAACATGTAATTGCTAAACTACTTGGCCAAATGTGCCACGTGCGTTTTCCATGAGAATGATAAACGCATGGAAAACGCATGGTTTTGCCTCATTATAATTAGCTAAAAACCATACGTTTTCCATGCGTTTGCAGAAACGCATGGAAAACGCACGTGGCATATTTGGCCATGTAGTATAGTATAGAAGGCACCCTGGAATTCTTTTCCTATGTCGGATTTTTTTACAAAAACTTCCAATGTTTGCGTTATCTTAGCTTACCCAATGTTACATAATATTAATGTGTACATAATGCATGTTCAATATAGCTAAATAGAATTTTAAAAAAATATAAATTTTGTCTGGAGGCTGGTGAGTGTAAAATATATCACTTGTAAAAAAAATATTGTTTAATTTGGCTCCAGGTCATGAATCATCAATTGTTAAAAACTTGTGACATTTTTGGTGTTAACACTATTTTTGAATTTTAAATCGTAACACACGATGAAAAAAAAAATGTCTGGGGGAACTGGCGACTCCAAAAATAACGGTTTTCAACAGACCAAAATGGTGCTACAGAAAAACAGTTTGTCCTTCATAGTAACTTCGAAAGAACATCAATACATATATTTCATGTATATTCATGAAATATAATATCTAAAAAAAAATAAATAGTTTTCAGTCAGGGAAACTGTGCTGTAAACATGCCATTAATTTGGAATACATATTCTTTGGAGAATGTCTCACATGTATATCAAGTTGATGTACAGCTAATGTAAACCCTGTGGGTACAGGGGCGGATCCAGAAAATGTTTCCAACTGTGGGTACAGGG
Organism: Alitta virens; assembly: GCA_932294295.1. Lineage (NCBI taxonomy): Eukaryota > Metazoa > Annelida > Polychaeta > Phyllodocida > Nereididae > Alitta > Alitta virens. Next base: position 1,592,861 of record OW028586.1, read on the forward strand.
GCGGATCCAGAAAATGTTTTCCAGGGGTCGGGGGGTTGACAAATTAGAATGTACTGCGGGGACCTCAGAATTGTTTTTATATTTATTTATTTTTTATTAAAATGTGTATTATGCCAATGGGGGGGGGATTTAAACTCTCCTAAAACCCCCTCCCACCCCCAATAAATCCGCTACTGGAGTATTTCTTGATAGAGCCAAAGAAAATGGGTATTTGCTTTGGCCATTGAATTTCCCCACATCACAGCCAAAAATTTGCAAAAGCCATGGGCGTCCAATTTAACCCCAATGAAGGGTAACTTTGGCTGCCCTTAAATGAATTAAGTTTACATAAAATAATTCTTAAGAGTGAGGTTATCATGAGTGGAGTTCCACTGTATTTTCCCCCAAGGGGGTATTTCGAGTATGAAGAAGGTCGAATGTCATTAGACACGTCAAAACAACATTTACCTGGGAGTGGTAGACTGGTGTTTTGATTAAGACTATGAAGTCCACCTGTGTAACTATGGTTTATTAGCCTCCGGGATTGGAGAGTTACACAATAGAAAACATATGTCCAGGTCATTTCAGGTCATATCTATCTATCTAGCTATCTAGGTATCTATCTACCTTTCTATCTATCTATCTATCTATCTATCTATCTATCTGTGTATCTAGCTATCTACCTTTCTATCTATCTATCTGTCTATCGATCTAGCTTTCCATCTATCTATCTATCTATCTACCTTTCTATCTATCTATCTATCTGTCTGTCTATCTATCTATCTGTCTATCTATCTATCTACCTTTCTATCTGTCTGTCTATCGCTCTATCTATCTGTCAATCTATCTATCTACCTTTCTACCTATCTACCAATCTATCTATCTATCTATCTATCTATCAATCTACCTATCTACCCATCTATCCATCTATCTATCTATCTGTGTATCTATCTTTCTATCTATCTATCTATCTGTTTATTTATCTATCTATCCATCTACCTGTCTACCCATCTATCCATCCATCTATCTATCTATAATTCCTTGGGTTCATCTCATAGAGAAAAATAGTTATGTATTTTTATAGAACATAAGCATCAGCACCTCTGCCCAACATGTTATAACTATGAGCAAGTGATCACAAGTTATTTTTTGCAGTGTCAGTATATATAAGTCACTTTATAACAGTGAACAATCATACAAAATGCTGCAATTTTCCACTCGGTTGCACATTTAGTTTATATACTTCAATTTTGAAGAGCAATTTCGTAAAATACTATGATAGAATACATTTGATGTTTTGCTGGATATTACAATTTGCAATAACTCAGAATCAGCCTAATTAGACAGAAATACAATCATTGGGTCCAAAAATTGTCTTAATATTGAGGTGGTCTTTAAAGTAAACTGGTCTTACAGCGGAGTTCTAGTGTATGTCAAAAGATTATTCACCTTACTGAACTCTGATTTTATATATATATATATATTTTTTTTTTTTTTACTTTATTTTGTTCAAAGCATTAAACGTGATTTTATTTTGTTATCGACCTTATTGAACTCAGATGTTTTTATTTATTTATTTTTTCTTACTTTATTTTGTTCAAAGCAGTAAACAAGATTTTATTTTGTTATATTGACCTTATTGAAATCATATATTTTATGTTGGATGGCTGCAAGTATATGTTGTACAATGTGAATATAAGCAATGGTAGATGGTGTGTTATCCAACATAGAGTTTTGTGGGATAAAGAAAACTTGAAATATTGGCCAAGCGAAGGCGAAGCCAATATAATTTTCTCTCATCCCACAAACCTCAATGTTGGTTGATTATTTTTATCATATTTATTAATAAAGTCTACTTTGCATTTTCAGGTTGGATCCTGGGTCCTAGGGCTTCCTTTATCTTGCCTCCATGTAAAAATACGTAGCTGATCTGCATCTAGATGCACAGATGACATCTATTCTTCAATCTACATTTTCTTAAATTCCACTTGTTCTCAAATCTCTTACATAGAATGACTAATTATATCTTTTGCTATGATCTTCGTTAGTTTTCTACTATGATTTAAATAAAGAAATGTTATCAAAGTGTGTTTTTGTTATTCATTTGTCTAATGAAGGGATAAAATGAAAAACAAAAGTATATTGCAGAACTGAAAAAAACGAAAGTTTAGTGCCAAAATCAGCCGGGTGGTCTAGTGGTAAAACGCTCGCCTGAAAAAAACAAAAGTATAGTGCAAGAACTGAAAAATCAGCTGGGTGGTCTAGTTGTAAAACGCTCGCCTGAAACCCGGGTTCAATCCCGGGCCCGGGCACACTTCATGAACAACATCCCAGCTGCATGGATGTCGTTCGGATGAGACGTTAAACTGGCGGTCCCCTTGTACTCGGTGTCTATGCTGAGGCAAGTAAAAGATCCCACCCATGGGGTAAATGTGTAACGTGGGTGGACTCCTCCTCTCTCACCTTATCAATCACACTATCAATCGATAATGGCAAGAACTTGCCTTAGAGGGCTGCACTTTCCACATCTATCTATCATCTATCTATCTATCTATGTAACTGACCAAAGAAAAATTGTCAAATTTATTTTGCTAGATTGCACTACTAAAGTATTACCACAATGAACAATAGACTATATATAATACTTTCCATTTTTTTTAGAATTCGTTATTATTATTTTTTTTTTTTTACTAAATAATCAGACCACAGAACTATAGTATGATCAGAAACAGTGGACTAAACGACAGTACAATGAGAATCATTGGAGCTACTGCTAGTCCGACAAATACAGTAATCACAAGATGTCAGCACTATCAGTTTTATACTCACTATCCCTGTTGGAAAAAAAAGGAAATCAACCAATGCTTCCTCAAGATAGATAGATAGATAGATGGATGGATGGATGGATGGATAGATCGATAGATAGATGGATAGGTAGATAGATCTCGATAGACAGGTAGAAAGGTAGCTAGGTAGATAGATAGATATGGGAAGTGCAGCCCTTTAAGGCAAGATCTTGCCGCCATCGAGGGTTGATTGATGAGGTGAGATAGAGGAGGAGTCCACCCATGTTACACATTTGCCCCATGGGTGGGATCTTTTACTTGCCTCAGCACAGATAGATAGATAGGGAAAAGTGCAGCCCTCTACAGCTAGTTCTTCCCGCTATCGAGGGTTGATTGATGAGGTGAGAGAGGAGGAGTCCACCCATGTTACACATTTACCCCATGGGTGGGATATTTTACTCGCCTCAGCATAGACACCGAGTACAAGGGACCGCCATATTTATTTCTCATCCGAATGACATCCAGCTGCTGGTATGTCGCTCATGAAGTGTGCCCGGGCCCGGGATTGAACCCGGGTCCTTCAGAGTTAACCTACACTACTTTGTCACATGACCAGTAAGTGTTTCAGAAACAAAATTTCTGAAACAATGTAACGGCAACCATTTACTGCCGTTTCAGAATTTCCAACGCAGTCAATTATGACATGTATCAGAGTTGGCGGAATTAAATCGAGGCAAAATGAAATGATAAAACATGACAAAAAATGTAAATCAAGGCAAAAAAATAAAAAATAATCAAGAATCAAGATTTATCGCTAATATTCCGATTAAAAAACAAAATTTAACAAGTTTATTTATAGAAAACACAAAGTTAGATATTTTACCACCAAAACATGATTTATTTGAATACAAAACGATTTTTTTTTCAAAAACCCCAATTATATATAAATAAATCAAAGTTTTGTCAATTTTCAGAGCACAGTTCAGTAGAGCATCTAAGTTTAAGAAGGAATGCTGGAAAAATGATCAAACTTGGCTCATGCTAGACAGTACTTGAGCCCTAATTGCATCATTAAAAAAAATTTGATTTAAATTTTAAAATCTGATTTAGTTTGCGTCTCTCATTTTCTCACTGAAACCAAAAATATCACTGTCTTGGACGGGTAAGTACAACCGGCCATGGCACTTTATCAATTTGGCCCAGGTGTAAATTGTAACCAAACATGTGACAGCCTAATTCCAGGAATGTGTGGTACATGCTATGCTTAAAATTTTCACCAACCCAAAAAAAAAAAAAAATCTAAAAAAAAAAAAAAAAAAACGGGTTTTGTGCAGTATAGCGGACCCAAATTTATCCCCATATTTGGCGGCCATAAAAAATTAATTTTATCAAATATTTTACAAGTTTTAAGTTTTAGCACAATTACATTTGGTTTTAGATAAGCAGGGATTTAGGGGCGGTAGAAAATAAAACCGCCATCATAACTACATTAGTTTGTGACGTCATACTTACATTTCAAGCATTTTTACGCAATGAGGCTTGTTAAATATGGTCATAAATCTGGGTCCGCTATATACTTATTTGCAATGGTCAATAAGTAAGAAACTTATACTTTCACAATCTCCTGAAGTTTCTTATATAAATTTGTTTTACATCTAACCATCTTAGCATACATATACAATGCAATACAAATGTTTATTTGTCGGTTATTGACAAATATAAAATATTAGCAAATATTTGCTATTTTCCTACATACTGTGATTAAGCTGCACCTCAAATTTCAAAATTTGCCATTCATCAACCAAAACGCTAACCATGATGGTTTAAATCCGTTCACAGGGTGGCAGCACCAGTTATTCAAGACCAACCACCCCTAGTGGTAATAACTTGCACTAGTCAAAAAAAATTTGATAATGGTCATATGAGCACAAGGCCTTTATTGGCAACTGTATAGGTTGAATTGTATATATAATTAATGTACTACTTTTAAGCTGCTCTATTATGTACAGTTGGTTTCATAAAAAACGGTTGACTGTAGACGGCTGTAGCGACCTGTACCTGGCTGTGATCTAAACATGCTAAAGCCAGCCGCTTCTGTCCACTTCTATAGCTAATAATCGGCTTACATTTATCACCAGAAAAGTTTAAACATTGGCAAATGTAAGATATGAATCTAATATATTATAAATATGTACTTTTAGATCCAGTTTCGAGTAGCCAGCGATTACAGCTTTGTCTAGGCTCAATTTGATGGGCCGTTTTTAATAATATAATAATAATAATAATATTTATTGATTCAACACCCCGATAAATCTGTACAAAATGTTCTGCGGTGTTCACAACAATAATATGTAAAGATGTATAATTATATTATATAATAAAATCGAAAAAAAAAATAATAATAAATTGCACAATAATTTAAAGGGGAACTAACCCCTTTTGCACTTTACCTCTCAGATTTTAGCTTGGGTCCATAGAAACACATCCATGCTATTCATAACTTGTATATGTGCACTGGTAATCAAATATCCTGCATTTATTAGCTCCGTGTTGTGAACTACGGAGGCCGCCATTTTTTAAATTCCTGGTGTTTTGCACTGACCGGAAATACGTCACTGTTGCACTATAGATCTCGGTTAATTGCACTTTCAGAGCAGTTCTTACTGAGTGTCAAGTAATTGCCATTGAACTTGAAACAATGCAATTAGAGAGAGAAAGAGAGAATTTATTAGATTTAATAAAACAAACAAAACCAGCAAGGAAGAAAAATAAGCAGATAAATAAAATAAAATAAAAATGTCAAAATACATATGAAAATGAAAGTATGGCAGACAAATTGCAAATTCTAATAAAAAGTTTACAACAGAGATCAGTTCTTAATTGTGATTGTGACATCAAATATATGTTGTGTATGAATGTACTGGGTGGTACTGGGTGGTCTCACAGATTTCAAAGCAGCCAGTAGAATTGACAATATAAAATTATCAGAGAAACAGCTATCAATTATCCTGCTATGTAATACAACAGGTGTGCATTTTTGGATAACTGAGTACTAATTAATACTTTTTAGTAATTTAGAGTGGTTTACATTGTATTAGATTTCAGCATTGTATGATACACGAAATATGTCTTATGTTGCCAAATAAATCTATCTATCATTCGTCCACTGTTTATAAGGGAAGCTTTAAAAAAGTGTGTTGAACAAAGTTTTGTTGAAAATAAGTTTTTTTTGATAGAAATATATCTATAATATTGCAAATTTGACATTGATAATATGACATATGTATCATTTATGATATTTGTATCATTTATGATATTTTACATGTCAATAAAATCTATATATATAATATCTCTAACACAGTGAAACTGAGACTCTATGAAGCCGAACATGAGTGACTTATAAATGCAATAAATGACAGTTCACAACAACCAAAACTTAGGACATATAAACTATTTAAAACTGATTGTAGAATAGAACCTTATCTTGAATTGCAACAAATTCACAAAGTGTTAACTAAAATAGCTAGATTCAGGACAAGTTCACATAGCCTGAAGATTGAAACAGGTCGACACCATAAACCAATAATTCCTGCTCCAAATAGAATATGTGAAAAGTGTACGTTAAACTTTGTAGAAGACGAAATTCACTGTTTGATTGTCTGTCCTGGTAATGAGCAACATCGTGTTAACCTTTTTTTGAATGCAACTAAATTTATTAACAACTTCTTGTCTCTAGATGATATAACTAAGTTTACAGCAATAATGACAAACAAGGAACCTGAGTTATTAAATAGTTTAGGAAAGTTTCTCCTTCAAGCCGATGTGTAGAGAAAACCATCTCCTGTATCCACACAGTTATTAATTTAGTTTATTAGTTTATTAGTTATGATGTGCTTGTCATGTTTTGGACTTTAAGAGTGAAATGTTTTTATTAGCGGCTTGTATTTTTTTCTATTGTGTATGTGGATTTTAAACATGTATTATAAATTAACTTGGTGGCTGGAACCTTGATTATTGAAATTTTATTGCTTTCTGTATTTACATTAATGTCTCTTTCATGTTATCTTTTAACTGAATGACATATGTATCACTTATGATATTTTACATGTCAATAAAATCTATATATATATATATTTTATTTAAACTGGTAGGCCTATATTGAATGTTCCTAGCAATGCAACATACAATTGAAATAAGCACATTTCAATCAATGCAATAATTATGCATGAATTGATTCACATGTGTACATAAGTGACGTCACTGTCTTGCAGGCCGTGTGCAATAATGGCGGCCCTCATCATGACGGCGGTTGGTGCAAATTGCACTTTTAATTGGCTTGAAATCATATCAAACCAGACTTCAAGACATTTCCTTTCACTGCAATATATTATTTAACATCTAATTGAACTTTTGAAATTAACATACAAACTTCCATTAGTTCCCCTTTAATATAGATAAAATACAAAAGTGTAAATTTTTTTTTTGACAATATTAACTAAAAGCAACAAAATAAAAATGTGTTATAATGAAAATGAAACTAACTGTAGTATACAGCAGCTCCCCCAGGTGGCATTCCTGCTCAACTCATCCCTGGGAGTACACACAATAGCCATGGCTCAACGAGAGAGTGATTACTCTCTCGTTGAGCCATGGCTATTGTGGTTTTCCTTACACCTGAGCGATGTTGTCACTCTTAAAACATTTTTAATAAATAATTTGAAACTAAACCCATTGCCTTGGTCTTTTACCCGATATTGAAAATCGCACACACCCACTTATGTGCCGTTTTTGCAGTTAGATGAAATTCACAATCTGACTGATTTTTCCACATGCGCTGAAATGCTGCATTTCAAAGCCAAGTAAATAAAGTAACAATAAAAAAATATTAATATCAGTAAACAATTTTATTTCTTCAAAATAAGCACCTTTTCATACAACAGCCAAAAGCAGTACATGATCAAGTTAACATTAAAATAATGATATTATTAAAATAATATTCCAGTATTGCTATTTTCTGCCGACACAACTTTTGGAATGTTCCATGACAAATTTTTTTTTACCACAAAAACATTTATGACCTCCAAAATATTTTTCTTGAATAATAAACTGACGATATGTTTTTGTAGCATATGACATTCATCTGCTATTAACAGCAGTATCAAATTGGGACTAAATTAAAAATTATTCAAGTTTGTTGGTATATCATGTTACATAGATTAACCATTAAAATTATCCACTTATACTTCAAGCAGGCATAATACTGTCAATTATCGTATTTCTGACATATTTTACTGCATAATATATAGAAGTAACCAACAAAAAATTATTAATTTCTAGCATATTATCCACATAATATATTACCGATAACATTAGTAGTCCCAATAAATTCAAATATGCTTATTTCTAAGCTTCATCTTTCACCCACAGCTCTATTTATGTTTAAATTCAATTATGCAAATATATTAAACATATTGACGCTAACCAAGGTACCCAGTTAGGAATTTAATTCAAGTTAGTGAATACTCGAAATATCTTTCTGACGTTAAATTTACTTTGGATGAGGGGTGAGGCGAAGGTAACCCTTTCCAGACGGAACTTCCTTCTTCTCGAATCCAGCCGGGAACAATTTGTTGGCTTCATCATCACTCAACGAGGGGATCACCATGCATTTATCACCCGACTGAAATAAAATAAATAAAATCAGTAAAAAATATCAGGATATAGTGCTGCTCCCTGAGGCACATTGTGTCACTGTAAGATAAGACGGACAGATTACAAAATTACAATACTGCATTGAAATTTATCGATTTCCTCAACTTCAAAACACCACTTTCATCATTATCATCTACATATCCATCAAGCAAAATGATATTAAAATGCCACCAGGTGGAGACAGTGCCAAGACATCTCAAGACTCGAGATAATTTATTTGCCTTCATACAATAATACAATAATAACTGGAAACAATAAATATATCCTATTTATAGTGTACATATGAAAGAGAGTCAGAATAGCATTTATTCACCCACACAATCACACATACAAACAAACAAACAAAAAATACTATAACATCAAAAATAAATACATAAGTGGGTGGGGACACCCCATAGACAATTACATGTCGCTGTAGGGGTGCCACCTGATAAGGGAAGGGATGCATTGGAGGAACCATCCTGCAGATCACATCATCAGCTACAAGTCAACATAAGATAAAGATAGGGAAAGAAAAGAATCTAGAATCCAATAACACAACGGCCAGGAGGAACACTCTAAGACACATTATAATAGCATCGCTATCAAGAGCCCTCCTGGGTTTCCGAGAGATCCAAGCAAATAATTATTAATGAATGACAATGGTTTATTTTTTACATTACATAAATAAAGATATTTGGAAGGGTGTCCCTAAGATTGTTTATATAAATCAAGCATTACCACAAGAGGGCAGCCTGGTCTATGACCGTCGTCAAGACGCTGTTATAGAAAGGGTATTTTACCCTCATGCCTCTAAAGATTTTAAAATGGACAGGAATTATGTGTAGAAATACTTTAAGAAGATATTTGATAAAATATATTTTTAAATATCTTTAAGTTAGCTTTTGTCATACAACAAAAAGCAACGAAGTTATAACATACACTGAAATTATGCAGTTTTATTTGAATAGACAATTTATAATACTATAATACCATAATGTACAGCGAAAATGTGTTACTAAATATATCCTAAAAAAAAATTATTATAATACATAATGTACCTAAAAATCAAAAATAGAAAAACAACGCCTAGTAAAAAATTACCGCACTATTGATAACTATAATGCTCTAAAACTGCGCTAGACATCATGCATTGTCCAACTAATATATGTGCAATTTTATTGACAAAAAATGTCCGCAAGATATTCGCAAGTCACAAATACATATTCAGCCAGAAGCAAAATTTAGGTAACACAGTTCCCATGAGTGTTGTTCAGTCAAAACAATATCACACAAACTAGGTTACCGTGCCACATAGTCACAGTGAGCTTGTGTTTCTTATGTAGTCTATCACAAAAACAGCCAATTCATAAAAATATCAGCTGGCATTGTCCCACATGTGAAATAAAACAGACAGGCCCGTAGCCAGCCGCTAGCGTTGGGTGGGTCTTTTTCATAAAATTATGGACCTTCGATCGTTTTCATAAAATTGTGGACCTTTGATCTTTTTCATAAAATTGTGGACCTTTGATCTTTTTCATAAAATTGTGGACCTTTGATCTTTTTCAAAATTGTGGACCTTCGATCTTTTTCATAAAATTGTGGACCTCGCTCTTTTTCATAAAATTGTGGACCTTCGATCTTTTTCATAAAACTGTGGACCTTCGATCTTTTTCATAAAATTGTGGACCTTCGATCTTTTTCATAAAATTGTGGACCTTCGATCTTTTTCATAAAATTGTGGACCTTCGATACAAATTTTTAAAATAGCATTCCCTGATGTGGACCAGTCTGTGGTCATGGACCAAGTTGGGTGGGTCGAACGACCCCCTCGATCCCCCCTCGGCTACGAGGTCAGACAAGCCTGATATATCAGCTTACTATCAACCAGACAGTACACGGCTCAAGAGCTATCAATATTATAACAGTTATTTGATTCATATACAGTGACTACAGTCAGTGTTTGTTCCGTAGTTATATATAATTAGATTAAATAACAGCACAAGTTATTATATGTACTTCAAGTAGTTTAATAGTATATATGGACTGTACATGTATGCATGAAAATGTAACGTGTGTTTGTCTGAAATAAACTTGAATTGAATTGATGTGTGGATCAGAAAAGTGCACCGAGAAGTATATTGAGGTATCTCATCTGTTCAGCTAATCAGATCTTCTAAACTTATGTAGGCCTACTTAAGTATCTTGTATATATTCCTTTTACATATGGTATATTCCAATATATAGTTTATAGAATGCCATGTCAGTTTTGTACAAACACCAGATTTTTTATTTAATGATTTTATTCCACCTTTGTAATGTTTATGTAGTTTCTGTGGGATTTTGGTGTCTGTAAAATATATATATATGATTATATTATTACTTTATTATAACTAACTATATATATGTGTACATAACTTAATTAGTTACATGTTTATTGTATTCAAAGTGCAGAAATATGAATTTTTGTATGCCCCCAGTGACATACAAGCCTGTTAGGCCAGGCAATGTACATCTTTGCATGTCACTAAAATAACAATATGTTGAGCTGAGTATATATATAAAAATAAACAGGCCTAATATATATTGCATGACCAACTGAACGCCCTATAGCCGTTATTACTGTGGTTATAAGCACTACACATTTCATCAGCCAAGGAGAATAATCGATTCCCAGCTTAAAAAAATTAAATGGCAGTTACAACTGGTGGATTTGATAGATAAAAGTACTGAGGAGGGAATGTAGGTACAAAATATTATGACTATGACAGTTGATGGGAACAATTCCATTTAACGCTCGATGAGACCACACAACCAAAACAAATTTGAAGAGTCCTGTACAAAATGAATTGCTTGGGAAACTAATAAATCACAAGGATACGTGACTACAGACTTTAAATATATACACGAGAATCTCAGCGTTGCTCAACATGAAATGGGTCATTTATTTTTTGTGTTTTTCTTCAGGTTTTCATAACATACCTTCCAGTCGGCTGGGGTGGCAACTTTCTTGTAAGCTGTCAACTGAAGGGAATCAATCACTCGGAGAATTTCACTGAAAATAAATAAACGAATGAATCAATTTCATATCTTTATGGATTTGAATTTAATGTTGCCATAAGTACTTGATGTTAAAATGTAATCACAATTAATTTTAATAATCCAGGTTAATTATTATTGCATACAATACTCAAACAGAAAGATCAAGAAATTGAAAATGTCATAAAACATGCAAAAAGAGTGAAAAATCATGGAGTAGACCCTAACGGCACAGTTTCGGATTCATAAATCATTTATTTAGCTCTCTATGAATACAAATAAACAAATAATACTAATTCACAATTAACAATGAATGGCTTAGAGCTAGGCAACACTTCTAAGGTCATAATATCACCGCACCGAAGGACTGCACAATTCGCCTAAAATCAAATTTCACGTAAGACTCACGAGTTGATTATGTTGACGGTAAAACGATAAATACAAAAAAATATAAACTAGCCTCATGGGACCAGCATGCATTTAGGCAGTCTGCTTAGGCTAATAATAGGTCAATCTATGTCACTTATTTTTATTATTTGATTAGTAATCATAGTACATTCATATCCAAAGGTTAACGTATGTTGTACGAATAATCAAAATAATTTCACTTACTCAAAATTTCTGCCAGTCGTAGCAGGGTACAGAATAGCGAGTTTCAATTTCTTGTCTGGTCCAATGATGAAAACCTGAAAATGAGAATCACTAAATTAATAAACAATCATGCAAGCTATACATCATTCATTCAATCGATCAATCAATCCATCAATCATGCAAGCTTTACATCAGTCATTCAATCAATCAATCAACAATCATATAAGCTTACATCAGTCATTTCATCAATCAATCAACAATCATGCAAGCTTTACATCAGTCAGTCATTCAATCAATCAATTGATCAATCAATCAACAATCATGCAAGCTTACATCAGTCATTCCATCAATCAATCAACAATCAATCAACAATCATGCAAGCTTTACATCAGTCAGTCATTCAATCAATCAATTGATCAATCAATCAACAATCATGCAAGCTTTAAATCAGTCATTCCATCAATCAATCAACAATCAATCAACAATCATGCAAGCTTTAAATCAGTCATTCCATCAATCAATCAACAATCAATCAACAATCATGCAAGCTTTAAATCAGTCATTCCATCAATCAATCAACAATCAATCAACAATCATGCAAGCTTTACATAAGTCAATCAATCTATCAATCAATCATCCTATCAATCTATCTATCTATCTATCTATCACAGTCATGTCTCTAGAAATTCTAGATATCGTCAAGACATTCTCATTTCAATGAAAGCTAAGAAAATAACTTTAAAATGTCTAAAATTTTACATGTCAGGTGTCCTTAAGTTTTTCTTTTCATGTACCCTACAAGTGGACGCGGGCACCCTCTCAAAATTTAAGGTTCTACTTCGAAGCTCTTGCATTTCGAGAATTTAACCAGACCCAATTCTATTGAATTCAATGCTCAGGGTTAGAGTGAGGAAATAATGGAAGACTGAAGTGAATGCTTCACAAACTCTTACGAGTGGGACCTGGTTCTCCAGTGACAATGGTTTCATTTCAAGTTTCACCAAGTTGACCTGGCAGCTAGCACACTTAAGTGACTAGAAATATGCTGAGTCACTGCTCACAAGATTGCTGGACTGTGTACACTGAAAAGTTTACATAGGAGTGGATGTTCGGTGTGTATATGTGGTGATTTGCATGTGTTGTCTGTATGAATATATATATAGATTTTATTGACATGTAAAATATCATAAGTGATACATATGTCATTCAGTTAAAAGATAACATGAAAGAGACATTAATGTAAATACAGAAAGCAATAAAATTTCAATAATCAAGGTTCCAGCCACCAAGTTAACTATTAATACGCGTTTAAAATCCACATACACAATAGAAAAATACAAGCCGCTAATAAAAACATTTCACTCTTAAAGTCCAAAACATGACAAGCACATCATAACTGATAAACTAATAAACTAAATTAATAACTGTGTGGATACAGGAGATGGTTTTCTCTACGTGAATGACCTGACACTAAATGTTGTTTCATTTCGATGATTTATAAAGTATATCTTATCTTAATATCACAGACGGTGTTTGTTTAGATGGGTCAAGACACTTGTTTGTATTTTGAACAATGTTTAATGGTAATGATATAGTTTACAACTGAAGTAAAATAGTAAACAAAATAGCAAGTTTTTGCAGACTCTTTACATCAAAATATTGTTCAAATGCAAATAAAATCAGAAATAAATTAAATCATAAATATTACTGAAATGGCACTCATGTGTCATACTTTTAATTTACGACAGTTCAAACTGCCCATAAATCCCTTAATTGCATAATATTTTTATGTAACCATAATTATGTTTTAAAGTAGACTTACTCTCAACTTTTCCTATCTACAATATAGATAAATATTACTATTTTAGTCTCTTAAATTTATGACACCAGATCAGGTCTGTAAGGAACGCGAGCGCTTGAATTTACTGATTGCAGCATCGATTGCAGCACTGATTGCAGCATCGATTGCAGCATTGATGGCATATATAATATATATTATTGTATACATGACATTGTATAGATACGTGATGACACCACTGTACAGAGTATGGCCAAGATGGATCAGTCTACCACAAGGGCTTACAAGACACTGAGCACGTAATGTGCAGTGATGCAAAATAAATACAACTTAAAAGAATAATGTTGAACTAAAATATAAAAAAACTAGATTATCTGAGTGCGATAAAGAAAAATTAACATTAGCAGCTGCTATCATGTACCTCTTGCATACAGTTTGAAACATCGCAAAGTTCGTTCACTTTCAGGGTTTGTGCCGAGGCGAATAAAAGACACCGCATAAGAGAAACTTTAACGCGAATTACCCCACTTTATCGGGCACCCTTCATTGGCGACATCCCAGCTGCCGGATGTCGTTCGGATGAGACGTTAAATTAGCGGTCCCTTGTACTCAAGAGTCTATGCTGAGGCGAGTAAAAGATCCCACCCATGGGGTAAATGTGTAACATGGGTGGACTCCTCCTCTCTCTCTCTCACCTCATTAATCAACCCTCGATAGCGACAAGAACTTGCCTTAGAGGGCGGCACTTCCCATATCTATCTATCTGTCTGTCTGTCTGTCTGTCTGTCTATCTATCTATCTACCTCTCTACCTCTCTATCTATCTATCTATCTATCTATCTATCTATCTATATTGCAGTAGTTCCTATTAAAGGAAGTTTCACATATGTTTTGCCCATTCGAAACAGCAATGAATACAAGATCAGAATTAAAACCAACATAGCTGAGTCATACATGTATGTATTACATGGTTCCGGAGCAATATGTGTGTGAAACTATATAATTTTCAGTCCTCGGGCAACATGTCATTAATTACATGTCATTCAACTTCTTACAAAAAAAGCCAAGATAAATAGGAAGCATATATATATCATATAGCAGTCAAATTGACCCAAGCATTCATGCAAAGTTGCCTAATTGACTGATTGTTCGCATGGTTGACTTGCATGCGAACAGTCATGCAAATGCACAATTCACCCCTAGGAGGTCAAGACTTGTGCATTTAATCAGCTATGATATCTATCGAGGCTGGTGCAATGGTGCATACTTCGAAGGTCCCAAAAAAACTGTGCCTTGTATATACATTCAACTGGGAACATATCTGCAGGTGGGCGTTTATTTTAAAGTTTAAAATCTGCAGTAACTATTTTCTCAGCTTTATTTTCGACATAACTTTAAAAAATGCCACAACTTATAAATTATTAGTTAAATTTAAATTATATTAAATCTGCAGTAACTATTTTCTCAGCTGGAAAAAGTCTAGGGGGGGGGGGGGGTCAGTTGGGTCAAAAGTCACACTTCTGATGTTCACTTTAGTAACCATAAATGTCCTATATTTTGCAATATTCTAGGCCCCCCCCCCCCTGCCCTCCCCCTCGATAGGCTACAGCCCTGGGGACACTTAAGAAACTTTTTTTTTTTAAATTCCAAATTTAACACAACCTATTTCCTTAACTAGATTATATAACTAAAAAAAAATAAAAAATACAAAAATTAAAATAAAATAAATTGACAAATGTATCATGTATGATATTACTGTGTCAATAAAAGCATATATATATTGCAAGGGTAAATTTTTCTTTAAATATTAATACAAAATTTAAAAATCCAGCCAAAAACATTCATTTATATAAGAACGGAGACGCCTTGAAGTAGTATTTTTCCACGATTTTATGTAAATAGCTCTATAGGACTATTGTATAATACTACTGTAACTGATAAAATCAAATTCGTTCAGATAAGGTATATCTTACAACTTTGTACAGCGTATAATCAGATAATCGGAGGAAGTAGATATATCATTGTCCTCGAGAGTTCTTACTTTCACTACAAGTCATAAGCGTCACGTTTCAATTTGAATTCTAAACACACTTGTATTAGACACACATTATCACATTTACACCTCACTACATACAAGTCATAAGCGTCACGTTTCAATTTGAATTCTAAACGCACGCTTGTATTAGACACACATTATCATATTTACACCTCACTACATACAAGTCATAAGAGTCATGTTTCAATTTGAATTCTAAAAAAAAACACACTTGTATTAGACACACATTATCACATTTACACCTCACTACATACAAGTCATAAGAGTCATGTTTCAATTTGAATTCTAAACGCACGCTTGTATTAGACACACATTATCACATTTACACCTCACTACATACAAGTCATAAGAGTCACGTTTCAATTTGAATTCTAAACGCACGCTTGTATTAGACACACATTATCACATTTACACCTCACTACATACAAGTCATAAGAGTCACGTTTCAATTTGAATTCTAAAAAAAAAACGTGTATTAGACACACATTATCACATTTACACCTCACTACATACAAGTCATAAGTGTCACGTTTCAATTTGAATTCTAAAAAAAAACACACTTGTATTAGACACACATTATCACATTTACACCTCACTACATACAAGTCATAAGCGTCACGTTTCAATTTGAATTCTAAACGCACGCTTGTATTAGACACACATTATCACATTTACACCTCACTACATACAAGTCATAAGAGTCACGTTTCAATTTGAATTCTAAAAAAAAAACGTGTATTAGACACACATTATCACATTTACACCTCACTACATACAAGTCATAAGCGTCACGTTTCAATTTGAATTCTAAACACACACTTGTATTCGACACACATTATCACATTTACACCTCACTACATACAAGTCATAAGCGTCACGTTTCAATTTGAATTCTAAACACACACTTGTATTAGACACACATTATCACATTTACACCTCACTACATACAAGTCATAAGCGTCACGTTTCAATTTGAATTCTAAACGCACGCTTGTATTAGACACACATTATCACATTTACACCTCACTACATACAAGTCATAAGAGTCACGTTTCAATTTGAATTCTAAAAAAAAAACGTGTATTAGACACACATTATCACATTTACACCTCACTACATACAAGTCATAAGTGTCACGTTTCAATTTGAATTCTAAAAAAAAACACACTTGTATTAGACACACATTATCACATTTACACCTCACTACATACAAGTCATAAGTGTCACGTTTCAATTTGAATTCTAAAAAAAAACACACTTGTATTAGACACACATTATCACATTTACACCTCACTACATACAAGTCATAAGCGTCACGTTTCAATTTGAATTCTAAACGCACGCTTGTATTAGACACACATTATCACATTTACACCTCACTACATACAAGTCATAAGTGTCACGTTTCAATTTGAATTCTAAAAAAAAACACACTTGTATTAGACACACATTATCACATTTACACCTCATTACACACAAGTCATAAGCGTCACGTTTCAATTTGAATTCTAAACGCACGCTTGTATTAGACACACATTATCACATTTACACCTCACTACATACAAGTCATAAGCGTCACGTTTCAATTTGAATTCTAAACGCACGCTTGTATTAGACACACATTATCACATTTACACCTCACTACATACAAGTCATAAGTGTCACGTTTCAATTTGAATTCTAAAAAAAAACACACTTGTATTAGACACACATTATCACATTTACACCGAGTGCAACAGAACGGAATGGCATCAGAACACCTCACTAAAAAGACAAAATAAATATGAAAAGAAAGCAGGGTGGATGAAAACATTTTTTTCAAATTATTTAGTTGGAAAAGGTGGGGGCGGTAGGTGAGGAGATTTTTTTTAAACTCAGATGTAGGGTATAAAAGCAAAAAAACACGAAAAAAGGAATTTTGTACGTCAACTTTTTGTCAAATGCCTGAAATCCGTATCGGAAATCTGAAACAAACTTTTTTTTCCAGTCCACCTAACCCAGTTAAAAACCTACTTTACTTATAACTTACAAGGCCAATTGATCTAAATCAACTGAGAGAAAGATGAGGTCATTTGTTATTGATCTTATAATAATGAAGAAATATGTAAATTATACGCGATCATGTCAGTTTTCTAAATTTGCCAATATGAATAACCTCCCCGTAAGGTCAACTCTCAACTAAGGCACTTAGTAGTGTTTGGGTTGTCGAGTCGAGTTGCACTTAGTATAATGAAATTTAAAGGCCATATAATGAAAGAGTTCACTTCTTAAGGGGCTGAGGGGTGCATTCCAGAAAATGCTAAATTGTAAGAGAATGTGAATTTCATCAAAGAGAGCTTGAGGCACTATGTCCCTCCACAACTCAGACCCCGAGGGGAGTGAAGTAGATCACTATTTCTATTCCTCTTTGCGTTGTATTGATACAAATTCAAATTTCTCTCGAAATAAACATATTTATTCTGATCTTCCATCTCACTCATCTCACCCTCATAATTTTCCATGTAACTGGTGGTCTCAAAATAACTTTGAATGAATGAAGTTCCGAGACCACCAGTCATCATCAATATTGCCAAAATATGTTTATCCTTAAATATAACAATAAATAATCATATCAATTAAAAATTTAAAAAATCTAAAAGAGGCCAAAGAAGTCAAATATGAAAGAACCGCATTAAAAATCTTACCTAAATCAAGACAAATTGCTCTTACTGACTTCAAAAGACAGATTAAGAAGTTGTATCACACAAGTGTCCAAGACATAAACAAAATATGATAAAGGAAACTTATGTCACCATGTAGCAGTTACTATACTAGCATCCCAGACTACGCGATTTCACCCGGCGGTAAATCTCCGTCAATTACTGCGACCATTGAATTCAATTTAGCGGCGAACAAAGCAGTTCTTTAAACATCGCCAAATCTGGCATTATTTTGGGTTATTGAGGGTGGATTGTAACTGTTTTTGGAGTCTAGTCTAATGATTGATAGAAACTGACATAGTTAGTTGAATTAAAAACAGCCCGTCAAATTGAAACTAGACAAAGCTCTCATAGCTGGCTACTCAAAACTGGATCTAAAAGTACATATTTATGATATATTAGATTAATTTCTTGCATTTACCAAGGTTTATATTTATCTGGTGATAGATTTAAGTCGATTATTAGCTATAGAAGTGGACAGAAGCAGCTGGCTTTAGCATGTTTCGACCACAGCCAGGTACAGGTCGCTCCAGACAGCTAGAGTCGACCGTATTTTATGAAACTAACTGTACACAGTCAAATTCCTTGCACCCCCACCAGGATTCTTGCTCCCCCCGAAATAGTGGATTTTCACGGAAGGTTCGCTTTACTTCCACCGGGGGGCTTTGACAGAATACTGCAATTCTATTGGCTGAAAAAGTTTCCGCCCTTGATTGTGATTGGCTGAAACAAAGTGCATCCTAGCAGCAGTATTTATAGCGAGTGTTTATGTATATTTGACATCTTATCATTCAATTAATACTTGATTCTTCCCTGAGAAAATTTTATTTATGGAATCAGTTAGTTATGATCTACAGTGTCTGAAAAGCAAAACGAGTAATAAGAAGAGATGAAGGACTTATGTCCTGCTGATTTCAGGGCTGCTCAGTGAAAAGACTATCTGGCAGACCCTCAGGGCTATTGCCCTTCGCTAAACGCCCCATAATGACAGAGGGTAGGAGACTTATAGCATCCATTATCCCATACGAGTGATATATATATATCATAGCTCCTTTATGTCACGTATGTTCTCGAATATAAAAAAACATACCGACGACTTCTTTGCCAACACCGGTTTAAGAATCTTCCTTGTCTGGTTCACGCGTCATTGTGAAGTCATCCATAGTCACTTTTTAATCCTCTTAGAAGCTGAGTAAGGATAGTTTACATATTGACATAATATGGGAAGATACGCTGCTTGTGCCTCATTTGTCATTTATTCCGTTAAAAATTACACACGAAACTCCGCAGTCTAACTGACACTAGTCTTCATAGCCCCGGCATGTAGTATTATGAATATTAAGTACTTTTCACAAGGAAGTATGCATATCTACTGGATAAATATATCATTGTATAACGACCTACCGTTTGCCTTTGAATACCTGCATATTAATTCAAGCAATCAATTAAACACATGGATATTGTATCTCGATCTATCTCGATCTATCTCAATCTATCAATCAATCAATCTATCTATCAAATCTATCTGTCTGTCAAATCAGTTAATCAATCAGTCAATCGATCAGTCAATCAATCAGTCAAGCGGTCTATCAATCAGTCTATCAATCAGTCTATCCATCTATCTATCTATCTATCTATCCATCCATCTATCCATCTATCCATCCATCCATCTCACTTACAGCTCTGCATGTTAGGGGCATGCCAGTCTCGTCCTTCTCATCCGCGTCGATCATTCCCAATTGTTTGGCGATTGATCGGTCGGGATCGGCAATTATGGGATAGGGCAGCTTGTCTTCCGATCCTCCCACATATGAGATGATGTCCTGTGAAAAGAAAAATATTTTCATCGAATTACAAGAATATTAGGACTATTTACATAATTTGCAATACGAAAGTTTTAAACTGATAGTTTTAAATGCTTATTTAATGCGATAATTCGTGCTAGGGTCTGTATTTCGGTGGATCTGTTTTTGACAGGGTTCGACATTAATGTGTGTCCACATTGCCCACGGCAAGTGATAGGGTGTTGAGGCAAGTGATAATTGGAGGAAAATTGCATATTTTAAATAAGAACTAGAAACAATATGTTATGCTTTGAAAATCACCCCAAATCAAATACATGTATATATGACAAGTGAATAAAAAAGTTTACGTCAAGCCGTGTTACTGACGATTTAAGCCCTGATTGGGGAGGGGGGGGGGGGAGGGATTGGGGGGGGGGGGGGGGAGGAACTGCGTGAAAATGTTTACCATTTTTTCAACAAGAGCTCTATTTGTCGGCGTAAAATGTTAATACTAACAACAATAGCATAATTTATCGATAATTTATTAATATTTCAATGCTTTAAAATATGAACTAATGAATTAGTAGTAGTAAATATATGTATAATATTATTATTTTTTCTTTTTCTTTTTCACAAGGTGGCTTCCTCAACAGCGGCAAACTTTTTGCCTTAGAGGGAGTCTCCTTGCTCCACTGTAAGAATTATTAATTTTTATATGTATTTACTGTTTTATGTTATTTAAGGAGCCAATAAAAACTGTGTCGTTGTCATAATATGTACATACTACAATAATATTGCACTGCAAACAGCATGAGTAAACATGTTCCTATACTCACAGTAAATTTATACACAATCACATTTCAAATACAGTGTCGTAACATTAAACTTCCTGGGGGGGTATTTTTTGGTCGTTTTTTTTTTTTTCATAAAATTTTTCTTTAAGCTATCACCTTGCTCCAGCCATTATGGTCGTCCACTGAGTCACACGATAATGCGATTAGTTTCGTGTTTCGTTTCTTGAATTCACCGGTGAGTTGCGACACTCGGCCAAGTTCGGTCGTGCATACAGGAGTGTAGTCCCTCGGGTGCGAGAATAAGATTCCCCATCTGAAGAAATTAATACGAGAATGAGATTCCCCATCTGAAGAAATTAATACGAGAATGAGATTCCCCATCTGAAGAAATAAATACGAGAATGAGATTCCCCATCTGAAGAAATTAATACGAGAATGAGATTCCCATCTGAAGCAATAAATATGTCGAATTAATAACGCAATTGCAACGTAATGCAAAATAACATTGCTAAACAAGGAAGGTATACAATGAAGACTATGGAAGCAAAAATATGAGTTTCTCACAGATTTGAAATTATAGATAAGCTCAGTGAAACCGTTTTATAACAGAGACATATACAGTGCAACCTGTGTTAAGTGGCCGCTAAAGCCAGGTGGCTGCTGAAGTCAGGTGCACTAGGTGAAGATGATAGTTTGGGTCTTGCAGCAATGGTGTTTGAAATTGCAAACCCGTTTTTGTATGAATATTAACATTTAATTTAATGCTTTCATTTGTTAATATTTTCATAGATATTGACTTATTGAAATATGCTCCAATTCAAATGGTTGCACTACCGGAATAAATACTTTACTATGAAACTTTTTTTAATTTTTCTTTTTAAGTAAACATTGCCAGCAGCACTGATGATAGATATCTTCTAAGATTCTAAGATTAGCACTATGTGGTCAAAAGATATAATATGGATATAATGATATTTAAACTTTAAAAGAAAGGGACGATGCAAAAAGGGGTAAAATATATGACAGGTGATAGAGTTTGTCTTTTGTTATACCCGCATATGGTGATGCAATGTTACATATATTATTATGGAAACATCTACAGCAGATAAGTTTGCGCTGCTTATGATAATTAGCACGCACATGTCATATACTCCATCTTTTCTATCTTCTCAGTGACAAAGCATTCTTCATGGGCATTGCATGTACAAATATTGGATCAATTTTCCAAATGTTATATATACAGGGAAATGTATTTAACTAAATATATAACATTTGGAAAATTAATCCAATATTTGTACATGCAATGCCCATGAAGAATGCTTTGTCACTGAGAAGATAGTAATATGTAATATGTATATAGGGGGGGGGGGAGCCTAAATTTTATTATCTATCCTATGTGGTAGGGTTGTCATCGATATATGCTGTATGGATTATTTGTTTATCCTAATCGCACATTTGTGCCATGATGAGGACTTGATTGTAGACATCTAAACACAGTCCCCACGTCCCAAATTGCAAACTGTTGCCTTACAAATTGGCTAAGCTTATAGTAGTTATAAAATATAAATCACATTAAAGGTAAATGGTTTCATATACTGGTTCCATTTCTAGGAATGCTGATAATACAAAATTTGCGATTTTGTGACATTCCAAATAGATCGAAAATGAAATACCAGCTGATATCGACATTGAAAAATTTTATAGTATCATCAATGACAACCCTAGCTATATATCGCCATATGTTAGCTCATGTTGTAGCCTTTATACTGTGCACATGGTAATCTGATAAAAAATAATAATATATATAGGCTAGAAGTTTGAATAAATAGCAGTTCTGGAATAAATGTGTTCCATCAAATTGTTCCAAGTTACAGATTTTAGTAAGCCCCGCCCCCTCGAATTCCACGTCTTAATATCAAGCTTTTACAACAGACAAAAACAATGACAGCACTCACGAATCGCCCTGCCATTCATGCAACTTAATTCTGCCCTCCGTGGTATCTAATTGAAAGTTAGGAAATTCGTCTCCAAGGTTAATTCCAGGCATTTTTGCAGAGCAGTTCACGAGCCTTCCAACCACGTGTAACCAGACGGAGCGTCAGAGCGTCTGTGCCTGCGTCGTGGAATTAGGTCAGTGACACAACAGAGACACCTATTGGGAATGAACACATGTCCCCCTGGTGTGCGTATTCAGAAACATTATTTTGTCCTGGCCAGCTCAGCAATATAGTCTTTTCACTGAGTAGCCCTGAATTCAGCAAGACATAAGCCTGTCTTCTTATTACTCATTTTGCATTTAGACATAGTAGATCATAGCTAATTGATTACATAAATATACATTTCTTTGGGAAATAACAGAAATAGACTAAATGATTTATGATGTCAAATATATTTAAATGCACAAAAAAAAAAATACTATTGCTAAGATGCACTTTGCTTCAGCCAGAGTCAAGGGCGAACTTTTTCAGCAAATAGGATAGTTTTCTGTCGTAGCCACCAGGTGGAAAACCTTCCAAGAAAATCCACTATTCCTAATTCAAGTGACATATATGTATGCAAAATTTTACCAACTCATCATTAAGTCTGCCAGTTGGCTGTTCAAGCTCACTGACAGTTCAGGGTTCTCTCTAGCATTAGCCACGTAGCATTATGCTAATCCAATAGCCATGCGGCTAATCTAATTTCTTACGTTATCATTTGTGGCTAATTTTCAGATGACCTTTTACTGTACAATCTATCCAACGGTGGCTAATCATTTTCAAAGTTGGGAGAAATCCCGGCTGACTTGACACTTGATGTTCAAACTATAAAATAAAATAATTATATAAAACAATACCAAAAGAGATAATTTTTTAAGCCTTTATTCCTCAATATTCATTTTGAGTATTCACATCGCTTGGTTTTTTACTTATTGCGCAGAAGTAAGGTTCGTGTGCAGAGATTTCAGAAGCCAGCTTAGGGAGCATAATCAATGCATTGTAGGCTAATTGGTTAATTAACACATCAGGTATAAAAAAATCATGTAACTTTACATGGTTATTCAAAACAAATTGTCATGAATCATTACATCCAACAGGATAATTTCATATCATAACTTGCCATTTTCAACAACTGTGTATTTTTTTGGGATTTGTAGAAAGGTATGAACACATGCTTAATAACTGAACAGAATATTAAAATGTTGATATTTGACATTCCTCATAAAATACAAAGACCCTACTTAATACAATTTTTTTGTGCATTCTTTTTCTTTGCCAAACTCATATTTTTTCCAATGATAATACTGTTCAAGGCAGCCAAAGTCAGTGCCTCTTTCTGAAGCTGATTCGGTGACATCACAATTACTGCTTCATTGTGATGCAATAATGGACCATTGTGACTTGACTCGTTCCCATCTCAAGTAAAGAGACGGGTCTGTAAATCGCAAAGTGATGTTAGATGGAGTGTCATCTTCTTGTGAAGATGAAACTCCATCTAAAGTGACACTTATGACACAGAATTTTCATAAATATAGTTTACAACTGTTGTTCTCATAGCAAAAATTATTATAGGCCTTCCTATGCTGCTATGAGAGAGAATTCCCGAAATAAACTTGCTCATTTTGTTGAATGCGGCTTCCTTCGTCACTGACGTCCTCAGTAGAAGGACTAAAGGAAATATTGCTCTCTGATTGACCGAAATGTGGAAATTTGTGACGTCAATGCCGGTTTGGGCCGGAGACCTCTCTTTGGGCCATGAACGATGTTCACCTCGAGGTTATTATAATAGAGCGAGTGCCGAAGTTGGCGAACGGTAATTTGGGCCGGTGCATCAGTGATGAAAATAATGCCGCACATCAGGTCAGTTTAAAGTTATGCGTTCAAACCTCATTACACAATGAAATGAATTACCCCATAAGAAATATTGACACAGATATGAACTAAAATGCAAAAAATCGAACAAACTTATGTGAATTGTGATAAAAGCACGGATTGTGTGCCAGTGGAACAGTCTATACCGTAAAAACATTTAGTTTTCCCCTAAAAGGGTACGGAGACTATGTTGTCTTAACCCCAGTACATAAATTCATAATACAAGGTAACAATTATAGATACAATGAGAATTTATGAATGTTTTCTTCATAGAACTCAATTTTTTGTGCGCCTCACAAGCGGATATAAAGCATAATTGATAAAATAAAAAAAAGGGAAATTTTGTTGTAAAATCATTTTGCACTTACACTGATATAGGTCTTAAAAATTACATTAACGTGTAAAGATTCAAAACGCTTAATCATTAATAATAGTTATTAAGAATATGTTATATCATTAACAACAAAATAAACATGTCAAATTAAAAGCATGTGAATGTTTTCAATTCATCAACAAGATACCGCATTTAAAAGATTACAAGCCGGGCGCTGATCATGAGTTGGTCTTAAATAGACCGTGCGTAATGACCTATAAATAGAATCAAAACAATACGCTTAATGCAATTTTAAATCACAAATCGATGCCATTTACATATTGACATAATCATTATATGATAATACAAAAACATCCGATAAATAAATACTGAACTTCCCGGCTTGTAATCAAAAAGATACAGTCCTTTGAAAACAATAACAGTTTATAAACTTTGATAGTTGGAAAAACAGCCCACAGAAGGAATGCTCAAATTATGAAGCCTGTAGCGGTCCGCCTACCCCTTGATATCACAATGCACCTTTTTAATAAATTCATTAAAATTGGGACAACTTATTACTTGTCAGGGGTAGGCGGCGAATTTCTTTTGAAGTACGACAGAGCCTAAACTATACGCAAATGGAGTATATAACAAATCTAGGCTATCAGTCGGACAAAAATATAATCTACACTGACACAGCAGTGCCTAAAAATGTTTTTAGGAACTAAAACTATCACTAACAGTGGACAGGGTAACACATCTGGGAATACATAAAATACTAACTAAACCCAACGCTATATATTTCCCAATAACTTAAAAAGGACGAACATATACAAGGCGTCAACTTCAGGTCATCGGACTAAAGTCTCAGATCTGATTTTCAACAAACACTTTGCGAGTCGTCAAGAAAATCTGACAACGTTAACGAGTCATTTGCCTAACCTAACCAACTTTTTCGGGACTGCAAAATATATTTCTCATTTTGACGGAGTTGTCATAGTAATCAACAGACGGGTACTATGATAAACTTTCAACCTTATTGTTTTACAGGCTATTTTCACGTGCAAAATACATTCTACATTATCAAGAACTTCCTGTGCTATAATGGGATACTTCTGAGCCAGAAGAGGGAGCTGCCTGCCGATCCTTGCCACCAAAGAATATGTACCAAGAAGTGCCACTCGCTATACTTTACATCGTAAACGCCGGGAATGCTGGGAAAAGGAGGCGCACACACAGGATTGACAAAGGCCAATGTGACGTCATCATTTTATTAGGGACGTAATTGTACCGATTGTGTGCGCCTCCTTTTCCCTGTAGGCATAGCGTGACCTACTTACGAGAGTGCGTGTTCTTGTTTATTCTTTGTTGCCACCTTTGTGACTTCATCGATGCACTGAATGACCTGATTGTACAATTACATCATCAAAATTATCAAACTAAGGTTGTGAGGACCGGTGACCAGCTCCCCGGCCCTGTTGCCTCGAAAATCCCTTATTACGTTACACCGACGTCAATAAAATGACACACGGTGAAATTATCTTCTTCAACGATATTTACATTCTGAAAGACAATCTTTAAAAAAATACTTGTGGTTTTTTCTTTCCCCTTTAAAAGTAGTTACAAAGAGTACGTCTTTCCTTCCGTGGATAACAATGGCCAATGTTTGCTGTATAATACAAAATGTAGTGATTCTGTTCAGTTTGTGGTTCAGTTGTGTCCAAATTCAATTCTAGCATTAACAATGTATCGGCCATGAAGTTGTGACAGATCTCAACCAGCAAATATTTCAATGCTCTATTTACAAAGTGCGTATTTCTTTGTGCGCGAGATAAAAAACACCTTAGCAAGTGACTGGAGTTCAGAAATCAGACAACTGACAAACAAGCGCATTGGTGGACACACAAACGAGCACAAATAGACATTACAAAAGTCCGTTGGCAAAATTCTGAATGACGTTAGGCACCGCCGGGTCAAAGGTCACGACGTCTAGCATCCCAGCATCCTTTGAGTCAGCGAGGGAAAAGTTTTGGTTGGACAACGAACAGACTATCAATCTGAAACAAAAAGAAAACATAATATACTTTAAGTGCAAGTACATGATGATTTTACAAGTACACGTACAAATACAAGAATTTGTCTGAATACTGAAGTCCCAAGTACAAGCACAATTCTCAAGTGCAAGTACAATTAGATTCTAAGTTTGCGGTCATGAATTGAAAGCCAAAAAAACCAGACTTTTATTTCCAAGCTCGCTAAAAAGTTGTAATATAATGACAAATGACAATTACATAAACATTTTGAATTGCCGCAGTACAATATATAGATGGGGGCTGAAATTTTGTCTCCTCATTGGGGATGCAGACTTATTAGTGAGGCAGTTTCAACATGAGGTTATAGCATTTACGGGGTATAGTGCAGTATAGCGGACCCAAATTAATGCCCATATTTGGCGGCCATTAAAAATTAAATTTTATCAAATATTTCACAAGTTTTAAGTTCTAGCACAATTACAATAGCATTTGGTTTAGATAAGCAGGGGAAAAAGCAAAAATTAACCTTGTCTTTACCGTGAAGATGAAACCGCCGTCATAACTACATTAGTTTGTGACGTCATACTTACATTTCAAGCATTTTTACGTCATAGGCCTGGCAATGAGGCTTGTTAAATATGGTCATAAATCTGGGTCCGCTATAATGCACTTTTTCCCATTTAAGGAGCACCACTTTCTTTAAAGTCTTACCGTGCATCTGGGACGTTGAGTTTGTGACGATAGGTCTTCAATGCTTCGCTCGGTTGGATCTGGCCAGCCTGGCCCGCACAGTCAGTTATGACTACAAACACATCAACGGCCTTTTGGTGCTCGGCGGCCCAGAGCATCGGCAAGGAACAGTCAGACCCACCCATCGGAACCTGTCGAGAACAAAAAGAAAATTTAGTGCAAGATTTTTAATGGTAACCATCAAGGCCATCGAAATTCGCCAGGTCATCGAAATTCGCCACACCCGACAATCACAATTACACACCTTTCAATTTCATAATTTGTTACGTCATTGACAATATTCTAACACTTTGACAGGCATCTTAGAAGTGTTTTTGATAGTTTATTTAGAGTGGCCAATTACGATGACCCTGGCCCAATTCAATGACATACAGATCACGCTAAATAGTGTTAGTCAGAAGCGCTAATAACAAACCATTTGGACATGTCAAAAAGCGTTAAACCATTTGTCAAAAACAGGTTTTGTTGCAAATCTGCTCGAGTTAATTTTTGTATCTGGCTCACACTCTTTCTGCATGCATGCGTGCAGTCCATATAATGCACTTATCAAGGAACATTTGTCTTTCAAGTAAAGTTTAATTTATTGACATATTGCAAACAAAAACATCAATACCATACAGATTAAGCCAATCAGATCACAGCAGTTTCAAAAGGGACGTTAAAAAAGGGATTACATAGGTAATTTGTAAGTAGTGTGGACAACAATCAACAGAGGGCAGCACACTCGGTGCTAACCTGTCCGCTAACCTCACTGATGGCAAGGCAGACTTCTTGTAAAGACATCTGGGCCGACAGTCGTGCAGGTGCCACCGTTTGAGAGAACCCCACTAGCTGGTACTGCTGTTCTGACCGAGCGATCACCATGGCGATAGCTGCGGCAGCCACCAAGGGGCGCACGCTTGGAGCACCGACGACGCCACCGTGCATTCGTTGACTGTTGACATTCACAGCGACAAGGAATCTTTTTCCTGTTGGGGTTAAGTTCTGAAAGAAGGAAATGAAGAAGTTAGATTAAATATCACTCCCCTAATTTCTTGCAGAACACAAATCAAATCAAGAATCAGTAGCAGTTTTACTTTCCAGTGTATAAATAACCATACAACAGGAGAAAATTAAACGGAGTCCTGAAACACGTAAAAGGTAGAGTAGGTTTACAGAAAAATGTGATGGGCCTAATAACGTGATTGCCCTGAACCATAATCATCAACTGGCATGGGCACATAACACAAAAACAAACAGTATTTTGATGTTTAGTTACGCAGTGACTGAAAAATTCAATCCAAGCAGCTGTGGATTATGGTTGCAGGTTTTCACGGAATTCGGTCCTCACGGAATTACAAATCTGTAGCACCCCATACTGGCCACACTCATGAAATACATTCCAAAATCAATTAAAGTTGTTTCAGGTGACAGAAAGGTGGATAAAAATTCAATATATTAAACTTTTTTCTGTAAATTTGTATTAACTCATAGAAGCGCTAAACAAGTGACCATAAAGTCAGCGAAAATTTCAGACTTCAAACAAATCATGACCAATGGCTTTGAAATTGAATTTGTTTCTTCAGCAACATATCCTATCCAAAAACATGAAAAAGATAGATGAATCAACCAAAATATCTTTTTTTGTTAGCTCACCTTGAAAGAAGAATAGAAGGCGTTGTTCATGGCATCGACCAGCCCTCCGTTTGTCACCCATTTTGGTTTTGACTTCTCGGTTTTCCCGGCTTCATACGTCTTGCAGGCTATCAAATAGTCTAAGGGATTCAGTCTGCAAAAAAAGGAAGAAATATGTAATAATCAGAAATTATCAGAATTTATATTAAGAAAAACCTGTCATTATATCCATTGGGATGACAGGACTCGATAGAGATCTTGTTCACATTTAAAGTCACTCACAGATAAGATGATAGATGGATGTGGAAAGTGCAGCCCTCTTAGGCAAGTTCTTGCCGCTATCAAGGGTTGATTGATGAGGTGAAAGATAGGAGGAGTCCACCCATGTTACACATTTACCCCCACGAGAGGGATCTTTTGCTTGCCTCAGCATAGACACCGAGTACAAGGGATGAACAAAACCCATTGGTTCTAATACCTTTATAGAGGAATAAATTGGTGTGGAGGACGGCAAGAAAGTTTTTCATGTTTTCAAAGCATAATCAGACACTTTTCGTCAAGGCAAGACCACTATTTGCCATATTTCAGCATCGAATTTTCAGGGTCATCGAAATTGGCCAGGTCATCTAAATTGGCCACCCCCCATCAAACAAAATTACATACCTTGCAACTTCATAAATTGTCACAAAACTAACTCTTCTGATCATTTATGATGTTCTGAAACTTTGACAGGCATCTTAAAAGTGTTGGTGATAATTTTGAGTGGCTAATTTCGATGACCCTGGCCAATTTTGATGCCTCCGAGGGTAAACCTTGACTGAGGACCACCACTTGAGATAAAGTAAATTTGCCATTGAACTTACTTCTGTATTTAGGAACAAATGGTTGCTTAAAGTATAATTATTTATACGTCGAAGTCTCTCTATCCATCCGTTTATCTACAACAGACTCTCTAGTTCATTCAGCAGCAACAGGTATTTGGACTGAAGAATGCCTCGTATACTGACCAAACACACAGCGGAGCAATTTGTGTTATTTCTTCCCGTGTTCTTCGTATCGCGGGCCACCTAAAACCCAACATGTGTTCGACATACGCGGATGGGAGGCGGACCTGCCCATCACTATGATACCCAACCACAAAATGGCAAGGAATAGTAACTATCGACGCTGACTTATCTTAGTCACAGTTTAACATTTTTTGATCAATTAGCCCTGTGTTCTTCGTATCGCGGGCCACCTAAGACCCAACATGTGTTCGACATACGCGGATGGGAGGCGGACCTGCCCATCACTATGATACCCCACTACAAAATGGCAAGGAATAGTAACTATCGACGCTGACTTATCTTAGTCACAGTTTAACATTTTTCGATCATTGCTAATTGTAATAACAGCCGGTGTCTTAAAGAATTATACCTGTGGCACAGATCTATACATTCAGAGCCTCAGTCTAACCCATTAATTTCCGCTTTCAGTATTGATATTAGCCCATGGGACTAGTAACTATGGATTCTAGACATAAGTAGTCATTGGAAGGTTTAGTAATTATACTTTTGACTAAGCATAGTCATAGTTTAGCATTGCTCAGTCATTGACAAGTGTTAAAATGGTGATGATTCGAAACAATAAACCTCATAAATTATATTTAGAGCCAGTTATAATTTTCATCTTTGGTAGTTTGCCATTCATTGCTAATGAACGAAATCAATTACGATTAATTTACCTAATTACTGACGACGAAACAAGACATTGGATTGACGCAACAAATTTGCCAAATAAGTAATTCATTCCGAGTCTGACCGTTTGAAGAGGCATACTGCCGGAAGCAGGCAGAATCTTCTTGGTAAGTTATAACTTGGAACCCTGGGAAACCTCGTTTTGTAAGCCTTGAGAACTATTTTTTTATTATTTATATATTTTTTACTATGTACTGATTAAATTATAAATCCATTGCAATATAACTGATACACAGAACCACAAGGGGGCGTGATGATAGCGTTGTTACCACTACTTAGTCACTGCCTCCTTGACCATATAGTATATGATAATTTATATAGTTGTACCATCAGACAGATTTATTTATGTAAATGTATGGTCAAAATAAAATAGTCTTGAGTCTTATGAAATCAATATATCTAATATAAACTGTTCAAATTTCAATTCACATTACTTATGAACAATGTTGAATAATATCGCTTGTGCAGATATGCCTGCTGTTTTGTGTAAAGAACATACACAATTATTTCTTCAATAAGAAATATATAGGGTACTATAATACCATTCTAATGGCTCTGGTAAAAAAAAATGACAACGATTTAAAAGGCCATGAGACCACTAAACCTCACTTCAGTGGCGTAGCTATAGGGGGGCCTGGGGGGGGGGCACGTGCCCCCCCCCCCCCACTCAAAGGCTGTGCCCCCCCCCAGGTGCCCCCCCCCCCCCCAGATTGGCTCTCAAAATTTCAGCCTCTTAACACAGTCACGTCGAAATGATCTATGTGGGCCCCCCCAAAAAACATTGTGCCCCCCTGAGTGCCCCCCCCCCCCCACTCTGCTAACCCTAGCTACGCCACTGCCTCACTTACGACTGTTTAATAACGGGTGGGATGCTCGTAATAGACATTCACGACATTCCTCGCAATCTTTCTTAAGTGATTGCCATTACGCCTCGAAAGATGAAATCACTTGTTACTCATCGCTAGGTATTTTTGTAGTTCTAGGGATGTATTTTCTTTGCCCGAGGGAGTCATAATTCTCCATGAGGTATAACATGCCTGGCTCCAGGGAGTTTCTGTAAATTCTGAAATGTGTTTCTCCGCATAAACGCGTTCGTAAAACTAGTTTGAAGGCCCTGGTTTAGTGTCTGTGTTATTGGTGGTGGTTTTGATGCAGTTGTTACCAACATTATTCTGATATTTCATAATAAAATGACTTTAAAAAGTCTAATTCAAGACAGAGTTTTCGTTTTAACCTTATCATAACTACTAAAGCCACAGTTTTTTTATCTTATGTTTCTGAGAACTTTCTCGGGCTGTTTTTCATGAGACGGTTAGTCGGAAAAATCCCCAGAAAGAGTTTTTTTTTCATAAATTAACACAGGTGATGTGATCTTTTGAGATGCAATACACATATTTGCCCAGACAATTGTTGATTTATTAATTGAGCGGCACTGCAAAAGTTTGGTCGGCGGTGTCGAGAAACGAAAGATCACAAAAACCGTCGCCTAAAGGTAGACTTCAACTGGGGTCTTAAACTCTTAATAGACTTATTTTACAAACACACAGTAAACAAGGCTGTCGATCATTTGATTTTCAATAAGTTACTTTTCAATCTTTCATGAAACTCTGATAAATTTATCATAAATGAAATAGCAGTAACAGTACTTAATAAATCAATCAATCAGAATTACTAACAATTTAATTTTACACAAGGTGGCGACACTGTGGTTGTGGTGTCGCCCTCTATAGTTAAATATATATGATATGCTGTGAACATGAACTGAAGCAACAGAGGCTAAACTTCTTTGTACAAATTTTAATTGAGTTGTGATGTTGGTTTATAAAATCGATCGCATAAAATTGCTATTTTAAATTGAGTTAAAAAGTAAAACTTATTTCCAACTTAACTACTTAATGTAAGATATCTCGCCCCACCCTCCCATTTTTCTCACATGAACGACATAGTTATCTAGGGTAGCTCCGAGAAATAGACCAATTTTTGCCGCAATTCTTTCGTATTTCTTCGTATTACAAAACCTCCCACTCTTTCATCCTTCTGATACCATTTGGATAAGCCTCTTGCACCCAGTCATAACAAATTGTATTTTTTAAGGTAATGGTCTTCCTACGAGTTAGAAGTGTATTTCTAAATGTCATTTTGGATCGTAAGCCAATTCCTGGAAGTTACGATGTTACGAAGGTGGTTAAAATCGAGAAATAAATTAAAAAAAGGCTGGTCTACGCCCAGCATTAATTAATTTCACCTTCCCGATTCAAATATATCTTCTAAGTTCATTTAAATCAGGTAACGATATCATTACAATTTCAACTTGTGGGGGGGGGGGGGGGGGGGGGGGGGCTAGCTCAGTGGTAGCATGGGCTTCCAAACACTTAGTCCCGGGTTCAATTCCCGGTCGAGCCCAAGTTGGATGGCTGTTTCATCCATCATTTCATTGCCATGGTCCCTGCCTGTCCTAATTAGCCCAACAGGTGCAGAAATACAGGACGTAAAGCCCTAATCCACCCACCCATAATTTTACCTTGTTGCAAATTTATATGTACATTTTATTGTATTAGACTCGATACAAAATTTCACCCGTTTTCATTTTCCATTAATTTGTAATATACCAAGTCAGTTCTTCTCAGTGATTGCAATAAATGTCAAAAATATCATCTCAAATATTTGTTATAACCGTTCATTTAAATTTGTTTAAACATTTCAGAAGAGCACAAAAAAATCAACTAAAGGGCATAATATATAAACTTGGACCCACACACAAAAATATGTAAAAAGCTCCGGATTCTGAATAGGACGGACAGCATGACAGAGTTAAATGGCAAGACAGCTCAAAAGTGCACAGATAGATAGACAGATCTATTCTGCCTAACTGATGATGTTAGCTGTGAACCTTTAGACAGAACCATCTCTCGGCTACTGGAATGTTGCACATAGAAAAATGCAAACTGACGTATGTTTTTGTTGCGTTTTTCTCTCAATTTATGACATTTTTGCTTCACCAGGTATTCCATTGTACCCAAAACAATTTGCTCGTTGAGGGTGCCCAGCAATTCCGGTTAAATTTCTGGCCGTTTGGCAAGCGAAGAGAGTAAGAGCGAACATGCTGAACTATATAGGTAAGCTAGGTGGCCTAATGGTTAAGGCATCCGCCAATTTCATATTGGCCAGCTCTGCTGAAGGTCCCAGGTTTGATCCTAGGCCCGAGCACTCTTCACGAGCTACATCCCAGCTGGATGTCGATCGAATGAGCCATTAAATTGGAAGTGCCTAGTACTCGGTGTCTATGCTGAGGCAAGTAAAAGCAATTCTGAATGTGCTCCATGATTACAAAATGGAATGGAAAGGTTGGGTGAAATAACTCCCATTTCCCTGTTCTTTAAAGTTATTTAAATGTCTATCCTGTTACCATAATGGCTGACAAAGTAGGTCACCTGACCAACCAATTTAAACACATTCAAAGGCAAAAAGATGAAAAATGTTTTGTTGTCATGTTACAACACTGAAATGTATGAATATTCATAATTTAGTTGCTTTTTTGAAAAATTTTAAATTTAATTTGTTTGCATTTGAAATGCCAAAAGGGCACCGCTTCTGTGGAATGACCCATAAAAGTGATCATAATTCTCAATTCTGCTCCAATTCAATGTAAATCATATATATTGTAAATAGTGTGCTCCAATGCAACTGGTTAGTAGAACAGTAACTGTTTCGAAGCTACGAATTTCCTGTGTGATCTATTTTTTTATCAGTAGTCAGTCAGACAAATGAAAATATGCATTATATACATGTAGTTTTGGATCCATCCTGAACGAGTATATGCAAAATGTTTCCTATGAATTCCTGGATCTATGATCATAAAATACGATAATCAATCATGAAATCAATTTCCGATAATATTTTAATAAATTTACCATACTCGCGAACACTGTTTTTATTCAAACAGAAATATACTTTGTTATTATTGGACACATAAGATATTGATATTGTTTATTGTCATATATTTCATAATAATATTGTATACATGTATGTAAATTTCCTTCTCGAAGGCATATAGCCGCTGCTGAGAAGTTAATTTTAAGTACATAAATTCCGATAACATTTTGGTAAATTTACCGAACTAGCGAACATTTCTTCTATTTTTTATTTTATTTACACAGAAATACACTTCGTTATTACACTGTATTGAGCATTTCAGATAAGTACATTAATTCCGATAACATTCTGGTAAATTTACCAAACTCGCGAACACTTCTTTTTTCTTTTAAAACAGAAATGCACTTTGTTATTATTGATTATTTCAGATAAGTACATAAATTCCGATAACATTCTAGTAAATTAACCAAACTCACGAACACTTTCTTTTTAGTTTTTTCTTCTAAAACAGAAATGCGCTTTGTTATTATTGAACATTTAAGATAAGTACGACACATCAGCCTTAGTACATTTTGCTTTTTTACTTTACGCCTCTCCCACCCCTGGAGTTGAAAAAGATGGTACTAAAGAAATAAAACACCAAAAAAAAAGAGAGAGCAAAAAATGCTGAAGCGAAAAGAAGCAACATAGCGCCAGGGGAGCATGGAAGGAAGACGGCTGATAGTTATTAGTAGAATGCGAGTAGAATGCGAGTAGAATGCGAGTAGAATGCGAAGGAATGGAAGGAATGCGCAACACTCTGTTGTGTCAGAGCTTGGTACTGCCAACTCCAGGGGGCTCTTATTTTTGTTGTCAGTTTCCATGGCAACCAGGACCATGTGGTCCACCAACAGTTCATGATCAGTTGTTTAGCATGGTAACCATGGTTATTGAAGTGCAAGGGATTGTGGGAGTCATACATTTTTTGCTCGTTTGAAAATACTAAATTTATGCTCTTAGGCTCATTTTGCTATTTCATAAAAATGTTGCAAAATGATTTTTTTAAGTCATTCAGATAAATCTATATTTAGTTTATTCAGATTCAGATAATTTATTCAACTCGTACAAAATGTATTACAAGCGAGGAGGGACTCTCTAAGACGGACAAGACATCGCTTCTCGAGAGTTCACCCTCTCAAATACAAAAATAACAATAACCAATTTATCACAAATCACTTAATTCTGGTGAACGCTGATAGGGAAACGATACTGGGAAAAATTTATACCTATTGAAAGTAAGCATAAAATCAATTAAACAAGAAGTGTCAATCATAACCAGTTTTGTTATATTATCATACCATTTATAAACAGTTTCAAATAGTCTTTGATGATATTAGCGGTCAGACTGTACTATCAGCAGTAACTCAACACCCGATCATAAGCCAATGATATTAATAAGACACAAAATTTGCCACATTCGGCTATTAAAAGCACAACTATAAAAACTTCATTGTGCAATACTTTTGGTCAGTTTTGGATCTTACACTCCGAGGTCTGATCTGTAAATCTTAGACCAGACGACCGGGCCAGACTTCAGTTCCCTCGTCACTAACCGGCTAACTGCTGCTAACTTAACAAGCCGCAGTGCACAGCAGTCGAGCAGTTAACTAGCATGAACAGACAAACGGAGAAAGAGCTATTCATACTGGAGCATCACTACAACCAGCATCACTAGCAGCAGCAGCAGCAGCAGCAGCAGCAGAGGAGAGACAGAGGCTGGTCTGTCGCATTCCTCGCATTCCGGAGAGATGCTCTTGTCTGAGCAGCTGCCCAGATTGGAGCTGTCTGTCTGTGTTCGGCTGCAGCAGCAGCGGAATTATGAGCATAGTGAGTGGCCACTTAGCGCTCGAGGATGCTCATGGGCTCATCCATATCTAGGGGTGAATTTCAAAAGAATATCATGGTAATTAGGTGTGCTCGTTATAAATGTGTCCCAACCAAACTCTCATTCCGCATCGGGCTCAATTTTGTAACGGCATTAAGATGTGTACATCGCTACATTTGGTTTAATTGCAATCACATATCAGCCGCATATATTGGAATTTTCACACATAATCCATGCAAAGATATCCAAATGTAACAAACTTTTCTGTACCAATTGCAATTAGACATTAAAATTGAAAAGGCAAAATGTGCGAATGATATTAGTGTGTAATGCATAATTTGCATATGATAAATAATCATTTGCATATTATAAATAATAATTTGCATATTATATATATATTCAGTTATCATAGTGTAATGTGAATGTACTAAATCAATCAATCACCCACCAAAAATCAATATGTGCTTTGAAATAATACAGGCCTATCATCATTAAATTAAATTCCATAATCGCATATATTGGAATTTTCACAGATAATCCATGCACAGATATCAAAATCATACAACAGTATGATAATCACAATGAATAAAATTGTCTGTATCAATTGCAATTAGACTTGGTATTTCTTATAAGCAATCATGACCACCAATGATAACCATGGCAATGCAATTGCCGCAATTGGGTGAATACAAATAATGTATTTTTGCATGGAAATATGTCTACATACTTCCACGCATAATACATTATTTGTAGGTACATTTTGGCAGTTACGCCCAGTGCAAAGTTAGTACTGACTCCAGAAGCATGCCAAAATGTTGTCCATTCCTGAATTGCTCTCGTCTGGCGTGAGTCAATTCAATACTATGCTACTTCCCAGACGTTAAAATGCTGCGAGCTCCTGAACAGTAAACAAGGCTACAGATAGATAATAGATAGATAGATGGATAGACAGATAGATATGGAAAGTGCAGCCCTCCAAGGCAAGTTCTTGAGGGTTGATTGACGAGGGAGGAGTCCACCCATGTTACACATTTACCCCATGGGTGGGATCTTTTACTCGCCTCAGCATAGATCGACAGATAGATAGATAGATATGGAAGTGCAGCCTTCTAAGGCAAGTTCTTGCCACTATTGAAGGGTTGATTGATAAGGTGAGAGAGAGGAGGAGTCCACCCATGTTACACACTCACCCCATGGGTGGGATCTTTTACTTGCCTCAGCATAGACACTGAGTACAAGGGACCGCCAATTTGTCTCATCCGAACGACATCCAGCAGCTGGGATGATGCTCATGAAGGGTGCCCGGGTTTGGGATTGAACCCGGGTCCTTCAGAGGAGCAGGCGAACATTTTACAACTAGACCACCCAGGTGCTTTTTACAGAATGATGGTTAGACTATGCACAAAAATAACAGAAATATATCAGTATAGTGGTATGATGTGATAAAGATTATATATAATAATACATATATATTATATAATAATACCATAAAAACTTATACTACTGTAGGGACGTATGATTTTAAGAAAAAATGTGTTATTATTGATGTATTAGATAGATAGATAAATAGATAGACATATAGATACATTGATTGATTTTGATAGATGGATTGATTTTGATAGGTTGATTGATTGATTGATTCCTTTAAGGGCAAGAATATACCACGGTCAAATACTTATCCTATTGCATGCACATATTTCAGAGGTAATACCTAGTTACTACCTAATCTTAGAGAACGAGACCAAAAACCTATTCGTTCGTAGAATTCTCACACCATGACCATGACTATGTCGAAATGAGCATGGCAAGGGAAGTAGCACGTGGTTGGGAGTTCCCGCTGATCTCCCCTCTCTAGCCTTGGAGGTAGGAAAGCATTGAGGGGAGCGTCTGGCTAGCAGACAACCCTGACAAATTGTTACCTGTCTGTCGAACCCCATAGAATAAGCGGATGGGCCAAAAAAAAAAAGGTAAAGAGTAACGAAAAAATCTAGAAAGTAGAACATAGGGGCTGTTCAACATACGCCTCTAACATTGCCCTTTGCTACTGTTCAACTAAAACGCTCCCAACAATTTTTTTTTTTTTCGTAATGATCAAGAAGCTTCATGATGCATAACTTACATTAGTGCTGCATAAGATGGCAAACTTCCAATCTATTTAAGTGACTAGCGCTTTTAATATGGCTGTTTAATTCGTTGAAGTAGTGCTGCATTGGCTAAAAATTCACTATTAATTTTTACAATAACCATATGTCTATGTCTAAATTAGACCGAAACATTTGCTGTCATTTGCAAGCACGCCGATAGGATCTCGTCGTGGGCAGTTTGTCTTACTATGTCTCAATGCTACCAGGTCTGAAGCTTAATTAGCTTACGTGACCAGCTACCAGAGGCAGACATAAAGATGAGATGATAAGGCTGCTTGGAGTCCACACCATTTTAACCATTCACCCCATGGGTGGGGTGTTTAACTTGCCTCAAATAAATTTGGTCACTCCTAAAGACTTACTTTCATTCGAAGAAACTAAACCACTGTATTTCACGATACTATGACATCATCTCACTTTTGAATTCAGTTAAATCAAAATTTAAAAGGATCAGGGTTGGCAGGTTTAGATCAAGCGATTTAAATCAAGGCAAAAAAATCTGCAATTTTTATTTTTTTTGGAAATCTAACAAGTTTATTCAGTTGAAAACTAGATTTGTTTGTAGATTTTTTTTTTTTAACTCAAATTGTTAATTAAATCCAAGTTCATCTTTTAGAGCACAGTTCACACTAGACAGTACTTGAGCCCTTATTGTATCATTAAGAAAAATCTAATTAAAAATAAACTAATTTAAATCTTTAAAATTAGATTTGTTTTATTTTTATTTTAAATCATAATTTTTACCGACCTGAAAATGATATCAAAAACCCACGACAATTTGGACACGAACATCATTTGACTTGAAGGCAGTTCGATAAAGAATTTGTCATTGTTGGTATATACATAGAAGGTAAGAACATTAGATGAAAGATTTTCTACCACATATCAAACATATCTACCCCCGATACAATGACACCACCTTACTCCTAGATTGAGCCCAGCTTGCAACCCACCCTACCCTTCTCTAGGAGGGCGCAGGGTTCACTT
Organism: Alitta virens; assembly: GCA_932294295.1. Classification (NCBI taxonomy): domain Eukaryota; kingdom Metazoa; phylum Annelida; class Polychaeta; order Phyllodocida; family Nereididae; genus Alitta; species Alitta virens. The sequence goes on from OW028586.1 coordinate 1,633,242, forward strand.
CGGAGGGTATCAACAGATGCCCTTTTGTTTAGGGTATCACCCGCAACCCCTATGTCTCTCCTATCCTCTGTTTATTTAAGCACTAGCTGCAGGAATGCTCGCTACTCTTGACATCTAAGCAGAATTAACTCACGAGCGTTTATTTTAGACATACCACGCTTGCAATCACCGAGTCCTTGGCAAAGTTTTTGCGCCTTTGAAGCTAACGAGTAGTACTTGCTCTTTAAATGCCAGGAATTCGAGGAGCTACGCAACATCTGATTGTTTGTGTGTTACTGTGATAGTTCTCTAAAATAGTGCATATCTACAGTTTGTTGGACTTAGTGCTGGTGATGGCAAATCGGTCTCAAAACTGACATTGATTAATCGGTAAGCTGTTCGATGCGATAATCGATTTTTAAATCGATTTTATTTCCATGGACTCAGAACAAATGCAAAAAGGAACATCAACTCCTCAACATTCAAACTTTAACGACACCTTAATTTAGTATATACAAAGTCCCACAAACGGAAAAATCGATTTTTCAACGCTGGCATTGATTATCGGCTGTAACTTTGTTTTGCCGACAATAATCGATTAAAATCGGCGAATTGTGCCATCACTACTTTGTGCCAATATGCATCTGAACACATATTCTTCTAATGCTCTCAATACATTTCAGGGCACTCAACTGTCTTCTTGCTATCACAATTATAAATATCATAAACAATCATCAGTTGCGTACTTATGTGAATGACTGAATTTAGCAGAAAGCTTGATATGAGCCCCAAAGCTAATCCAATGGGAATTCGTAAAATTTTCATTCGCAATATCAGGCCATCGATATCAGGAGAAGGGTAATTTCTGTACCACCACTAGTACATTAATTAACTAACCGCCTTCATGGGGGAACTTTAGGTCACTATACTACTGTGAAATCTGACCAACTTTACGGCTATTTTCACTTATCAGTCCAACCTACCTTACAGTTTCTGCCAATTTTTATGGCGAAACGTCACAAATGGCAACAAGTGACAAATTATTATGCTTCCAAAATAAATTAAAATTAAAAAATGATCAGCTCATTTAAGTACCATTCCATTTAAAACATCTGAATTGCCTAAATACTGCAAAAGACCACAGTCAGTCTCAATTTATAGTGACTTGCAAATTTATTAACACATTTGTAATTTTATAAAGACTGTGGTAAATCCGGAATGATACAGCAGTTTTTGAGGGAGCTTCGCTGACTGGACCATCAGAAAACCATTTAGAGACACTTGAAAAGTTCGATTAGAAGAGGGTGAAACCGAACGTCCAACATATGTGATGTCGTTAACCGACATTTAGTGCAGTTACTGTGGTCATCTGGTCTAGGAGAATATAAAAATAGCATCCAATTTGGGCCATTTAGGGTTGAGGGATAAACACGTTCCAAATCGGGGTGAAACTGAGGGTCCTAACGGCAATTTAATGACATAAACTTTGCCTTATCTACTTTTTGATCTGTCTCCAAATGTTGTTCTGAAGATTCAGTCAGCGATGCCCCCTGGAAAACTGCTGTACAACCAAATGATAACAATTTAACAAAGTATATGGATTGTAAAATTCTTTGTTATTACCGGGGTTCAACAAACTGGTCGAAAACTGTTGTATTGGGAATTAACGTGACAGAGTCAACTGACGCATGTAAATTAAAGTGATCTTATAGCGGAAAAGGTTGCACACCATCTCTAATAATAACATTGCTAAATTATGCTAAATGTTCCATACAATCAATGATAATTAAACGCATCTTCCAAATGAATTATCTATTAGCAAATTAATTCATTCTTCAAATCCTATAATCTTACCTCGATTCTTTGACGCTCTCTTCGGAATTGAGTCTGTCCAAAAGAGCCTGCGCTTGGTTTTGTGGGGTGAGGGCGTCCAGAACTCCACTTCCCGTTAGTCTTCCCAGTTGAGGTATTAATTCTCCCAGGGGCAACTTGCACAAGAGTATTCCCCACACCTGAACAGTTAATGAGAATATCTCTGAATCATATATATCAAAACATTTTGGTGAAGGTTTAGCGATAGTGGATTTTCATGGAAGTTTCTCGATATTTCCACCAGGTGGCTTTGACAGAATACTGCAATTCTATTGGCTGAAAAAGTTCTCGTCCCTTGACTCTGATTTGCTGAAGAAAAATGCAATCTAGTGGCAGTACTTTTAGTGCATTTTAATGTATATTAGACATCTTATCATTCAATTGATTTCTGTTATTTCCAAAAGAAAATTATATTTGCCTTGCATAATTCAGGGCTGCTCACTGAAAAGACTCTGTTATTACGTACTTTCTTCTGCTTCGTAAGTTTAAAACATAAATCCCGATTAATTCAAGTGAAATGGAGCCAAGTTGCGGACATATTTTTCAAAAATTCAAAAATATGCATACTTGGTAATTAACTTTGCCGTGTCACACATATAGTGACCTTATGACCGGGTTCATCCAATAGGAATTCAGCACAGCAAAAAACACTGTCTATTTCTGGCAACAAGGCCACCCGAAATAATAAGGCAATTTGGAAGTCAAATGTATGTTGTATATTTAAAGAAAAAGTAGTTCAATAATCATATCATTCTTTCATTTCAATCTTTTTGCCAAAACATGCCAAATTTGTCATAATTTTGCAAAAGAAAAATTTATACAACTCTTACGATTATCAATTTAATACTATTCCGTATCTCATATTTTTAAATCTACAAATCTACAAACCTCTTTGGAATTTTGCATCCAGGTCGGCACATGTTCTTGCGAAAGTTTGTGGAGTTCAACAAGTTGCGCCACCTGGTGTTCATCCTTCGAGTGTTTCACTAAATCAACTGCTTCCAAGAATTGTAAGACGTTCTGCATTTCATCCGTCAGTTTATCATTAGGAAAAGAATCCTTCGCCTTTGCCAGACCTTTCATTATATACTTCAGTATTATGGATGTGCCTGGAATATAACGAGTCAATTAAGTGCAATGCATAACTTAAAATACCAAGTGGTAAAATTGACAAATACTGTCTGTCTTCATTTGTCGATGATATAATATGTCACAGTACAATAAAATAAATTAATTTTAATATTGACCTTGTGTAACTTTATGTCATGCTGTCAACCACCGACTCATCTGTGGCCCTCTACCAATTTCACCAAAACATTTACCCTCAAGCCAAATAAATAAATTCATTAGTTTTCCTTAAAACTCTAGTAGTAAGTAGTAGTAAATTGTAGGAACATGCAGTTTCTTATCTATTTTTAATCTAAAGTTCTGATTCACATGAAATGTAAAAGGATACTCGCATAATATATGAATTGCTTACTCAGAGAATAAATAATTAGTGATGTGACTCATCATGATCAAAGATACATGGAGGAGCATGGAACAAAGTTCATGATCATACATGTTTTTTTATACATATTATACTCACTATCTATTGATGGTTTGGTGTGCGCGAGACGCAGTACATCCTTGTGTGCCCATCCATGCCATTGTTTTACTCTGGTCAGTGTGAGGGCCAACTGCATAGATTCCTTACTATTATACCAGTCACTGATCGCCTTCCGATGCGCCCTACCCCACCCTGTGCTGGGTGCAGTAGACTGACCGCTGACTTTTTCTGCATAGTTAACAAATTGAAACAACTGCTCTGGAGTCTTGCAAACTTCGGCCAGGGCTTTGTAAGCAGCCTGCTTGGTTTTTAAGTCTTTAGACATGCGAGCGCAAACGGCAAGAGCAAAAATTAAAGACTCGGGTCTGGCAGGATTGGACTGTGAGCTAGAAATAATTCCTTTGACCATTTCCTCTCCATGGCCAGACTCCAAAAGTCTGCATAAAGTCTGAGTGTCAGGTAAGTCAAAATCTTTGTTGTTGTCAATACTTTGGTATCCACAAGTTTCACTGCCAATTAAAAGCAAACGTTTGAATTTAATCAAATCATTCACAGCCGTCGTGTTGTTTGTATCTCCTGAATTAGCCATGTCTGTGATCTATTCTTAAAAAGAATATCAGGTAAAAAGTGTCCAGGTGTGACAAGACAATGGTCAGTGGCTTCCTCTATCTGTCAAACAGTCATGAATAGATCACAGTTGTCACAGATTTGCAGAGTTCAACAGCAGACCATGGGAGCTCCTGAGCCAGCACATGGGCGGCTGGAGCATGCAAATGAATGAGCTGATCCACTTTTGTCTGTTCTGTCTTCCTGGCAGCCTCTCTTACTCTCTGTGCCTAGAAAAAAATATGCAAAAAAACGAGAAAAACACAGCACTCTCCCAGCAGCTCGCAGTGCACGGAAAGTTGTGTTGTGACGTCACCATTTTCTGCGCACTTTGTGGCTCCATGTTCATGAGTCAATCTCGTATAAAATTGTACAAACAAAGAGTATGAATCACCTGAAAGTCCCCAGAATAGCTCTAATAAATTATTTCCGTCATGATTCACCCTAAATTATTCTGGAATCCCCTCTCCTTACGAAACAAACCTGCGCAGAAAACGGTGTCATCTGACTTCAGTCACATGATCATCATCCAAGATGTCGGCTCAATACGCAACTCCAGTCTCTCAATCTACAGGGATTCAACAGCTTCTTGCAGCTGAGAAGAAGGCTGCTGAGAAGGTTTCTGAAGCCAGAAAACGTTGGTATATTTCTAGGTTTAAATGACACGAAATAGATGTTATCTGATGCAGTGTGTGGCTGTATTTTGTTTTTTTTTCAATGCCCGACATGGCTTGAACTTGTCATTTGACAGTTTTGACAGCTCCTGTCAAAATCACATGAAAGTGCCCCTCCCCCTTTATTATTTGTAAAAGTTAAATTGCTTTAAATCCTTAATGTCATACAAATAATTAATGCATTGCATTACAAGTGATATTGCTGCTTACATCAAGGAATGATATAGCATGTTATATATAGTGTCCTTGAAGCCATGATAAACTTGTAAAAGTCAAATGCATATAATGCAATATCAGAGATAATAGTCACACTTCCAGGGGTGTTGTCTCTGGTAAATATGAGAGGTTTTGTTCATTGAATCTTTGATATATAATGAATCACTAAATAGCCTTATAAATAATGAAGCATCTTTACCTAAAATATATTCCTGTTCCCTCGGCAGGTAAAGCTCGACGCCTCAAGCAGGCCAAGGAAGAAGCCCAGGCAGAAATCGAACATTATAGGCAAGAGAGAGAAAGACAATACAGGGCTCATGAAGCAAAGGTGAGTTTAGCCTGCAAAGGATCACATAATTCATCATCTACACTCGGCGACAGAAATTCGCCACAACATCGAGATTCGCCACCCCCCTAAGACATGATTATACACATTGAAAGGTCTTGATTTGTTACAAAACTAATTGTTTATCTCATTGTCAGTGTTCGAACACTGCGGCAGTCATCTGATAAGTGTTTTTTACAGTTTATTGGAAGTGGCGAATCTCGATGTCGTGGCGAATTTCTATGTCGCCATGTGTAATACATAGAGCGAGATTTTTTATTGACAACAAAATATCACAAATAGATACATTTGTCATTGCACAATATACTAATTAACTAATGTATCTGCAACATTTGCACAAAAAAAAAACTGTTACAGTAAGGAGATAAAAAAAGTTACATATGAAACAAAGAAAATAACACTAACATAGCCTGACAATAATACTGTTTATTAATTATGATAAATTTCATTATTACCCTATTTCAGTCAAAATGTCAATTGAAAAGTAGCTTCATTAGTTGTGCACATGACAAATAGGTCAGACCTGACCTCTCTCAGTCAATAAAATTCTATCTTTCCACATGTCACCATTAAATACTTTATTTTTGCAGGTGCTCGGATCTAAGGGGGATGCAGAAGCTAGAATTTCTGACCATACTCGCATCAAGATCGAAGAAATCAATAGGAATGTTGCTACGAATCGAGATCAAGCCATACAGAGACTAATGACTGTTGTTTGCGATGTCAAGCCGGAACTTCACAAGAACTTAAAATTATAAATGTCTTATGTATCAAATTGTAGAGCTCTGTGTATAAGTTATACTTGTAGGAATTGACCTAGCTATTGTGAACAAATTCAGAGAAAGTATGATGTAGATGAAGATGTTAAATGTTGAGCCGACCATTCCAGTTTTGTGTCTTTATGTTAGCAAACATAAGCGCAATACAACTGCAAGACGGTATATTGTGCTAATATAGTAGTAGCTGATTTAACTAATGCATTGACATTATCGTTTATTTTATTTTTTATCTGGAAATGTATGGTCCCAAGTCAGTACTAGAGGGATAAGTTATGCGAGAATCACTTATCGTGTAATAGAATACAATTGTAGTTATGTACATAAATGAGTTATTGCATTGTTGAAGTCTATTATGTAGCGATACGTAGTAAATAAAGTCAATCAGTTTATGTACTGATCTAACAAACTAAATCACAGTTTTCGACTTTACACCAGCATGATCAGTCAATGAATCACTGCATCTGACTGAATTTAAGGACCATAGTCTTGAAAATGCCAAGTTGTATTAGCCACGGACGCCAGTCTCAATTGTTTAGTGATGAAGCCATGCTGATTATAAAAAGAAGATAAACAGATTCCTACATATCGCCTGTTCAGCAGTGCTGAATTGCTAACCTTGTCAGATGTCAATAAAAATTTCTTTCAATCCTTCGCCATTTGCTCTTCATCTAGCAAGCATAGTTCTTGAATTTCATCCCTTTATTGATAAATATACAGTATGACGGCTACTAAATCATTGAGACCGGTGTCCGTGGTATTAGCCAGCATGTGAATTTCATCTAAAATGCAGGTTGTAATACTTCCACTTCATATCTATTATCTTGAATTTTTGACAGAGCAGGCTCTTTAGGACGACAGGTCGTGAAGCTCACTGGCTTGTCAATGGTATTTTAAGAGTTTGAGTTGGGTGCCATTCTGGGCAGATTACATTCTCAAAAACAAGTTGAGGGCGTAGCTCAGTGGTTCCGGGTTCAATTTCCGCTTAAGCCAAAGTTGAATGGCTTTCATCCTTCATCTCAATGCCATGGTCCCGGCCTGTCCTAATTAGCCCAATAAGTGCAGGACGTAAAGCCCTAATCCACCCACCCACCACATTCTCAACAACGCAATTACCTAAGAAACTGCCGCCATGGACGGTGGCTCTTTTGAAACAATGTAATTAATGTCAACTCTTAATCTTGTATATTCAGTTTATCTGTAAAATTATAATTGTGAAATATCTACGAGATGGTTCTGTGGAGACAGAACACCCACTGTGCTGTGCCCCATGGTCGACTACCAATGCACCAACAGGGAAGGATGCCATGGGTGACTACGGGGTTAAAATGTTCAGTTTCTATGGCTGAGTTACTCATGAGTGTAGCTGATGATGACAAACACAAACTGTTAAAAACGCTACTAGCTAGTAGGAAGTTGCTATTTGCAACAGCTACTTCTGTGTCCATGTGGGCCTACTCGTCATTTCGTCTTTAACCCTCGTGCAGATTTATCTTTGTACAATAAACACTCCGAAACTCTCAAAGTTGATCAGTCATACACTTTTATTTATGTACAAAATACAGAACCTTGTAACTCCCAATTTATTTACAAAACGTAACAAATGTGTATTCAACTGGTTTTCTTTAGTTGCTAAATAAATATAATTCGAAGTTTTAAGGCACAATCTTAACAAAACGTCAATGTCAGTTACATAGTATAGCAGTTAAAAAATCCTGTTTATGAAGCACAAAATCATTTCTGTATTATTCCACGGCAAAGACAATCATTTGTAACAATAAAGCTTTCAGTATGAGACCCAAAAACAACAGCCGTGCAAGAAAGTGTCCGTTAACTACTTACAAAATAATCCTGAAAGTTTGGAAATTTTTATATGAAAAAGTTATTACGCTATGTGGACAGACTTTCACATCACAGGACACGATGTTACGATTAACGAGAACCACTGAGTTGTCGATTTAATTCTTGGATGGATTAATTAATTCTTTTTTTACCTACGGGTGACTACGCAAAGAATTATATCACTGATTTTCAACTACATCATGAAAGAAAAGCACATTTTATCTCATCGTACTACACGTAACACCTTACACTATGAGGTAAATACTTTGTTTTCATTTTTATACATCGTTTACTGTATACAATTAAGTCATATATCTACAAATGGTTAAGTCATATGCGTGTGTCACTTTACAAATTGCATCACGAGTAAGTTAACATTATTCAAGTTTAACATTTTTACACATTAAATACGAGTTAAACATTTGATTTATGTGATCAATTAATTAATCCATGTCAATATATTATAATTTTATAAAACTTTAATGTCTACATTACGGTGGTGATGAATAATTACAATATTCAAATCGTTCAAAATAAATATTGCATAAATATTGATACATGGAAATATTCTGCACATCATTCACCACAAGATCTGTAATTAGAAACAAATTAACTATAAATGATTCCATTTTGGCACTCTCCATGAACTGTACCTGATGTTATAGAAACCTAAAAACATGTTTTATTATTGTTAAGCATTGAAATTACATGTGTTGATCAAACAGCTTCAAGAAATTCATGAGAATGATGTTCTAATTATGCTTATTGGAGGTAGTAATTTACTTGGCCTGGCATAGGTTAAGCTCGGGTTAAACTTTTACAAAAACTCATGCATATATTATGACGTTTCCTATGCTTTAAGGTGACTTAAAAACATCCATATTTTACAATACATTACACATTTATGAAAGCACCTTATTTTTAGGTTGACCGGAAACACTTTCTATACATCTTTCTTTAAATGTACATCTTAACGCTTATGCAAAAAATGTTGTAAAACCATTTAAGCAATTCTTTTCCTTTTTGGCGATCCTACATACTTAAGTGCCTGCGATTTTACTTCTCCCCGAAAATCACTCATGAATTTTCACCATAAAGCATCCGCATTTCAAACTACAACTGCGTAATACGTGATTCAGTCACCAAAATTTGTCTTAACAAGATTCATTCTACAATAACATGGTTAATACAACAATATGCGCATCTGCTGCCCACTGAAAGTCTTTCACGACAATAAAACTCTCACAACATTTCTCAGCATTACATCTCCATTTTTTTAACCCCACTCGGCACATTAAATATTATTTACAGGCTATTACAGCCTTTCCTTCCATCGTCATTTTTAACAAGTTTGAAAACACATTTCGAACTGTTACAACTCTGACATTTGTACAGATACTACAGAACTGGCCAAGTTTTCTCTATCTGACTCAAGGACCGACAATTGTTTCCCAGTAATTGTGAACCTGATCCTTCAGCAGCCTGACTATAATGACAGGTCTCTATTCCACTCATCCGCATTTACAAATTACACGTAATTCGTGTTCAGATTGTTTAGACAGTTTTACAAATTGGTTTCCGCAGTTTTCATACAAAACGCTTGCATCACGGTGTTACACACGCTGTAAGATGTCGGCAACTCTTCCACGGATAAAACAGTCTGTCCGGACAATCCTTCGGTCATAATGGTGTCCATCGTTTGTCCTTTCAGAGAGTTGTACGTCTCCAGTTCGTTCTGCGATGCTGGTCCTTTTACCAAATGTGGGTCCGGTCCCTTTTGGAGGCTCTTGTCCGGTCCTCGTGCAAGTTGAGGGTCCGGTCCAGAAGCGTTGACCTTGGTCAGTTGCGGCATGTCTTCCGTCTTGACTAAATTACTAGGATCAGGTCCGTACTGCGGAAGATAGCTCTCTCTGCAACAAATGAAAAAATGCAGAAATTTTGAGTAGAGTTGAATAAAAAGTTACACAATGTTTGTCGCATTTATGTTATATACTTTCCGATGTTGATCTCATATCCCACTTTCAGCTGTTCATAAAAATCTTGTAACCTTTACCATGCACCAAATTGTGCAAGTACTGCTTAGTGGTGGTGGTGGGTGATTAGGGCTTTACGTCCTGTATTTCTGCACCTGATGGGTTAATAGGGACTATGGCAATGAGACGAAGGATGAAACAGTCATCCAACATAGGCTCGACCAGGAATGGAACCCGGGACCCAGTGGTTGGAAGCCTAGCACGATACCACTGAGCTAGGCCCCCACCCCTAATTACTGCTTAGTACAGCCCTCTTGGGCTTGTTCTTGCCACTCACGAAGGCCCACCAAACATGTTTCAACAAGTGGACAATCATTGGTTCAGGCAGCTGTAACATCCGAACCAGCATGCGGTCTTACATTTGTATTGAAAACAAAAATAATTTGTTTGGTTGCGGTTTCAGGCCATCAAGGAGGGCTATCACTCGCTGACCATTGACTGAGTGAAATAAAATGAGACAGAATTAGCCCTCCAGTGGTGCTGACCGTTGCCCAGCGGTGGCCAACATGAATTGCGAGTAACAAATGAATATCGAGTCCTCTGTTATTACTGGACTTTTCTCAATCTGTAAACATTTCGTTAATTCTATATATTAAGTCATCATATTTAAATTTGCATATCGTTCTATTCCACGAAATTAAAAATTATGTACACCCATAAAACCGATGCATTAGCAATTATCAGCTTCAAATAATTCGAAAATTTGTACACCACCAAACCTATTTTACCATAACTATCCAGAAGTTTTTCTGAACTTTCCTGTCAGAAGAAAATTGACTATTCTAGTCGTGCACGCTAAAACTAATAATTTACGTACACTACACACTCCTCCGGTGATTCTATACAGACAAAACAAACGCACAGGTTATCAAGAACTCTCCAAATTTATTAGCTAAATATATATACAGTGCATATCCAAAGTTGTTAAACACTGAACTGTTCATAGTAGACTACAGAAAAACCATTGTGCTGCAGAGTTTTAATTACACGCTGAATTTGTAAAATAGAAATCTGCAATTATCATACGATTGTCAACGCAACCGGATGAGAAATCTAAAACTCTTATAGCCGTTCATTGCAATTGAACGAAGCCACCTCGACGACATTAAGCGGATCTATAGATGTACATGCACCAGAGTGACATTATAAAAACATACAAAAATACGATACAAAGTCATTTGCTATATTATTAATAATAATAATAGGGGTGCAAAATTTATGGGGTCGATATAGAAAACATAAAACTAGCCACTGCACATTTGACATAAACATATGATAAACGTAGACATCTATGACAGAATTTGATCCGATTATCAGGCACTTTCAACGACTATCACAAGAACATTTTTACAACTACCGTACTCAACCCGATTACCAGCCAAGTCAAATTTCAGACACCTAATTCATCATTTTACGATGAAAAAAATACTATTTATTAGGTATAGTACTTTATAACCTTGAAGTAAGTCTATTTCTATGAATAGACATTTATAAATTTTTCAGGAACCTGGCTGGTAATTAGACGTTAACGGTATGCATTATGTAACGCGATATACATGAATTTATAACAGGCTATAGGCTCGTTACTAAAACTGTAGCATCTATAACGCTAGAAAAATAACCCCTGGAATATGATAACATTTTTCTGTTGCTACGAACATGGATCTATACAAGCCAACACACATTAATTACAGCTGGCGCAATTAATATAACATTTTATATATAACATTTTCTAAAGCAGTCGAGTTTTATAACAATGCCAACAAGAATATTATGTGATATCGTTTGATATATTTTTGGTATGTTTGTGATTCAGCAGCTACTTATTAATTGCATCAGTCTTACAACAAGTCCGGTGATCGTACGATTTCTTACGAGTGGTCAATTCATGTTCTAGGGTACTGTAAGTGTACTATAATTAGCGTACAATAATTGTACATTGCTCATTACATTGTAATTTCAACATGTCATCGTACAAATATGTTCCGATAATATCAATAAACTATTAGTTCATTTAATTGTCCGTCGCATATCCATAATATCATCAATGTAAACACCAAAATAAAATACTCGAAGCATCCAAAAAATAAAATCCAGTTATAGTAATATCCGTTGGTTATCTTACATAAAATATTAGCTACTCAATGAATAATACGCAAACAGTTTCAAATAAAAAAACAAATCAATATACATTAAACTGTAAATTATGAAACTTAAGTTATATTTTAAACATATTAGAAAAGTGAAATAAACCATACAACTAACAAATTAATGTGTAAATATAGTCGATATAAACGACAGTCAGACTTCGCAGTAAAATTAATAATTTTAAGATTTCAGTAAATCATTGTATGGTGGGATGATGCAGTCTACTCTGCCACCATACATTTTAAAAGTGATATTATATATTTTTTAAAGATTTGCAAGAATACGGGACTAATTACACGTCTTCTACTACACGTAACTTTCTGGTAAAATAAAAATTTTACGACTACAATCAAATTCTACATTTAAATAAATAAAATAAAAGCTAACACAGTCGAACCCTGTCAAAAAACGTCCGTTATAACCAGGTTTTCAATCATTATTTAAATGACCTTTCACTGTCAAAAAATGTCCGTTATAACCAGGTTTTGTTATATTAATGACCTTTTCAGAAACAGACCATCCGATCGTCATAAACATACTACATAATGGGTCAGACTGTTTCTCATATAAAACTAATTATAACTGAATACAACATTTCATAAAGGCCCATCTAAATAAGTAGACATTAAAATAATTATCTATAAAAATAAATGACTAATAATAAACAACAGATCACTGCCTAATTATGATACCACAGTAAAAAAGTTTATCATTAAGCCTTTCAATTCGACTGCAGCCTATTTCAACTATACCTGAACTTTTCGCAGTTAATACAACATCATACATATTTTACACATGCTAAACTATATTTAAATAGCTGAAAATAAAAGTGTAATTATTGCCGATGACAATAAAAATTAATGTAACTCCTAACGTGTGTATCATTCGAATATTTTTTCAGGTCACGACAGTTAACGATAGACGTAAAAGACAGATCTAGAAAGATAAATTCACAATCAGAAAAATAAGTAATCTGTTTAAATAATATCTTGAGTATTTCCTCTAACTCTTGGATAGTTATTTACCTGAATAAAATACAAAAACATGCAGATCTGATTATTACATCAACAATGGCGCTCTTAATATATACTACGGGCGTCGCATTACAAGCTCTAGATTCCAGAGGGCGAGTTCCTAGAAAGCTAGATGGCAAGTTTAACGTACAAAAAAAACAATTTATCTATTGATTACAAGTTTGGCTATACTGCATTTCATTCCGCTTATAGATACAATTAATAATATTCCATCAAAGTGACATCAACTTTCTAGTAGCATTTGCAATACAAACAAATCCGCTATCAACTAAATACGGCACATCATTTATTTACATTTAACAGCGGTTCAAGAAATCAACAAATTTTTGCCTTTAATCAAAGCTAAACAAATTTTTGCCTTTAATCAAAGCTAAACGACGCAAGGAGTTCGCTACATCACCAACAGTCATTACCGAGTCTCCACATCACTTTAATCGGTACCTAGAATCGTCTTCTTTAAGCAACAACCAGCTAAATCACAAAACTATTTCACCTATTTTTCTAAATTTGCCTCCTTAACAGGATAAGTCTTAATGTGAAAATATTACGATCATTTCATTGGCAATCAACAATTAATCATAAAAGCTGCCCCATCTCAAAAAGTGCATCAAAACGGTCACCTTTTTTACAATTGAAGGGCACTAACAAATTCATGCAACAAAATCTAACAATTATCATGCTTCGTATACATCAATTACCACTGCAAATTCAATCAGTTATAAATATTTAATCAATAGACACAACTTCATCTTGATAGTACACTTTATTCTGTGTATTACCAAATTCTTTGTACACAATAAAGAACTGTTTGCAGGTACGTGCACTTGACGACATTGAGATTTTCTATGACATCGAAATTTGCCATTTCGAAAATACAATCATAAACACTCCAATATTGCCTTTCAGTGTTCAAACATCGCATTAACATGAAAAGTCAGCTACGTAACAAATAACAATTAATTCGGAGCGTTTTATTATGTTTTTTCAGGGGTGTCAATGATCGATGTCAGAACAAAACTCAATATCATCAAGTGTGACTTACTTATCCGCATACTTTATACCAATTAAATCAAACCTTCTCTCTTACTTCACCATCAACATCATCCCCAACGCCAAAAGTAAAATACATGGGGGTGACATTTCCTTGCATGTAATTACCAAATAATCGATAACAACAACTTTCGCGACAGCTGCAGGAAAAGTGTACAAAATATGGCACAGAGGTTGTTTTTTTTCATTAAGTCTGTGAGGATTCCGAGGAATCATTTATTTTGTAGCATAGATATTCCGGTTAGCCGGTTAGATTGAAACAATTAAGAAGAAGCATGGACAAATTCCTGAGGACGAAATACAGTCGTGACAAAGTCTCCCAACCCAGGTCTCTCTGAAACGTGACTCGAGTATAAAAGAACAATTTCTATCCCATCTGTTTTTAAACATTTTCAGAAATTGTTCATTCCCAAGATCATTTATTAAGACAGAACTGCTATTTTTTCATCGAAAAAGAACAACTGTTCGCTAGTTCTATTGCCAAACAGGAGTGTATCCAACATAAGCTAATCTTACATTTGGTAAGTTAGTAAATATTCTAAAAAAAATTTCATATATTCTTTCAACCACCGCCAAAAATATCCAACCAAGATAGGTTTAGAGAGACCAAAAAACCCGTAATGATTTCCAAACGTTCAGTAAATAACAATGCAACTGGAAAGATTCCAAACAGGAAGATGTTAAGCTACCACAATGACAGAGGTCAGAGGTCAAGGTCACATTTTGCTAACGTGAGGTAGAAAGAAGAGTGTACAAATTGGAATATCTAACGCTTCACTATACGACTAGGGTTTAGTTTCAACACGAAAACTTTACAAGGTAGTAATTATTGGAAAGTTTTAAGTTTGTACGCTGAAGAAAGCCGTATAAAGAATAATATCTATGAAACGAAATCTACCTTATATCCTTCCCCAGGCATTAAACTTTTTTGTCTCGATTTCATTCACATTACGAAAGTCCAAAACATCTACCATATTAAATTGATCAATTCCTGTAAAATGGAAAAATGATAATACAAATCAGCAAAATTAACATCAAACAGTTCACATAGCAAACGCTGCAATTATGCAACAATTACACCGATGAAATGCGTCACGAAGGACATTGCATGTGCGGGTAAAGTATGAACCAATGCCATGAGTAAGTTTACAAGAACTGGCGAAAGGGCATTACAAAATTATTGCATATGAGTGTTAACAGTGTATAATCATCCTTCACTTGCGCTGTCGCAGGTGAGGTCCACGACCGTCATTCGGGGTACGGACTCTTGCTTCTCGGGTAATTCCTCGGGCTGTTTTCGCTTGATTTGCGACCAGACTTGCGTCGCCGATAGTGGTGTCCCTGGTGGCCGTGGGTGTGGAGGTCTGCTGCGTTGGAATAAGCATAACCACATGGGTAGGTGTTGTACCTCTCAGCTGTTGTATAATCATCATCGTAAGTCCCGTAATGATCCTGATGTCGACTGGAGCTCGATCTTCGTCGACGGGGAGACGGGCAGGTGTTGGAGTAAACCCTGGTCATTTTAGGATGAGGTTGCTCCCAATAGGAGCCATCAACGTATTCACTTTCCTGCTCTCTTTGGTCATAAGGATCAGTGCAAGACTGCGATTCAAACACATCATTGTCATAATCATCATCGTACGTCACATGGTACATGTTAGTCCTGTATGAGCAGTGGTGAGTATCACTACCATCGGTGCTGTCAAAATGTGCTCTGTACACAGGAGTTGCATAAAAATCATCATCTACAGTCTGATTGCTGTAAGTCCGCCTGTAGCGATTGTAGTTGCGGTCTAAAGATTTCGAGCGATAAGGCTCGGTGACGCGAGTCCCGCTTCCTTGGTAGGTCACTTGGTTGGAGTTGAACACACAAGCGGTGCAATGGGGACAATGTTTCCTGACGGTCCGAGGACTGAACGATTGCATCATATAATGATCGTACCCTTGTTGATGTGCGTTATGCGGCGGTTGTATCAAATATCCGCCTTCTTGTTCCAGTTCACCGGTGTTTATGTGCAATGGCTGCATTATGTGTTGATTTGTGTACGATCTTGCCGCAGCGAGAGTGGCATAAGTCCTAGGTGGCGTCACTGGCGAGGGATACCAGCGTTGCCGAACAATGGGGCGAAGGTTTAAATTCTCAAAAGCTGCAAAAAAGCGTTTCTCCTGATAGGTCAGTTTTACATCGCGGGGAGAAGTAGCCTGGGGTCAAAGTTCACTGACATAGCACCCCAGCTTGCGATACATCGAGCCCTTGGGCAGACTTGCGTTAGGTCCAGAGCAGAGTGACCTATCGGGACCTCTTGCCAACTGAGAGTCAGGCCCTTGGTAGGACTCGGGCCCTCGACGAATGTTTGGGTTGGGACCACTGCCCTTAATGTACTCTGGACTGAAAAAACACAAACAAAAACACTGCTAAACAAACAGAACAAACTCAGAGATTACGGAAACGAGAAAATATGGCCACGAAAATTACAAAACAAATTCATGAAATAAGCGATTATGTAGCTCACAACAGTGGGAATCATATGCGTTTTTTGTTTCATTTTCAAAATATCTTTACAAATCTGGGCAAAATTTGCGACAAATTTCGATGCATTTTCTTTAATTTTAAGCACAGTTTGGAATCAACGGTATTACATAAGCGGCAATGAGAGGATTAAATTTTAGTAGAGAGCATTTAGAAGCACACTGTTACAACAGTCGGGAGAGAAGTGTCTTGCGTGCAATGGACAACACCAAATGTAGAACAGATTTTATTCGGACAACAGTGAGAATTTGCGAAACATGCCAAACAGGAGATGATTTATGGGGACAATAAGTGAAGCACAACATATTTATTTACATTATTTTTTATTCTACATTTGCAGAACAGGAAGATATTGATACTATTTCAGCCATTCTCATGCTCTGTAGCCAAATAGATCGACTTTTATTTTAAAATGTCTTTTTGTAAGACTACGCATAGCAAACAACCGGGCAAATTAATGTAACACCATTTCTTGTGCACCAAAAATTTATAATCACATGTCAGTTATTAATCATTAATTGGGATTTTATTGGAGCAGAGCAAGTTTGGTACTTAAGCAGAAGTAGCAAATAAAGTTATAAATTTTTCTGCAGCAAAAAACGAATTGTGCACAGTAAAAAACTCAATGTCATATGCTTTCAAATGAAATGTTCCGTTAAATAAAACCGTGTCTTGAAACCCCAAAATTTCTTTCCACAAATGTAGACAAGCCATTCCTGTGGAACACCGTAACGATGTACAATGAAATGCACAGTGTTATATGTTTCGCCAGCGGGCAAACCTCGATTTTAACAATTTAAAGATTAAGTTATCATTCAAAAAGTAAGGGAAAAAGTTATATCATATTATGGAAAGTTAATAAATTTAATAAAGAGTGATTATTCGAAAGTGGATCATTCAAAATTACGTCGTTCTAAATGCGAAAAGTACATTCTCTGAGAATAATTTGTAATAAAATGCTGACGACCCAAGTAATTCATAAAATCGTTAACAGTTAAATCAGTGTCATATCGAAAGAAAAGTTTGTCCATGACACATTAGTGATAGCCTATTCATCCACAATGAATTTTCACAGGCGTTTTTAAAGCATGTCAAGGCAAATTATCATGCTGCATTAAAGCTCTTTTAAGTGACAGCATTCGTATTAAAGTTACACGAACCATTTTATTACGGTTGTAGCGTCGAGTCTAAGGTTTAGAGGAGACTTTTAAGAATATCAAAACAGTGCAGGAGTGACAGATCGAGATGGAGAATAAACTTTCCAAAAAGTTAAAAATGCAAACGCACCAAAGAGAAGAGTATAAGAGAACTTCAAGAGTAATTTCGAGCGAGCGAAATATTACAGAAAGAGTCCTACTCATGTTACTTACATTAAGTGGGTTTTTGTGGGTCCTCTGACTAGATTTGCATCAGGGCCCTTTGGCGCACATTGGTTGCACGAAACGTATCCGCCAATGGTTACCCGACCAACCGGCACTTTGGTGGGTGTTGTCGGTGATCTGCAAGAGAGATAAATATATTAATATATACCTACAGCCATATTTTGTACAAGTTTCAAATATCTTTATTGACGTGCGGATAATAAACGTACCCAAATTGTATACGCAATAACCCCCACCTAGCCCCAACTGGGCTTATATGTCAATTAACTTAGCCAAAATAACATTAAAGTGGTGACGCCTTCATAATACAAAGTTCTCAAATAAAATATTTTCCTGATTGCTAAATTTGGTTTATTTCTAGACATAAACCTACAGCAATACATAAGCCTATTAGTTCCTCTGAAATACTGAAGGTGTCTCAGTGGTGTTCTATACCAGTACGCCATCTGGTGGTAATGTTTAATTCAATCATTACAGTCATCAGCCCCCTTTTTCATGCCTAATAACCACTGAATTTTATTTTACTGCTTTTCTCTCCTTATTTGAGTTGTTATTAGATTCTATTCTATTAGAGACTCACAAGTCACAGACATTCCAAAAACTTACAGTTGAGACGATCGATAGAATATTACACATTACAGTAGTTTTACTGATAAAACTTTCTACAAAACCGATTCAATTCTCATTTTCACTTTTGTTTTTGCTTTGACTTTAATTTCACCAACTGACCTTGCATCGATGACCTTCGATACGTTCTTCAACGGAGATGCCCTTGATGGCCCGGAGGAAACGACTGTCGTGGCTTCTGCTGGTCTTGGAACTCCGGACAAGGGCAGGCTGAAACAAAAAAAGCTTATTAGCATCGAAAGCATTCATATTCTACAACCGGTGAATATGTTTAAGCTTCATTAAATGTTTATAGGTATTTATATGACAAACAGCAGCAATCTTTTCCATTACTATACAAAATCATGCATAAAAGTTAGGCAGAACTTTCAAAAATCAACAATTAAACCTCTCCTTGAAACCTAATCCATAACCGAGGATTTTATTTACGTTAAAAAACTTTTAACACCATTCTGATTAACAAGTTAGTTTAGATTATTACGATAAATAATACTTGGTGTACATATTTAGTTTTTATTAAATAAATTCTTTTTTTTGGACTGTGACCAATACCTTCCGCTTGTTGAGGGTCGATTGGTGGCTGTCGTGGTAACGACAGATGAATATGGCGCAGGAGGTGTTACCATGGTAACACGTGAGGATGGACCTGGGTCTGGAGCTCTGTGAAAAGACAAAAATTAACAGCGATTACTAATGAGACAGAAAAAGATGTAAGAGACGTAGCATTAATCTGCCGAACAATTTGACTTCGCTCAATTCGTAGTAGTCACACAAATGAGAGAAGCTTTCCAATATACTGTATTGATTTAATCTAGGATGAACTAGAAGGATTGGACACTTCAAGACATCGAAGGTTCACACTGCGTTTCGCTACCGTCCTAATGACCAATTGATGATACTGCAATAGACCAGACCCCATCACATCTATGGCTCTTTACGGCTTTCTTAATATTAGGTTTAGAAATTCGGTAAAAACACTTTTAGAATCCTGGGATCATTCAGAGTGATGCAAAGGATGTTGAACAAGAAACAAAAACTGTGGAATTTTGATAGTTAATTGATGCAGAAGCATCAGTGATGAGGGGTGTGCTCACTGAAGCGCAGTATGAACATCGAAGAATCAAGGTATTTAAGACAGCAGCAGGGAGTCTTGGGCCAGCTCTGGGCGAATTTGACTCTTCCTAGCTAATTCACCTAGTAATGGATATGGTTTTATTACTTTCGAAGTGTCCAATCCTTCTCTAGTTCATCCAAGATTTAATCAATGAGAAAAAGTAACAGAGCCTACAGGGGGCACTAAGACCGTAGCACAAAAAAAAGACAATAATTGTTACATGGATGACGTCACAGAATAGTTGACGTCATCAAACAATAGTTATCTGCTACGGTGTCAGTGACCTCTTGCGGTACTTTTTCTTCCATTACACTGTGTGACGGTAATCATCAAATACACTTGAAAATGACTAAATCAACTGGAATATTTATTAAATAGAAAACCTGCAGAAAGGTTATTTTAAGCTTCACAATCTGTCGTATAAAACTTTCTCAGTTGATGCAGATTTTCCGTCAACTCCAGATTACAAAATTTGGGAATCTTTTCTTCCCACTTTAATTTATTTCTCAATTAACGTCTCGTAAATTTTGCACTATGGGTGTCACCAGTTTTGTCTGCTGAACCGGAGACATCCGACACATTTTTGACACCTTGCAGACTTAACTGTACTTCACTTCTGACAAGTTTTCTGTAATCTTCCGCTGACAATCTGGTTGTGTTGCCATGGTTACGTCCTCTTTCAATTTGCACAGTGGTGCTACCTCCACTATTCTGTTTATGTTTCGCCAAATTTTGTCTGAGCCTCGATGAATTAGTTGAGACTTCAAAGTCCCTCTGTTTATCTTGTCTTATTACGACATTCTTTTTTTGTGACGTAACAGTGGTCGGCTTATCCATTTTTTGTAACCTCTGCTCCATTCTTGAGACGATCTCAAAATCCTTAATCATTTGGTCAGCCAGTTTATGATTCCCTGCTTTGCGTAAGGTCGCCACCAAATTTTTAAGAGAGTCCTCGTCCATCTTGAGTCAAAACTAAGTTTCTTCTGATAATACAAGCGTATGTCGATCTTTGCAATATTTAAGTATGTCGCGTGACAGTGACTCATAAAATAGTACTAATATAGCACTCCTTATCTTAGATCATAGAACAACAGAAGCTATGTAGAACTAAATAATATTATACCATAAACTGATATCTTTTAATTTATGCTTAGGCCCATATTATAGGCTAGTTAGTAATAATATATAGCCAAAATGGATAAGGCTTGGATATATAAATAATTTTCCTTTCGCATCTTTTCCTATGATTCTAAAAAAACTTGTTTATTGCTGCTTAATTGCTATTGCGTAACATGCATCGTTTCGGTTGAGCGATCACGTCGGAAATCCCCGCGAGGGGGCGTGGCAGGTAAGCCGCGTTAATTAGAGAACCTCTGCTATATTGTGGCTGTGATATTAATTATTGTTAATATGTCTCCCAAGGACCGCGTTGTAAAAGGTCAGACATGTACACTACAGTCCGATTCATTTTTCACAATTTAGAACTGTCAATATGTGGCACTGGTTGCTTTGCTATAGTAAATAATGACGGTGTGCAGTCAAAACGGCCTATTGCCGGAACGGCCCCCACCAAAACGGCCCCTAGCCTAAACGGCCTCCCTTGCTTTTTAAAGTTCGTTTTTCAGCGACTAAATCCCACATGAGACATATTTTCAATACTAGTATTGTTCTAGAGGTTGCCACCAATAAAAGTATTTGTTGCAGTTTGGTGCTGGTGTCTCCGTTAAATGTTGATAAGGTTGTTTTGATTTTTCGCCGGGGCTACAAGAAGGGCAAGCGGTCCGCCATTAACACGTCACCGAAACGGCCTCCCCAGCCAACATGAAGGGAGTAACCTTCTGCATCATTAATCCAATTTATATAATAATTTTATCAAGATAAAGTTATTAGATCTAACTAGGCTAAGGACAATATAGGTCACTGACAATCACAAAAAAAACGTTCTGACATTATTTTTATAATTATGTATTTATTGCAATCCTACAAGACGTTATCTGTCATTATACTTCAAAAGGTAGCATAATCTGTCATTATAATTCAAAAGGTAGCATAATCCATTTATTATTTCATCATGGCATCAATTGCGATTAATGACAACCCACTTGAGGCCTCTTAAGTGGCAATCCCACCTTGAGCCTCTGTGCTCAGTTAAGCGAGTAATCGTGTCAAGCCAGGGATTACCTGACAGTACTTGGCAGCCCAATCCGGGTAAGTTTCTTTAATTTAACTTTTATTTATATTTAAATTATTTATGTTTTTACAGGCTGTCATTTTTCTTTAATTTAACTTTTATTTATATTTAAATTATTTATGTTTTTACAGGCTGAAATTTTTCTTTAATTTAACTTTTATTTATATTTAAATTATTTATGTTTTTACAGGCTGTCATTTTGATGATTGCACAATAATAAAACACAAACAATAGTGTGTTCTTCATAACTGCCACAAATAGTCTTCAATATAACAGGTTTTATTACGACAATCAGGTATAAACGTTTTATAGGCACAAAAAAAAAACTCTTCCAGGACAATACGATGACCTAGACATCACCGTATTTAAAGGGATCCTTTATGACCAAATATCATCTGTATCCTTTCGCATGAGATTTTACAATGGCTGTGCCTCGAAGGTGATGTCTAAGCTCGGTTAATTAAAAGGGAGTAGAGTCAAAACGGCCAACGACCATAACGGCCACTCCCCATAACGGCCAACCAGCCAAAACGGCCACCCCCCATAACGGCCAATCGACCAAAACGGCCAATTACCAGGACGGCCAACTCAATATTTTTTTTAAATTCATTATTATATAATTGCATATATAGAGTTCTAGCTCTATATATAAATTGCATCAATGATACAGATTATGAAGATTATGAATGATGAGCAGCACCCTTTATTTAATTATTATACATTGAAAGATTGAAGAAGGTTAGCTCTAACAGTACAACGTACAAATAGGTATAAGAAATCTTTTTTATGCAGTGGCCTTAGAGTCTATTATCATGTCATGACAAATTAATTTATCTTATCTTAATTGATTACATCAGCAGTGTAGTGGTTTTATGTTGAAATAGCTAATTTATGTAATAAACATATGTAATTGCAATCAGCCGTGACCGTTTAAATGATGAAAAGAATGGGGTACATCACGCTTTTTTCATTGATCACAAGTATGAATTGAAACTGAGTTTCAACTGATTCCTATTTATTATGCATATTATTGAGTTGGTCGTCCTGGTAATTAATTCCAGTTGGATTATTTTCAGAAACAACAACAACGAATATATTAAATGAAATAAATATTTAAAATGATTACTCTTAACTTCCTAGAAAATATATACAGGTTTAGAAGAAGATAGATGAATGAGAAAGCATAAAGCTGCAAATAGTACAATTGGCCGTTATGGTAGGTGGCCGTTTTATCCTTTGGTCGTCTTGGTATGGTGGCCGATTTTGCGATTGGCCGTCCTGGTATGTTGCCCGTTTTATATTTGGCCGTTTTTTGACCAACCCCATTAAAAGACACCACCTGTCTAGTATATTCCGATATACATACACCATCTCACTTTCTCCGGCAGTTTGTTATTTCCGAGAGAACCACATCATATAGAATAGAGCTAAATACATATAGAATAGAGCTAAATACATATAGAATAGAGCTAAATAAAGAACTTAGCATAAATATATTTCTGACTTCGATAATCTCACCCCAACTGACCAGTTTCAAGCTATAATGTCAAGCAAAGAAGCGGGTGTAATTATTGCTCTTTCAAAACCACATACTCTAAATTGATTTTTTTTTTCTAGGCTCCTACTACTAGATATTGTTATTTAAAATCTGTACGTGGATAGCCAGATCTGATAAAACCACTGGCACAGGCAATGTTTGTCTGTATTTTAAATTTTATTATATTACTTTTACTAGTCACAACTAGGACCTACGTAGATTTTAGTATAGACCGTTGGCTTAACCCTTTTAGTATCATTATCTTTATTATTGTGGAAATAACATATTTTGTATGCTATTTGTACGTTTGACGAAAAGTGTATCAATGATGATAACATCTTGTCAATAAAATTACGTGTACACACAAGTCTTTCTTCACAAATTACCTCGTCCTTGAAGGTGAAGACGTTGGCTCCGGGCACGCAAGTCGCAAAATCACCTTCGCTTTGCTCTCGTCAAACTCACACGTTTCTAGCGCCATGATGACCATGTTATGAGGCAGGTTCGGAAACTCACCAGCCAGGTGGTTTTGCACTGCAATAAGAAATAAAAACACTACGTACAAAGATGATCAAAATGTATAAGTGTGTAAGAACTACTCCAATTTGTAATTGATTTATAAGCCGAAAGTGACAAATAGCGATCAATATATATCATTTGTTTTTATTACTAGACGATAGAATACTCCTAAAATTTGTCGGAAATCAGTTCTGCATCCAGAAAAGACCTCAAAGTGAGGCATATTATAATAAATACGCTACATTTAGAGGTTTCTTTAAGTTCTTTTTAATTCCATTGTACTTAATGCTTTAAGATTTTAATTGGAATGATTTTAGCACTAAAATTTTGATCTATTATTTCATGAATCATAAAATTTGTGCCGTTGGTCACATAATCTAAGCTTCAACCTAGAACCGACACAACACAATACAATGGACAATATTAAGTGCCAATACATCTCAATTCTAGTTCTTCTACCCGTTGATTTAACGGAATGCAATACTTATTTATGGATGTCACTGGCGGATCCAGGGGGGGGGGGGCATTGCCCCCCCCCCCCCACAGTACCAGTCTTAATGTCTAATCATGGCCTATAAAATGACTGACAGGGACATCTTTCAGTCATGATTTTGGTCATTGAAATGCCAGATATAGATAATATACAATTTTTTTGGCATCCTTTTTTCTAATTCTTACACTATGATTAATGTACCTGAATTTTAGGTCGCGATGGGTCACGATTCACACTATTCCCAAAAATTATCTTTTTATATATGAAGTTAATTACCGCAAATATTATCGTCGACCATCATCGCCAACAAAAAATTATTAATTTAACGGCCTCTCGACCAGAGACATTTCTCTGTCTCGACCAATAAGACGTCTGGAATTTTCGAAATAATGACGCGCAAAACATCGGACAAGAGTTGCAACGCTAGAAACGGAACCATTGGAAGATCATAGTGTCTTACGTCTCATCTTCTCCTGCTCCGTCAGAGCGGGTCGAGCGGCACTCGGACGAGCTGCACTCGGTCGTGGTCCTTGGGGTGAACTCGTCCTGCCAGGGTAGTGAGCTGCTCCGGGCCCTCCTCCTCGTGCGTGGTTCGAAGGCGAAACGTTTCTCCTCGGTGACGCCAGGGGGTCTGAATTTGAGGACGACTTGTATCCGAGGGAAAGCAATTGTCGTTGTACCATTGCCTCATTGTTGTTCATGCTGAAACAGAATTTATAGAAAAATTTGTAAATAAATCATTGACATGAAACTGTAAGCACTTTCAGCTTACAAAATCGTGCTTTCACGCGTAGAAAAGAATTAAAATAATTAAAACAAACCCATTGAATTAAAATCATGTGACCTAAAGCATTTATGACAAAATTTAATGAAAATATCAAAGGACAAGTTTGCTTCTCAAAAATCAATATATGTGTGCATAGTTATAACAGACCTTTACCTTAAACATACAAGACTTAGTTAACACCCTACTCCAAAACGGTCAATTATTTAATCTAAGAAGGTTTAATTTACAAATATAACACACTAGACATACGGAATGATTTATCAGCGTAAGCTGCATTCTAAAGAAATTCAATTATACAAATAACTCGGGTCTTAATGTAAATTCTTAAGATTGCCATCACCATCACACAGAATTTGTTTACCAGTAATTTGTCATCATGAAGTTATATTAGTTCCACACTGCAAATGTGACAAACAATTTAGAAGTTGATAAGATTTATTGTTTAAATGTCACACGCTCAAACACAAAACAATACACACACAAAATTGTACATGGCCAAATGTGCCACGTGCGTTTTCCATGCGTTTTTATGGGTTTTCACCTCATTATAATTAGGCAAAAACCATGCGTTTTCCATGCGTTTATCCTTCCAATGGAAAACGCACGCGGCACATTTGGCCATGTAATATTACATATTGTGATCTGGGATGCACAAACAGTAAATCATCGAACAGCATGGACGATTTTGGCGACGAATGCTTTATTAGTGGATACACAGTGAGTTAGCACATGAAAGTTATAGAGTAAGTCGAGTCGCACACTTTCAATCAATACCTCGAAATATGTGTCCTGTAATAAATGAAATTGACATGTAAATTACAACCAGTTCCAATAGTGCAGCTTTGGTATGGAGTAATAGTGGATTTTCACGGAAGGTTCTCTGTACTTCCACCAGGTGGCTATGCTAGAATACTGCAATTCTATTGGCTGAAAAAGTTCCCGCCCTTGACTGTGATTGGCCGAAGCAAAGTGCATCCAAGCAGCAGTATTTCTAGTGCATTTTAATGTATATTTGACACTTTATCATTTAGTTGATTTTTGTTATTTATTTTGAGAAAGTTATATTTATGGAATCAGTTAGTTGTTACCTACTGTGTCTGAAAAGCAAAATGAGTTATAAGCATGATAAAAGGAGAGGAAAGACTTATGTCCTACTGAATTCAGGGCTGTTCAGTGAAAATACTCTATTAGTGAAGTGCATATAGATCCTAGTATGAGGGCAAATTATCATAATTTTTGCCAATTATTTATTTTGATTTATTTATCAATGTAAATGTATTTACTATTATATAAAGAGTATGATAATGAAGTTATTAAAGTTTAAAAAAAATACACCTCATCTATCCAAATGGATGTCATTCTAACCATACCCGATAATCCGGGGTTATCCCCGCATAAATTAAGAAGAACCAAAACCGAGAATTTAAAGGTTTAAAGTTTTACACGTCACACCACAATATGCCAATGTAAGACTTTTACCATCTCTTAAGTTTCTATTAAATAGTTTTGCAAATAGAATCTCAAATTGTCATTATGAGTTAGAAACTTCTAGAATAACCTTCAAGAAGGACGATGTTATCATGACCTTTTTCCAGTCGGTCAATAACTTGAAATAAACAAAACTGAAAATTTTTTATGAAATAATACCTAAATCATACTTCATTATGAAACGATTTACACTTAAGTGTTGTGCTTAAGTATCAGTATAAACAGGTGTCCGGACATACATGTCCTTTTCTCATTGATATCATTTCCATCATAGCAACTAGAGGGCGACAGCTGTCAGACGACAAACAACACCAGGTGTCACTGTGGTGACACAAAGGTCGTGGAGGTCATTTCGAACTACTGAAGTATTCAGAAAGGATCTAAAAAGGGCTGACAGAGATAGATGGGCCCATGGTCCAACACCACGCTCACAAATTCAGGCCTGCCAAAGTTTTTCGGAAGTGATGCTCACATCAATGTGCCCGGTTTCGAGGAAGTGTCTCCTAGGAGTGTATTTTTACCGAGAACGAATAAAACGAGAGGCAAAAAAGAGGAAAAAATAGGCAGAGACAAGCGTAATGGATCACTCGAAGGCAGAATATACCCATCCATCATAAGAGGTAGTTATTGGTAAACCTATTTCCGGCTTTCAATCAATCGAGACTGACAAGAAACAACACGTCGGAATATAGAAAGGGGCTAAAGAATTCTAATCTGAAAGGACTGCAATATATTCTTTAGGAGTGACAGGTTGCCTTCTTATCAGCGTTAATACTTGAAAGCAAGTGGCTTCTTTGCGCACATATTTGGAGTGTAGCATTTAAGGTCAAGATTACAAAAACAACCTCTTTGTAATTACGCTGAATGGACTCAATACATGCACTTACCTAATGAACAAAAACAGTCGATGACCGCACGAAAAACAAGAGGATAATGGACTTGTACTCCTCTGCACCCAGAGATCAATGCCTGGACTCATACCATTCATCGAAGTGCTGGTGACCGGCCAGAGAAACCTCAATGGCTTTATCAATTTCACTAGAAGCGGCAAGTATACACGGAATAAGCATTATACAGAACATCTATAGACTCCATACCGTACTCACTCATTACTGAGTCTCAAAACATTATCGTCTGCAGCTTGTCCTATCATGAATGTATATGTATATAATTATGTATATATGTATAGGTGCGCCAATTTTCTGTCTGCCATTTCGTTGTATATCGAGCTCTGCCGACATCAGAATTTACACCATTGGCAGGCCTGTTCAAGCACGAGTCTTTCTCAACTTCCCGGGGAGTATACGCCAAAGCTGCAGCCACTTAGGGTCAATGCACTCTACAATTATCACTGCCTATAGCCGAGTAAGAAGTAATCTTTGATTCCGCAATAAAATGTATGATATTGCCTCTTCGATTATGATTTAATCGTCACTTGATCTATGAATGTTCTTACTCGAAAGTGAATAACAGTAATTGCTTAAATCTCTTGGGTCCCCCTGAAGACTGACAAAACATTGGTGCCAAGGAGACGATCAGCAATGTTTTGTCAAATAATTCATTATTTTCTCACTGATAATATCACATCTGACAGTTTTGTTGATGCCCTGTATAAGTAATTTGGCCAACTGCGTACACTGAGGACTTGATAACATTAGTTATACCACACAGCAGACTACTGCCAAAGGTTACAAAAAACTTCCGCTACTTTAGGGATTTGAAGCTGCCAGCGCCTCAGCGCAGCCACATATAGATATTAATTTGCATACAAAATAACAAGATCCACAAGATGTCCCAAATGCAATAAATCCTTCCTTTCATGCGCTAACTTTCCAAATTTGTTGTCGAACGGTTCATGAATCAAAGCTACATTCCAAGGCATCTACAGTCGTTCCATTTTAAGTCAATTTCTTGGTACGTTTGCAAGCAATAGACCACATGACACTGCAGAATCATGACTTACGATGCTACGAGGTATCAACTTTCTCCCATCCCGGAGACTTTTCATGCTATTAACACAGATATAATCGGCTTACATGCCTCCCAGGCCATCGACCTAACTTCATTTTCCTCACAATCTTCTGATCTGAAATACTCTTAAGACTCTGCGAAGGATCAGTGGCTGTATTAAAGCTCTACGGGCATCTCAAGTGCATTAACTAAAACTGCAGCACTTCGTGATAAAAGTGTGCCTCAGGGTGCCATACTATGACCTGCATCTATATTTATCATTTATGCATATACTTAAGGTTTCCTACCACATTTTAAGGCAGTCTTCCCAGCCACAGCACCTGCTACATAAACCTGAGCCTAACCTTCAGGACTGTAGCCACCCACTAGTATTGGGTTAGTCTTTTTCATAAAATTGTGGACTTTCTATACAAAATTAAAAAATAGCATTCCCTGATGTGGACCAATGTATTGTCATGGGCCAAATCGGGTGGGTCGAACGACCCCCTTGACCCTCCCTCCCTTGGCTATGAGCCTGACCTTAAAGGCAATCTCATCAACCAGGTCATCTTTCAATTTAAAATATTAGCCATTACAAACTCCTCATTAAATACTTAGAGGATACATTTGTAAAGTATGAAGTATTTATGCCTCACTACAGTAAACTAAAAGACTTGTCTAATTGCAAGGTATAATAACATTATAGCAAACTAAGGAATTCTAACCTGCAACTTTAGTATTTTTTCAGTCACAAAGTAACTTAACTTTTCCTGAAGTACAATTATTCAGTCACATTTCGGTCGCTGAAAATTGCACCTATTTCTCTCTATACCCCATCACAGGGACACAATCCAATCACTCCACCTTAAAATATTCATTACAAAACCACAACATCGAGTCAAACTTCTACTGCAAACTTTAATAGGACAAAACAAATAGCATCGGCTCAACTTCATCACACTCCTAACGACTTCTCAGCCAGACCAAACCACCTCGTTTCTTCATTAGTGCTAATTAATCTAGCGGAATGAGGCATCTCAGCCAAATCAGTGCTGGTGCTCCCTTCCTATCATTTGATTAACTTCACTCATTCAGCAACTGATGGTTCTTGGGTTTCGCTTGAGTCTGTGTTGTCGTTTGTTGTGGCATCGTAATACAGTCAAACCTACATACAATTCACGCAGTCTTGTATCGCACACCACATTTACCATAGATCAGCACAAATAAAATGCAGATCAAACACCAAGAACTTAGGCATTTTCATAGCATCAAAAATGTTAAAATTGGAAAACGCATTCATAGTGTATAGCAGACCCCAGACGGGGAACATTCAGGACTGTCCAAAAAGTTAGTTATAACTGCAGTTGAAGCAGATCTAATTCAGTAATGACAGCCCTAAAATATCTCCGTCTTATGTACGAATGGTCACAAAAAGACAACATTGATACAACACATGCAAATACAGGGAGAATGCAATTTACACAAACACATAATTCCATGCACACGATCATCACTATTTCATTGCCTCACCTGCGCAAGATGTCTCGAAGAGTATCGTCATCAATCGTGGGGAATTCCCTCTTAATACGATGCATGGTAAGTATCGTCTGAGCTGCTGCTTGATTTTCTGCTTTTTGGTATCCTTCGTTTTGGAGTTCCATTATCGTCAGACCGAGGAGGTTTCGATTCCTAAAACAAACCAAAGTGATAACAATTAGGATATATTAACGTGAACTACATATTTAATGAGAATACAAGTACCGTACAGCATAATATTTGACGTGAATTATATTTTCTACTGTCAGACCATCTTCCTGAAGCAAGCCCGCCTTTTCCGTTCTTGAGCGGCTTTGCTAGGTTTTTTTCCGCCGTAGCCCTCTAGCGGTAAATAGGCGCATGACTTAGTACGTCAGCCAATGCAAGCGATGCACTCAGCGTTAAAAACCCTTAACCATCAAACCGGGCCACGTTGCTGATAAATATGAATACATTTCGTAAACATAACCACTGATTTGGTGCTCCGCAGATCTTCACGACCAATCAAACTGGATATGCATTAACCGGGTAATTAAGCCCATTTCTAGCAAGGCGTCTAGCATACTTACGAGGAAATGGGGCGGGATTGCTTATATAACTAGGTTTCTTCATAGGCTTTCTGGCTTAAAAGGCAGACGAAGAATTACTTCTTCTCTGGTCAATGACCTCTTGTGCGAGTAAAGGACTCCACCTGTGGGGTGAAAGTGTTGTAACAGGGGGTAGAGAGAGAAAAGTAACAAGACGGACAGAACCGGACAGTTAAGTAGCAATCAGATAAATGTCTATGCCTCTGGGTCTGAAGCTTAGCAAGCATATATGACCAGCTGCCAGAGGAAGATGTAATGATGAGATGATAAGGCTTAGAGTCCACGGCCCAAGCATCGAATACAACTGCTACCAACGAATGTGCTTTTTTATTGGGTGCTTATGTGTGAATGCCAACGGCTGCTTTTATTTGCTGTCGTGTTGCTCAATCACATAATCATTTGCTGAGGTCTCTCTGGAACCCAGGTGGGCACTCGCTAGCATTACCCTCCGGTTTCTTAGAGTGCTCTCCTGATCTGCCTATACATAATATGTACATTTGTGAATTATTACTTTTTTTCTTATAATTGATCAATATGTTTGTTGAATAATATTAATTGTTTATGAAATATGTATTGTGCAGGAAATAAAGTGTCTTGAGTCTTGAGTCAAACCGTGGTGCAGTTGTATTCGATACTTGGGCCGAGTCCACAACATGGATGGGGTCTTTTACTTGCCTCAGAACAGACCCAGAGTACCAGGCACCTCCAATTTAACGTCTCACAAAGAGTGCCCAGGCCAGGGATGGAACCTAGATGGAGTATCATCTCCACAAGAAGACGATACTCCAATCTATTAAGTATTCATATTCATTTTGTCACATCCATATGTGGATTTTTTTTACAGGTAAAACAAAATCACACATGGATAAGACAAAATGAATATGAATACTTAATACATGGCCAATTGTGTTACGAGCGTTTTCCATGCGTTTGGATATGGACAACGCATGGTTTTACCTTATTATATTTAGCTAAAAACCGTGCGTTTTCCATGCCTTTATCCTTCTTATGGAAAACGCACGTGGCACATTTGGCCATGTACAAGGACTGTTCAGAATAATGTTCAACAATCTGAGATACTCCATCTAGATCGAACCCGGGAATCGGCCGACACCTTAACCGTCAGGCCATCCAGCTGCTATGTACATCATAGCCAGACAGAAAAAGTTGGAGAATCTTGAAAACTTGGTCGTACGAAGAGGCTGTATCTGATATCAGCTGTCCTCTCCGTTATTTGCACTCCTGCCATTATTTTTCATGGCGATTCTCGTTGCCATGACAACGGCATATACATGGGAAAAAAGCAGAAGTCAAAAAACAACATAACGCGAGACAGAATAAACATTTTAATTCCACTTTTTTTTCTCCACATCCCTAGCACCGCTCTGTGCTAGTCACAATAGGAGCTTCACACAATCAACGGGTTTCATTTTACCCATTTTTCTGCATTTCTCATGTTTTTCTTAATTTTATACTTGTACTTTAGAAAGCTCAGTCAGTAAGATAGCATCTCAGAGATATTTTTTCTAAGACTTTTAAAATCCATAAATATTAAAACCCAGGCTTTCTAAACAGAACATGACTATTTAAAATGCAAACGCGCTCCCTGACTATTCAATCTCTGCTTAGATAAAATCAAATTCCATTTTTGAGCTAGCTTCCGAGAACTCAAATCTAGCTTAAATCTTCATGACTTAGCATTCATTAGGAATCTGTATTCAGAAGACTGGAGCCTGGGCTAACATTTCAGCTTTAATGACTGGGGTAGATTTGAATATTGCTACTTTAACTCAGTGGAAAAAAAGTCATGTTGTTTTAAGTGTCTTAAGTTTATCTTAACAGAAATGCAAGTAAAATTGTTAAAGTTTAAATTCAACAGACCTTCAGGTTATTATATAAGACCACCTAACTATTGCAACCATTAAATTTTGAAGAGTATTATAAGTTTATAATGGTTTAAACTGGTGCGTTAATGTTCTTCGCTAATACCACAAGAAAAGCTACAATAGGACTATGTCGCTTCGGTTTTTTTTTTCAATATTACTTTGGCTTCTATCAGTGCCTATATATTACTACCAATACTACAACTAAAAATAAAAAAATAACTAAAACATTCAAAATTACATAATTAAACAAAATTAACAATTATATGCAGTCATAATGCACATTTTTACCAATTTTTCACCATTATAGCCATTTGTTATGGTCGCAAAGAAGCCGTAGACATTCAATGGAGAGCGTATAGCAAAATTCTGGTTATTTGGTTCCCAGAATGTTTTTATCAGCTGCTAGAAAGTTGGGCTTACTTGTTGCTAACATTGCTGTTCATTTTGCGGTACTCTGTGCCATTTATGGCAAAATATGTCCAAAAAACAAGTGGACGTTTATTACGGATCCTAGTATACAACAACCTCCCAGGAAATGTACCCCAGGAAAATGTACCCCAGGAAATGTACTGCTGAAGTGACAACAACAGTCACCACCACACAATATTTATTTAACTGTGAAAATACCATTTGACATTCTAGGGGCTCCTAGTTGCTCAAGGTCAAAATGCTTGCGAAATTGAGAACTCATTAATTTAACAATGTCGTGAAAGAATAAAGAACCGAAATGCCAAACCTTCAAAACGCGTGCTTAACAGGCGTATTAAAAGGAAAAAAATAACATTTGGTTTTTTCAAACTTTTGCGATGAATACCTCGTGAATGCTACCCGTTGCGTGTGACATGAGATTTTAATATGCATCAACAACACAATTCTGCAAACCTTGTAATAATTTTTGCTTGTCCATAATTATGATATTGATATAACCCGCAGCTAGAAAATATTTAATTATGTTATTTGCATGAAGATTTTCAAATATTTACAAACGCACAGCTTATTTACAACCTTTAGATTTTAATTTTAGTCGAAACCTAAGCCAACAAAGCACTTTGACCCATTTATAATAAGCAGGCTCATAACAATAGTCTGGGGTGGTGGCCTATAGCTCAGTGGTAGCACCCTAGGTTTCCAACCACCGGGTCCCGGGTTCGATTCCCGGTCGAGCCTAAGTTGGATGGCTGTTTCATGCTTCATCTCATTGCCATGGTCCCTGCCTGTCCTAATTTGCCCATCAGGTGCAGAAATACAGGACGTAACCCACTCACCCACCCTATAACAAAAGTCCAGTTACTAATGGGATCATTTTTCAGGAATAGATGTTTTAATTCTCTTTGAAATTATTTTCTATTTTTAAAACAGACAAAATAATCTGTCCCTAGTAACCTGATAAAATAGAATGATAGCAGATCTCAAATGCAATGGGCTCCCAACACTACCCATCCCCAACCGCCCAAGGAAATGTGACAATTCACTGGACATTTATTTTTCAGAAGATGATACATATCAGTATTAATTTAATAATTTTTATGGACACAGTGTGATGAGAGCAGGACTCTAATATTCTGGGACCAGTTTTGTATATAATTGTATTGTGTTTTTCGTTTTATAATTTGAATCCCAAATCAGTATTATTTTTGTGTAGTATAGTTGTTTGATA
This sequence comes from Alitta virens, assembly GCA_932294295.1. NCBI lineage: Eukaryota > Metazoa > Annelida > Polychaeta > Phyllodocida > Nereididae > Alitta > Alitta virens. The sequence continues at coordinate 1,667,651 of OW028586.1, forward strand.
CGTGTAGTAAAGTTGTTTATCATGCTTATATGCTATGAAATAACCAGTAACACATGTGATATGTTTAGTACAGTTTTGTTATATGTTTTAAATGAATCTGTAATATGCTAGAAATGTGTAGTATAGTACTGTATATATGTCTATGAATTGTAAAAATGACGAATAGGTCAATACTGACCATACTGTCAATAAAAGTTTATATATATATTTAACAAACTCTTTTTGATACTTCAAATTTGTTCTTTATGAGCAGGTCTGACTTAATCTCAACCGAACCGTTAACTAACTTAACTTGGTGGTGCTTTGGACATGTCCACTATGTTGAGGCAAGTATAAGATCCCACTTTAGTTTTATGAGGTTAAGCTGTACCATAGTTGGTTGTGCCTTAACCTGCAGGTGCTTTGAACATACCAACTGTATGCTGAGGTAGCCCTGAAGATACCCCTGTGTTTTAGCACAGGGGTCATGAGTCATCCCATTGAGAAACCTTCAGATTTTGACTTACCTTCAGGAGAATTCATCTGACAGAAAAACCATTGCATGTTGAGCAATGAGAGTCTGTTGGATTAGTCCTGAGATATTTTGCTGCTGATAGCACTATATTTGAAAGTTATGCAAGGAGTGTGTTTGAAGGTAAGCAACATACAGGTGAGGGAAATGATCTTTTCGGTCCACAATCAGCCATTTTACATTATTTAGCCTATGCAGTCCTAAAGCTGTTTTGATTGGCTAATGAAAGTGAAAGTAGCCTGTTGATGACGTCATTGCTCTGTGACGTCACCATCTTTGCATACAAAACCACAATTTTTGCTTTTGTTGGCCAATCAGACAGCCTTTCATAGCCATATGCCCCAATGTATAAGAAAAAAAAATCTCTTCACTGGACTTCACACCATGATTTCATAATGTTACAGATGGTGTTGATTAATCATTTTATGTGCTATCAGCAGATAATTTTGTCTATTATCCACCCATGTAAATATGGTTGGCCTAAGTTATATGGGAAAATAGTTATTCCATTTCTCCCAAACCCTGTCTTCAGAATCTCAAGGTTTTCCAATGGGATGAACCGTGAACCATGCTCTCGCATGGGTCCCCGGGGCTAATGCTGAGGCAGGTATAAGACCCCATGTATGAGGTAAATGTGAACCATAGTGTGATAAACCAATCCTTATCATCTCATCATTTCATCTGCCTTTTAAAGCTGCATATTCAGCTGACTAAGCTAAAGACCAGTAAAACTACTTATACCCCACCGCATGACCTTTTCTATTGGTCATTTGTGGGATATAACCAACAAAAATGTTAGTTAACTCACTCCTGAGTGCAAACTGAACTGTTATGCGTAATGAAGGCATTAAAAGAAATCAAACAAATTAGCAAATATGCCTAATGGAGTATAAGTCAGTTATATCCTTCATAGTCGGGAGTTAACTAACATTGTTGTTGGTTATATCCATCTGCCTTTGGTGTGGGATATAACCAACAAAAATGTTAGTTAACTCCCTCCTATTCGGGATATAACTAATACTTTGATGGAAGCCATTACAGGAGATGACTGCACTAACCAACTAATGCTAAGCAGCTGGGTGGTCGAGTGGTAAGACGTTCGCCTGCTCCTCTGAAGGACCCAGGTTCAATCCCAGGTGCGGGCAACCTTTCATGAGCATCATCCCAGCACTGATGAGACGTTAAATTGGCGGTCCCTTGTACTCGGTGTCTATGCTAAGGCAGGTAAAAGATCCCTCCCATGGGGTAAATGTGTAACATGGGTGGTGTCCTCCTGTCTCTCTCAGCTCATCAATCAACCCTTGATAGCGGCAAGATCTTGCCTTAGAGGGCTGCACTTCCGATATCTATCTATCTATATATCTATCTATCTAAGTGCCTGTCATCCTGAAAATGTCACAAAATGGCCCAAGCCCTTTTCTTTCAATCCCAACATCATGTAGGATGTGTATTAGGAGGAACCGCTAATATGATGCCACACATGGTGGCCCGGGCTATTTGCAATTCAAGTTTGTCATCAGTATCTGTCGAGCGATGGCCTTTATTCAGTGCACACCCGCGTTTCCCCTCGGAGGAATTGACGACATTGGCAATCATATTTATCAAACATGGCAGGCTCTTAGAGTACAACAAACTCTGGCTGGTTGGTCCTCCGTCCTTCGGGATTCTCCGGGACAAATCAGGCCAGTTCACGTCGATCCGCATTTGTCACAACCAAGAGAGCGACTAAGCGCAGAGTACCTCCTAACAAACGCAATAATGTAGTTGTGATTGAAGGAACGCATTATGCCCCAACGTGTCCAAAATTTGCTAAGGGAATATCGAGAGCCTTTCCGCCCCACCGACACATTTTGGGCAACTTTGATTGACGCGTATTAAGTTAGCCCCATATTTGGTAGAACCTCTCCTGAAAGTCTGCCCCGGACCGCACAAACATTTTGACGAAGTAAGGCTTAACTTGTAAGCTTCTACGAGTTGTAGTATTATGGTGTCTAACTTAAATGAAATTAAATTGAATACTGGCTAGTTCACATTATTTCTCATATCATCCTACAATCTAGTACCTTGTCCAGACATTTTGACCATTTACTAGGAGGTAGAAGTCATGATGAAATAGTAAGACTTAAATTCCACATATTAAAAGGCCTTCAATTTCACATTTCAATCACACATGTGCATTGTACATTGGGTATTTAATTGGTTGAACATAGACAAATCTCCTCAAAAAGGTCTTTAACCTGATATATTTATCTTTTGCAGATTGTCCGCCCAGGGTACAAGACCATGAAAGGACTTAGAACAGCACCTTGACCACTGGACCGTCCAGCCATTGTAAAGCCAACTAAAAGCTTATGGTGGTGGTGGATTAGGGCTTTACATCCTGTATTTCTGCATCTGATGGGCTAATTAGGACAGGTAGGGACCATGGCAATGAGAAGAAGGATGAAACAGCCATGCAACATAGGCTCGACCGGGAATTGAACCCGGGACCCAATGGTTGGAAGCCCAGCGCGCCACCACTAAGCTAGGCCCCCACCCCTCTTAAAAGCTTATAATACAGATACAAGCCCAACCGGATTACACCAGAAAACAGTAACTCCACAGAAATCCAGCATCTGCGCATAGAATACTGTTGCATGAAAATCCAGCATTTTTGTCCCGAGTCATACTGCATGCATACGCTGTTCTGACATAACAGGCGGTCGTCTTAGAGGCAATCCTATGTAACAAACGCACAACATGTGCAAACAAGTGCGCGGTGATATTTCTTGCTTTTTATTATTTGCGCAGCAGTTCTCATTTTCCGAGCAATAACATAAAGTGAATAAATGTCCCCAGCGCGCAAGATGCAATCTTTCTGGTCCGAGCACTTTCCCAGATGCAATTTGCATACGTTATGCGGAATAATTCGGATATGTATGGAAAAAGAAAGCGGTGATTCAATTGTGGGGCTCCACTGAATCTTTTATCAGGAAAAATAAATGGTTAATACTTTTAAGCTCGATTGCTTTCGAGTGTGCGGGTTAAGGGCTGCTTCAGCGAAATAGAATTGGATCTATCCTATTGCATCACCCTGGTGCTTCGCTGTCTTGCCAAATGGCCCAGGAGACTTTGTTGGACGGTCACTACAGATATTGCCTTTCTGTTGTATTGTATCATCTAAGTACTACCGGCGGGACGCTTAGTCAGCAAAAATGACTAGTCGCAAGAAGTTTACGTAATGCTGAGATGGTAAGCCTGGTCTTACGAACCTAAACTGTAGTGTCAGAATCAAAAATCTTTTATATCATAAAAACTACATCAGCATATAATACTTATTATCCGTAATAAAATACATGATACTTTAGTTACTGTGTTGGAATATCTTTCTGCCGTAACACCTAGATGGAGTGACCTTCCCTGTCCACTCTTTAGGACTCCATAGACTTGTTTTTGAAAAAAATTTAGGCAGTGGTCTGATAATTGTTATTTGTTCTCTAAAAAACTACGACAGCTCCAATTTTGGTCCATGAAACTTCATCGGCATTTTGCACTGAGAATTATGGGAGAATAGACACCAATGACATCACAAGACTTGAAGTGACTTAGTTTGTTTATGACGTCATTGCGGGCACCTCATTTTAGTATTTTGGGCCTCCCATAATGCATTGTTTACACAAAATGGCGCCGTCGGCAAGGACTGATTGCTGCCCAACAAGATTAAAACGGCTATTATGACTGATGACAACATTTTCTCATCAAAAATGGATAGATAAGTGTGTCCAGTTTTATTACAAAACGTAATTTCAACACCTTTCAGCTGTGCTTCAGAAATAAAACTACTGCGAAAGTTTTTAACGGCAGATCGGCTCATCTACTTAACACCGACAACCTGTGCAGAGAAATGAACAAAACACATCAAATGCAAACACTTAATACTTTTTTGACAGATTTGAACCCAGGCCCATTAAAGGTGTTGGCATGAGCTTTAACCAATGCACCACTCACCTGAATCTCCTCCCCGCTATCAAAATAGATAAGAAAGAAATACACGAGAACTTATTACTTACTTCCTGACGTATTGACGAACAAGAGTTTCTTCTGCCATCGGAAACATCGCGTGAATCTTCTTCACTATTTCTTCGTTGACCTCTCCGGTGTACTGCACATCCTGTGGGCAAAGGTCATAAAGGTCAGAGGTCATCAGAAAAGGCTTACAATACATTACTATCATCTTGCATGTGATTACTGCAAACTGTTGCCTAAAAACTGGAAAATAACCATTAAAATCAGGGAAAAAATCAGCCAAAATAAGGTTAAATAGTGTATCTAAAATGTGTAATTTCTGTTAAATCATTTCGTTGTTTATTTAGTTTTATATATTTGTCTTGTGTGCCATGAGTGACATGTTCTCAAGCGTAAGAATATTCACGGTACTGTTGAACATGTTCGTGTGAAGAGCACAAAATATGCAACAAACGTTGACCGAGTGTACACAGTCGGTCTGAAACAACCGTACAAACACGAAACACAAATGCACAAGATTTGGAATAACGATAAAATGAAATCGCAGAAGAAATGTCAAGTGCATGTTGAAATTTTGACTTTATGAAAAGTCCTGGAGATATAAGGAACACTTCTAAAGGAAAGAAATTCAGACGAAAATGGTCATTTCGTCCAAGCTTAATTCTGACCGCACATTATTGACATGCTCAATAACCAATTTTATATTTAATTCTTTTTCACTAAACATTACTGGATTGAGCGATAGTAGATGGCTATACCAAGTAATTATAGTATATATGCGGTAGCTTCACTTCCTTCAATTATGGCTTTTTTTTCGTCCGTTTCATTTTTACTGTTTATTGAAGTTTTCGGCGTATCAAGTATGACTATACTGTGGGAAAAGTTCTTTAAAAAGTTTGTATGCAAAGTTCTGACTAAGAAGTAAAGTCTTGGCCAAATGTGAGTGTAAAGTTCTGATCATAAAGTCACTTTTTTTTAAACTGGAAATGTTATCTGCAACATATGGAGAGTGCAAACATATGGAGATCGAATCATTTTATCAGGAAGGCCAGAGGAACATCTTGAAATTAATTAGCATTCAATCTTCTATTGATACCAGTTTCCAAGGTTATTGCTGCCATTTCCAGTTATTGGTTTAATGGAAAAACTCCAGGGGGCAGTGTTGTCTAAGACATAAAAAAAACAACAGGGGGCTCTGCAATGCCATATACAACATCAGCTTTTTTTTTAAATCTTCAGAAGTGGTTTTTAAGAATAATTGCATTGGGGAAGATACAGGAAAATAACAATACAAAATTCTGAAAAGACTTATAGAAAAAAAAATTAGCACGTAAATTAGACTTCCTGCAAAAATATTTGCAAGATCTGTCTCTCATGGTCGCTAAAAGTTTTCCATTTCTCAAGGTTAGAATCTATCATTATCTTTAATACCTATTCATATGTTTCAATGTAGATGGACAATAAGATGATGGAAATACAAAGCTTCACAAATATTCAGAAAGATAGAGATATTTCAAAATGGAATATAGAAAGAAATGTATATCAAATACACTGAAACTGCATAAAATACGCTTGAACTTTGACCCCTACTTTATTGTATGATAAGCAATGATCACAACATCTAAAAATATCGAAGTATTAAATGGATACACCTATATATATATGTGTATGACCACTGCAAACTGTAATATACCATACTACAGTCAAGTGAAAAAAATATGAAATTTTCAAAATTTTGAACGGCTAGAATTGTTGATAAAGTGCATTTGGAGAAATAAAGTTTGAAAATAGAAAGAAAAGACCACAGGAAAATTCCAAACAAAGAGTCTAAAACTCCGATATACTTCTCTTTTATTATCTTTCTTTCTCAATTTCCTTGAACGCTATTTGAAAATTAAGAAAATCCAAGAAATTAGCTTCGATACTTGACCAAATGAGCGGAAAACAATTACCAACATTTAAAGCGAATATATAAGATATGAAAAGACCAAAGAAACATTCAAATTTTTCAGATCCAATAATATAGGTAACAATACAATACAAAATTACAAATATTATCTATTAATTTGCTATGTACGTTTCATATTACAGTAGAGTAATACTCTATTTTCCGTAATCCTCCATAGGAGGTTCCTAGAACTTTAATAAGTAGTAACAAGAGTGCGCTGACGTCAGAAGTTATATATAGTTCAATGACGTCACTTCAGTGCAGCACTGTGTACCTAGCTACTTGCAAATGTGTCCTATTTACAATCCTGTGTAAGTGCACTGTGTATGTAAGTATATACAAATGGTATATACCAGAAATCAAATGCTCTATAATTCATTGAAAGATGTGAACAAGTATAATTTGACCAATTTTCAAACAATTTCTTCAAATAACCTTTGGTAGAATGATCCTTTTTTTTTCATTTTTGCAGCTCCAAAAAGATGAGAACTGATCGCTGACAATTTTATTTCAAAATTACAATTGAATAAATAACCCGTACTCTTATCGCTTTCCTCCCAATAGGTAATGTACTGGAATGACATATATTTAGTCCCTGTTCCGAGACAAAAATGTTCCTGAACTACAGCTAAATTTTCTGGACGAGTATTTTGCAGATATCACGAAACACAAAAGCGCAGAATATCTACTCGCAGCAAGACAGATGCGTTGTCATATTAAGGAATATGTTGATATTGCTGATAGATCTAACATTCACAAAACCACACTGCGGACAAAGTATTCTGCTCTTGCACCACAGAGAAGCGTGTGTGTATGGACTAGACAGTATAGTGCCGACAGTTATTTCAATCGGAGGAATTGTTGTATCACTATAAGTCCATCAGAAAATAAAAGTAATCGGACTGAAACGGTGACGTGACGATAAATCAAAGACGTGTCGAAGTGAGAATGTATACTTGTCGTTATTCTGCGTACCTCCATGTTACGATAGTATTTTAACGTTCCCGGCTCCCCTTCAGAGCTAGAGGAAGCCGAAGACCCCCTCCGCTGTTTTGGGGTCGTGGAAGACTGATAACGCACAAGCACATAAAGGTTGTAGACAAAATGGCTAACATTTACACAAACATTGACTCCAACCCAGTTTCAGGTAACGGGTGCATGAGCATTATTTCATCTCAAAATAATTGGATAAACAGTCACACTGCGACATGTTAAGTCATATATGACATTGCTTTCAATATGGTTCAGACGCAGAGCATTAAGGGAAAACGGGCATTGAAAAAAAAAAAGATTCGCCCTTTAACATTTCTGTAGACTTTCTGCCAAAATCTGCATTGTGTAGGTTTTTTTTGTTGATGAACAATAACTGGATACACAATTAACAGTCAATTACAGCACTGATAACTTCAACGATCAAAATATTAACTTTTTTTTCTAGAATATCCAAATGAATCCATCTCGGTTATGTTCCATCCACACTTGAAGACATGGACTGCTCTAACGCGTGCTACAGATGTCTGATGCAGCGGAAATTTGGCTTTCGAATTCATTCAGTACTTCCGCAGAAAATCATAGTATGACTATGACTGATTTGTACACGTATTCTACAGGTTTTGTGCTATGACTGATAACACACAGCACACGGCCAAATGTGCCATGTGCGTTTTCCATGAGAAGGATAAAAGCATGGAAAACGCATGGAAAACGCATAAATATAATCACACAATACTCATACAATCTCATAATGTTAGTAAGAAATACACAAAACATTATTCTGTTATATACAATGTACTCAGGATACTACAATATATCATTATACATCTATACTAGAAATAAGCATAATTAAAGTTTCAATATGCCAAGACAAAATGTCTAGCAATATTCTATCCTTTTAAACTGTATATGTTATTCCTAAATGCTGATATAATTCAATAAACCCGTTGAAATGACCGTCTTACCTGCAACGATTTTCCGCCATCTAAATCATCGTCCGTTTCTTCGTCCGATAACTGGGTTATCCGCATGTTGTACTTTTCTTCAAGCTGCAAATAACAAATAACGGTGAGAAATTATTAACAACAAATCTATGTTTAATATTATTTATACTTCACAACATGACCTTTTCTATTATTCTGGAGGGATATAACCAACGAAATTGTTAGTTAACTCCCTCCTGAGTGCAAACTGAACTTTAATTGCTTAATAGTTAATACCAGCAGTAAAACAAATCAAACAATCAAACAAATTAGTATATGTCTAGTGGAGTATATGTTAGTTATATTCCTCATAGTCGGGAGTTAACTTACATTTTTGTTGGTTACATCCCGACGCGGAAGCGACATAACTATTACTTGTACTATACCAAATTGAAGATAGTTTTCCTATTGTTCTGAGCGGGATATAACCAAGGAAAACATTAATTATCTCCCTCATGCAAACTATATAATTATATATTATCGTCCTTGCATAGTAAGCAGTTGAACAATCAAACAAATTGGCAAATATGTCTAGTGGAGTATAAGTTAGTTATATCCCTCATAGTCGGGAGTTAACTAACATTGTTGTTGGTTATATCCCTCTGCCTTCCGCGTCGGGATATAACCAACAAAAATGTGAGTTAACTCCCTCCTATTCGAGATATAATCATTACATAACTATTTGACCTCTGGAGTTTTGTTAACTTGAGCCTTTTTTAAAATCAAATAATAACTCACTGAGAAAATGTTGTTTTACCAATTTTTCTTAAAAAAATTATGTTTTACCTTTTAGCGAGAGAGAATTAATTATTAGTACACAAATACAACCATATCGGAGATGTTAATGTGACCAGTTAAACTTTTTAAAATATACATTTTGTGAGAATATATCTTTTGCTCATGTCTGTTTGTGTTTGTGCTTAGGGCTTTACGTCCTGTATTTCTGCACCTGATGGGCTAATTAGGACAGGCAGAGACCATGGCAATGAGACAATGGAGGAAACAGCCATCCAACATAGGCTTGACCGGGAATCGAACCCGGGACCCAGCGGCTGGAAGCCCAGAGCACTACCTCTGAGCTAGGCCCCCGCCCTAAATAAATGAAGCTGCTTCGTAACATTTTATGGCGCAGACTTACAGACTTACAAACACCGCAAAGTCCCAAAATATCACAAAGAAGTCCCGAAATATGAGCTAACGATCGTTAATAAGCTGACGCCTACTCGGCCACAGCAGGATTAATCTTCTCCGATTACCGTAAGTAATACATTTGCACTTGGATATAATATCTAACACCAGATAATGATAGGATATTTACCACACGAAGTACTTTACAGCTTTGTGAAACAGTTTGTTAGTTACTTGACAGATGAGACATGTAACACAGACAAATTTCTAAGTAACTAAAATAATGCAACAATTGACAATATCATACGGCTAGCAGAAATCTCAGCTTTTCACTAGCGGAGCACAATGTCACACCGTCACGCGCGTCTGTATGACACGAATATATTGCTTTCATAAAAAAATTCCATTATATTTCATATTCATATTGGGTGGGAATCCTGCGCAATTATCAATAATGGAAAATACATGGATTAAGCTGGGATCGTATGGCCTTATAACTGTGATACTACAAGAACATGTATGTAACATACATGTTCTTGGCAAGGGTGGTGGCCTAGCTCTGTGGCAACACGTTCGGCTTCCAACCACTGGATCTCGGGTTTAATTCCCGGTCGAGCCTAAGTCAGATGGCTATTTCATCCATCATCTCATTGCCATGGTCCCTGCCGGTCCTAATAAGCCCAATAGGTTCAGAAATACAGAACGTAAAGCCCTATTCTTCACCATTCATCAATTTTCTGATCATGTATATATTTTATGTTATGCTATTATTTTTAAACTGACATTCTCCTGTATTACAATTTGCTATTTATTACTATTATTACCTTGATTAACTGTGACCAGAAACTATTGCTTAATCACATAGTTACTTATTCAATTAATAATGATTAATTTAATGGTGATTGTTCTAATACTTGAAATTGCAAGTATTGTTAAAATTGTAGTTGTTCAATTTGTAGTATTTGTTTATTGTGTATGACGAATGTATCTTACCATGATTCGAAAACGTCAGTACAACATTATATTATATATATATTCCATCCACCCTCCCTACAATTGGCAAATTCACATGCGCACCAAATGTTTTCAGGTCATAATCAAACGGCGGCTTATGAAAGAACCTGTCTATCACATCCGCCGCAAGATCCCACCCCACTTATGATGTCTCAGGAGTCCCTGGAAGTAATCCAAGAGGACCAACCGGAAATGATCTCCACTCACCTCTCTCTGCCAACTCGATTTCCTCTGCACGCCCGCAGGTGTTCGGCTCGGCGAAAGTTCCCGCATCCCGAACTCGCCCGGTTGCCGGACTGGTGAGCCTCCTTTTGGAGAAGTCGATTTGTTGGGACTTTCAGAAATGGGTTGACCCTACAAAAGACAAAATGGACATATGAAAATCAATGCCATAATAAGAATTTGATTCATGCATAATTATTGCTAAGTTTCGTTGTATGGAGGTCTGAGGCAAAAAATCAGTTCCTCGACAATCGACTTGGTTATAACCGCTATAACCTTGTTATATCTGCTATAACCTTGTCAATCAGCTATAACCTTGTTATAATTGCCATAACCTTGTTATAACCTATAACCTTGTTAATCTACTTTAACCTTGTAATAACCGCTATAACCTTAGCAATCTGCTATAACCTTGTTATATCTGTTATATAACCTTGTAATAACTGCTCAATTTGCTATAACCTTGTTATATCTGCTGTAACCTTGCAATAACCGCTATAATCTTGTTAATCTGCTATAACCTTGTAATAGCCGCTATAACCTTGTCAATCTGCTAGTTATACACGGGTTCCACTGAACAAGGTCATTCTTTAAACTCAATGCCTATGGTTGTGTACTTGGTAAAAGGTGGTCTGATATGATACACACAAATTAGGTTTGACACAGCCTGCATGTTCAGTGCATCACAGCAACTACCAACTCAGGCATGGAAAAACATCACACACCATCATCGCGCTCGAAAAGCATCAAGTTAATTGAATCCAGTTGTCGTGTCTACCAAACAACTAAGCTTCAAAAGTACTTTACTAATACATGTTTTAAAAGCTTAGCTGGGCTACCGTTGTTGTTTATAAGGAGTATAGCCAATTAATTTTTAAGCCAATAATTTCATCCACAGGACTGAGGCAAATGTTAATTAACCATAAAGTAGTAAGAGATTATTTAAACTTTATCATTAAGGATGACAAGCAGAAAATACATTTGGAAGCTAATTTACTTAACGGCAACTAAGTCAGATGTTATTCTTCAGTAATTTTAAAAGCATCGCGAAAGAAGGTTTTCCTGGTCATTTTTAAATGGACATAGCATTTCCTGGGAGAGCATATGGACATAGCATTTCCTGGGAGAGCATATGGACATAGCATTTCCTGGGAGAGCATATGGACATAGCATTTCCTGGGAGAGCATATGGACATATCATTTCCTGGGAGAGCATATGGACATATCATTTCCTGGGAGAGCATATGGACATAGCATTTCCTGGGAGAGCATAGTGCTGTATAGATCGGGACAAGATTAAGGGCAATACTGGGTTTTCAACAAACCTCTCCGTGATAGATTTCCAATACTCTACTGCAAACATTGGCCGGACAATTCACCTGAACCTAGTTTATCACACGCAAACTCATAAAGCCCTGCATTTTCCACCCCGCTCCATTTGTAGTATAGATTGCTAATGACCTAATATTGATCTTTCGGAGCAAATTCCCACATTCAATGCACCGAAATCCGACAGCACACACTCTCATATCTCATCGATTTTTCATCAGGAACTTCACAGAATGATGGGGTTCCATGGCCCCGGCCGCTGACAAAAACCCTAAATCAAGGCGTAATGGAAGCACCCGGGACAGAGAAACACATGCATTTCCCAAGTAGGACTCTCCGGGCATCTTTCAAGAGCGGTGTCCCTCGCTACCCACAAATCTGGCAAATTCATAACGCTGGCGTAAAAGTCAAGTGAACTGTCATCGGGCTAATTTAACAGATGTGCTCAAGGCGTTCCCCCTTAAATCTCATAAGCGAGAGTCATTTGGATGGAAAGATCGATAGCCGATCGATAGTATCAGCACCACCATACCGGGCGGCCAGATTGTGGGCCACTTTATTAGTCCTTATTCCTCTACTCAGGTTTCTGCAATCACCGGAATGAAACGGTATTCATGATTGCTTCTGGACAGCAGTAAAGAAAGCCATTTCCATTTTCATCGCTGTCAAGATGGCCACCGCTTGGGTTCTATCTGGAAAAGGTTCTGGTGGGCGATATGACAAGGTATTGGAAATAGCACTCGGTAATGATCGATTCGGGTCGTAAGGTGGGAAAGCGGTTACTACAGTTGGTTTTATTGGCATTTTACCAATCCCATCACATGAGCATGAATCATTTTGTCACCCCATCTGCAGTTTCAGATAAATATGACCCTAGTGGTTTCCTGTGGTGAAAGCAGTCATTATATATGTATGACTAATAGCAAAGGAATACCTTCTTAGTGGGGCCTCCTCACATTATGCATAAAAAATAGATTTTGTTATATAATATATGTACATATTTGTAAATTAATGTGAAATAAAATAAATATATTAGAATCTGACTTAATGAAATAATAAACTCTTTTCTGCTCGAATAATGTTTTTCAGGTTGACAAATTTAAATTGTATTGCTCATAAATCATTCCATTTTATACTTCAATCGTAAAAGAAATCTTCCAATCACAGAAAACAACAAATTATGAATCACCCAGAAGTACTGAGATGAAGGAGGAAACAGCCATCCAACACAGCTCCGACCGGGAATTGAACCCGGGACCCAGTGGTTGGAAGCTGAGCATGCTACCACTGAGCTAGAAATCTTCCAATCACCGAAACCAACAAATTATGAATCACCCAGAAGTACTGAGATGAAGGAGGAAACAGCCATCCAACACAGCTCCGACCGGGAATTGAACCCGGGACACAGTGGCTGGAAGCCGAGCACGCTACCACTGAGCTAGAAATCTTCCAATCACCGAAACCAACAAATTATGAATCACCCAGAAGTACTGAGATGAAGGAGGAAACAGCCATCCAACACAGCTCCGACCGGGAATTGAACCCGGGACCCAGTGGTTGGAAGCTGAGCATGCTACCACTGAGCTAGAAATCTTCCAATCACCGAAACCAACAAATTATGAATCACCCAGAAGTACTGAGATGAAGGAGGAAACAGCCATCCAACACAGCTCTGACCGGGAATTGAACCCGGGACCCAGTGGTTGGAAGCCGAGCACACTACCACTGAGCTGAGCTAGGCCCCCTCCCCCTCAATCACAATGAACAAGTCACCCAAAATCAAAAACAATTTCACTAAAAACTACACTATTTTTACTCGAAATAATGACTTTGCAATACATGACATCATAAAGATAAAAGAGGCACTAATGCATACTTGTCAAGCAGCTTTAGCAGGTAAGTTTAGATACAAGCGCTTCGGGTGTGACCCTACTCTCCATGAAATGTCACTTTCATCCAGTCAACTAGCAAAACGACGAACCATTGTTCTAGTCAACTCGCTGTACAATAAGCGGCTTGGCAAAATGATTAGATCATAAATCAGTTCGTCCTTGCAGCTATTCTATGTTCAAGGTTGTGTTGCCTCTGGGGTGTTGCAAATTTTGCTTTAACCAGCTTTGATGCTCTGTTTTGTGGCACATGATCAGATTAGGCGATCTCTGAATTGTGAGAAAACTTTCATAAAACGAGTGGCAATTGACTGTAACATACAAAAATACAAGCAAAATAGCTGCTTATATCACCTAATGGAACATCTTTAAAACTGCTCCGAGCAGAATATTTCATGCAGCTGGGTGGTCTAGTGCTAAGACGCCCGCCTGCTCCTCTGAAGGACCCGAGTTCAATCCCAGGCCTGGGCATTCTTTCATGAGCCACATCCCAGCTGCTGGATGTCGTTCCGATGAGACGTTAAATTGGTGGGCCCTTGTACTCTGTGTCTATGCTGGGGCAAGTAAAAGATCCCACCCAAGGGGTAAATGTGTAACATAGGTGGACTCCTCCTCTCTCACCTCATCAATCAACCCTCGATAGCAACAAGAACTTGCAGTAGAGGGCTGCATTTCCCATATCTATCTATCTATCTATCTATCTATCTTTCTATCTATCTTAAAAGACTAAGTAAACATTTTTATTATTACAATCGAAGTCAAGGATATGGCACAACCTTATTCTAAATACAATGGGAAGTACCACTTATAAAGGATAAACAAGAACTTTATCAATCAGTAAAAAAAACTATGAAATTTGGGAGTCACTGGCTCCACACTAGAACATCTTTAATTGCAGGGTTAACAGCCATTCAGTGAAATAAAATTCCTTGAGTTTTCCCTGATATTTCCCTGAGAGAGTTCCCCCAAAATCCCCTGCGAAATAACATTACAGCGTTAAACAGTCAATCTTGGACAAAATTTGAAAAAACCAAACGCAGGTCGATATCAATTCAGGTACCTGCTCCCCTCACAGCCATCCTTTCTTCACAATACTCAATATTATCTAGTCGCAGAGTGATTCTAAAAAATTAAACCTTTCTCCCTAATAAGTTGCATTAATAGTTCTTAATATCAATGACTAGCACTCATATAATTCCCTGAGTTTTCCCTGCTTTCAGGGGTTTATCCCTATTTCCCTGAGTTTTCCCTGATTCTTAGGAAAAGTAATTTGTTATAAGTGGAATTTTATCCATGGGGTGGTCTTTAATAGAGTCTATTGTACATATGCTTCTACAGCTCTAAAACAAAACAACAGAACTAAATCACTATCCTAAAGCCATTTGCTCAATGAGTGATAAATCTTACTTTAGTCTTTTAAGCATTCTGGAATCTAATTTTTAAAACACACTGTGAGCTAAACTGCCTGCCTCCCTGTAGAACATACTCTCCTGTCAATTACAAGACAAATGGCCCTCATGGGAACTAAAACATTCCATGCCACCCAATAAATATGTTAGCTAATGTATTCCACTTTGCTGGAGCACTGATCAACTCACTGTGTAATGTCCTGGGATCCTGGTTAGACTGAGAGCTTTTGCTCAATTTCATGTATAGTGGACGACAGCAGAATAGCTAGCAAAAACTATAGCTGGTGTTTTGAAGGATACTTTTCAATGCTACAACCAACCTATTTTAGGATTATTACGACCATTTCATTGGTAACAGTGGCAGATTCCAACGAAGTTTAATAGCAAAGCAAAGGGTCATGGATATCATGTATTTTTTGTCAAAACTAGTTTGTTCTGCTCAGGAAATATCAAAGTGACTTATTGGACTTGCTGACCTGTCTCTCGTAATGTTGTAATGAGTATTTTTTGGAGACCAGCATTGATAGTAATACGATATGTATTTGTTGTATGTTGAATTAAGATGAAACTGGCTATTTGGGACACTCAGAAAGTAAAGTTTGATGCTCTATAACAATGCAGTCAACCCCAATGAATTACCATGCCTTCTGGTATTCTGGTATGCCTTAGTTACATTACTTGCATTGAGAGAGATTCAAGTTTTGAATGACTGATAGCTCCTCTTGGAAAATTGAAAACACTAATACATACCACACCTATTTAAAAGAAGTTGTACAAACAGCAAATAGACATATTGCTGACTTACTTACTTACTTACATTTATTTACCTACAGTTACTTACTTACAGTTACTAACTTATTTACTGCTTACTTACTTACTTTACAGGTACTTACTTACAGTAACTACTTACTTACTTTACAGTTACTTACTTGGAGTTACTTACTTTACAGTTACTTTCTAACTTACTTACTTTACAGTTACTTACTTAGTTACTTACTTACAGTTACTACTTGCTTACTTACTTTACAGTTACTTAGTTACTTACTTACAGTTACTAACTTATTTACTGCTTACTTACTTACTTTACAGGTACTTACTTACAGTTACTACTTACTTACTTTACAGTTACTTACTTGGAGTTACTTACTTTACAGTTACTTTCTAACTTACTTACTTTACAGTTACTTACTTAGTTACTTACTTACAGTTACTACTTGCTTACTTACTTTACAGTTACTTAGTTACTTACTTACAGTTACTAACTTATTTACTGCTTACTTACTTTACAGTTACTTACTTACTTACAGAACTACTTACTTACTTTACAGTTACTTACTAACTTACTTACAGTTACTACTTGCTTACTTACTTTACAGTTACTTAGTTACTTACTTTCTTACTTTACTGTTATTCTACTGTTACTCTACAGTTACTCTACTGTTACTTACTTTACCGTTTGTTGCTTACTTACTTACTTACTTACTTACTTACTCCACCAAAACCATGTTACATGAACCTACAAGCAATACCTCAATGCCTTGCAACATTACAACTCTAGCAACAGGACCATGACATCACCTACTAATCTCACCGCACCAGAGCAAAAAAGTATTCCCACTGACTGCTGCTATTTATAGCCCCCTCATCACTCAGTATTCCCCTCAAGCTTTTTAAATTAGCATAAAACCAATTCTGCAACTGCCAAGTTTTCCATACAGCAAATCTCTGGTCATTCTGGATTCAAGATTAGGCAGAATCTGACTGCCGCGAGGAATGAAAATTAGAATCAGGATTCAGGGAAACTTGGTAGAGTTAGGGAGTCAGAAGTAAATAGCTGTTTATGAAAGTTATATGGAAATGTAAAGTCATAAATCCCAGCCTCAGGCGAAACAGAAAACCTGTGACTATGTACTATTTAAGTGTAATACACATTAAACATTAATTTTTGAACCCCACCGCAAAGTCTAAACATGGGCACTATTTATTAATCATAATATTGAAGTAATCTTTAAAAAAAAGGCAGCTGGGTGGTTTAGTGATAAGAGGCTCGCCCGCTCCTCTGAAGGACCCGGGGTTCAATCCCGGGCTCGGGCACTCTTCATGAGCATCATCCCTGCTGGATGTCGTTCGGATGAGACGTTAAATTGGTGGTCCCTTTTACTCTATGTCTATTCTGAGTAAAAGATCCCACCCATGGGGTTAGTGTGTTACATGAGCAGATTCCTTCTCTCTCTCACTTCATCAATCAAGCCTCGATAGTGGCGGCAAGAAACTGCCTTAGAGGGCTGCACTTTCCACATCTATCTATCTATCCATCTCTTAATTTATTTAACAGAGTGAAACAGAGTTTGGCATTGAATTGTTTCACCTTAACGGCGACATACAATATACAAATGTGATACCACCGGAATATTTTCTTTCGAGCAACTAATGACAAAATTTACACTGTGTAACCTCGCTATGAGACAACCTCACTATCACCTAGCCAACTTTTCTCTTTGGTATTGTATTCTATCCATACAGACCTTCCCGTTATGAATCGGTTAATAACAGTTACATTTTCACCAAAGCTGGGCCTAATGGCACAGGTTTCACTGTATATTTAGTAAATGTCAGCCAGCTTTTATAGCAAATAAATACTGAATAACATAAATTTCTTCATATTCCTAATTTTGCTAAATTTGCCTTAAAGGTCTGTCAAATTTGCACATTAAAATAATGATATAAATCAACACTGCCTTCTTGTCTCATGATATTTTTCACCATTACATACCCACTTTTGCACAACAATTTAGTTTTAATTTACAATAAATTATATAAATATTAGTTTTTCATGCCATCAAAAACTCAATATGTAAACAAACCCAGTGATGACGTCACAATACTGAACAATGAATGATAATGTCATTTCCATTGTGTTTCCAATGTTTTGGTCTGGATTTTCTCTCAATGTATGATTTATTTTTAAGTAATTAATGTCTTATAAAATCATTAATTCACACAAATTTAGTGTGCCTTGATTATTAAAGGTAATTTTCAACTGTTTCATAGCATTTTAGAAAATTGCAAATTTGACAGACAGTGCAACTTTAAAGGAATCTCATCAGCCCACACAAGATAGCTTTGCGGTTTAAGGCAACATTTGGCTCGTAAACCACACCTACATTTCTGTAATAGAAATCTCCAACATTCTCAACAACATTAATCATGTCCTTACAAAATGCCCAGAAATGCGCATTGCACATAACTCTTTACAAGCTCATAATATATTGATACGGGCCTGAAATATTCACGGAGGATATGTACACAGGATATGTCGGATAGCAAAAGAGATACGTGCACAATGCTATAACGCATCTTTTGTCTGGTCACACACAAGCTCAGAATGACAGTAAACACCAGCATAATCTTGCTGCATATTGATTTTAAAAGCAGACATAGTGTCTACAAGTTCAGGTGTGTGCTCCAGTTTCTCTTCATAAATACAGATTTTACTTGAAATTCAGATATTTTCAAAATCTGATATATAAAGCTTAGCGAACAGCCAAGCAGTGACTCTACATCTCACTGCATTTGGTCTGAAGTTTAGTAACTTATACGAATAGTAGCCAGAGGCAGATAGATGTAATAATAATGAGATAAGGCTGGGAGTTCACAACTCCAGATGCCAAAAAAAACAAGGCATTAGAGGAAGCAAGCAATTGTTTGTTGGAAAGAGATAAAAGAAAAATGGTCATTTGAATGAATATGTCCCCACAGCCACAGAGAAGATCAAAGAGACAAGCAAAGAAAAAAAGAAGAAACGCGACCGGTGCTATCAGGTGAACGAGTCCTATAATTTCCGAAACGTGTAGAATTACAAAACGGAAGTGCAATGTTTAAGGGTATTCGCATAATAAAGCGACATTCTTCTCCTGTCTGAATTGTGACTGGTAAAAGATTTCATATATAAGATATGATACATTTTCCGGCTGGCAAAGATCGCCAGGCCTGGAGCTGGCACAGTGACCTGCCAGCTCCACTGCGACCTTTGCCAGTGGAAAAATGTCGCTGTGCCAGCTCCACTGCGACCTACCATCTCTTCATTAGGTTTGACATTAATAAACATATTATATTAAAGCGAATTGTCACACCTCAAATATCTAATAAGTTTCCCGTCTTTCCGATGATATTTTATTTGCCTCAGTTTAGTCTTTAAGGTCATTTGTTATGGTCTCAGAGACACAACAGAAATTACAATGCCATAAGTATAGTCTACACCGGTTATGTGCCATAGCGAGGTAATATTATCGCTTAGAAACTTCGGTTTGAATCCAAGTACCATAACGGAGGGTATTATCGACAGGGCAGGTATTTTCGACACTTAAATTAGTTTGTTAAAAAATAAATAAAATAAATGTTTTAACATTTTAATGTAAGTGTCGAAAATATCCACCCTGTCGATAATACCCTCCGTTATGGTACTTGGATTCAAACCCAAGTTTCTAACCGATAATATTACCTCGCTATGGCACATAACCCTCCTTTACGGTACCTCTTGTTCTACAATCCTGGCATTTCCTGTGATCACAAAACAGCATGGGAACAGCAATTTCACAGCATTCTCATAATAATATTGGCCCCATGCTTGCAATGTTTGAGACCAAACAATCCAAAATGCTGTGGGACAAAGCTTTGTTCTTTGCAATGTCTCATGTGGCGAGAAAAATAATATTGATTTGGTTCTAACTTGGAACGAGTCATGAAGCTAAATTTACTTGTGACACGAAGACCCGGTGACGAATGACCAAATTATTTGACCGGCCACAGTTAGCCTTGATACAGGACATTGTTACTAAACACAGCAAGAGATGAGATATGGGTTGGTCAATAGATAAAACAGTGCAGATGAAGTGGGTGACAAATATTGTGTCTGTAATTGTATTGTGTCTGTATTATAAGTCTGGAAATCAATCAACTCATAGGACGACACCCAGACCTGCTTATAGTGAATTATTTAGGAAAGTCAAAAGGCGTTCGTCATCTCTGGCTTTCGGTACATGAAGTACTTTACATCAACTGGTGTAAGCGATAAGCAACAAATCCATTTGCGAATAATGACCTCATTATAACCAGACTTTCTTTATAAGCGTGTTCATTATAACGAGGTCTGACAGGTCCTGTCAGAGGCAGATGGCACGATGAAATGATAAGGTCCCACTGTGTGTTAAACATTTTCCATACATATAGGTTGGGTCTTCAAATAGCCCTATAAGCAGCACCAAATACAAAGATCTGACTAATCTAATCTAAACAACTTATATGTGGTATTTAACCTCAAAAGAGTGTGCTGACTAGATGATGAACAGACTTTCACAGATGGTGATCAAGACTTTACAAAACCCCTGTAAATTTGGCCAACAATTCCTAGAATTTGCAAGATATAAAATAGTCAAAGGTCACATGTGGCAACCCTGTGTTACACCAATAATCCAATCCAAACACACAAGTAACACAATGAAAAACAAATTGGGGAGACAGAAATGCTGTCCAAGGCCACTGGCTTAAGGGCAGCTTAAGGGCATGACATTAGATATGGGATGATTCAATAGAGATGACCACATTTGCTACGATTGGATTTGCCACAACCATATCATCTTATCAAGCATAAAGACATCATTGTGATAACTGCCCTGAAGACATCTAAAGGGAAGACAAGATGCATACACCCCGATAGCATCTGACATCATTTTGATGTCGGTCCTATGTGGGCAATGTCGGACCAACAGCGGGCCAACATCAGGCCGACGGAACATGTTATTAGGGTGTGCAATACAAAGATGGATGATAGAAAGATAGTAACACATAGATTGAGACATGGGCCCAGCCTGACAGACAGACAGAATACTAATGTGTTTGTATTTGTACAGTGTCTGTTACTGGTATATGTCTGTTCCTCTGCCTTACTACCCCCACTATCGTCCTCTGTCTGTATTTCCGTCTCTATTCCTTGCCCTCTGTCTGTCCCATTTGAGTGTCTGTCACTACATCAGTTTGTCTCTATATCTTGCTTGTATGTCTCACGGTTTGTCAGTCTGTCTCCCTTGTATCACTTTTTAAGTCTCTGTCTTTACATATGTGTCTAAATTCTCATTGTATGTCTCATTGTATGTCAGTCTGTCTCTCTTGTATAACATTTCTCCTTATCGCTGTCTTTCATGCTGTCTGTCAGTCAAGCAGTTATACAGTTAGTTTAATTAAGAACGGCCCGTCAAATTGAGCCTAGCCAAAGCTGTCATAGCTGGCTACTCAAAACCGGATCTAAAAGTACATATTTATGATATATTACATTAATTTCTTACATTTGCCAATGCTTACACTTTTCTGGTGATAAATGTAAGCCAACTATTAGCTATAGAAGTGGACAGAAGCAGCTGGCTTTAGCATATCTAGATCACAGTCAGGTATAGGTCGCTACAGCCGTCTAGAGTCAACCCTTTTTTATGAAACTTACTGTAAATTGTATGTATTGTAATACTGTATGACCCAGCGTATGTCTGTTACGCTGTTGCACCATTGCACCGTCTGTCCGTCTGTCCATCTGTTGGTATCTGTTTCTCTGTTTCTTTTCCAACTGCCACAATGGGGCAGTGGGACACAAAGAGACAGATTCAGTAGGAGACCACTCTATCACATTAGTAGCAGTGTGCAGAGTGCCCTGCCTGACGTCTTAAAAGTCTTCCATCATCAACAGCAGCAGCAGCAGCAGCAGTAATACCAACAGAGAACAAGCTGCAATCAGATAACAGGCCTTACAAGGCACTCTCACTGACCAACGGTCACTCATGCCACTCTCTTGGTCACTCTAACGGTCACTCTGCTGGTCACCTACCCCCACTCAGACACTTGGCACCCTGACGGGTGTGAAAAGGCTGGCAGCCTGGCCATTGACAACATGTGGCACAAACAGGGGTGCATTACAGCAGAATCTAGCATTAAGGCCAACTCACTAATAAAACCCATTCACCAGTAGGGATTGCACTAAATTCTGGTCCAACTAGACTCGTACTACTTTATTCTGGCCCAACAATAATGGTACTACTTTATTCTGGCCCAACAATAATGGTACTACTTTATTCTGGCCCAACAATAATCGTACTACTTTATTCTGGCCCAACTATACTTACTACTTTATTCTGGCCCAACAATAATCGTACTACTTGGATGTCGTTCGGATCAGACGTTTACTTGGCGGTCCCTGGTACTCGGTGCCTATGCTGAGGCAAGTAAATGTGTAACATGGTTGGACTCCGCTCTCTTTTACCTCATCAATCAACCCTCGATAGCGGCAAGAACTTGCCTTAGAGGGCTGCAATTTTGTATCTATCTATCTATCTATCTATCTATCTATCTATCTACCTACCTATCTATCTATCTATTAACCTGAAGCTCTACTGGTCTGACACTAATTGACTTCAACCAGAACTGGCATGCAGTAAAATTTGAACATAAACGCGAGTCCATCATCTTAATAATTCAAATTGTGAGTTCTATGCAGTCTCATAACCATTTTATATACATGTATTTGGTCCTTTGACAAAGACCACCTCTTCCAATTAACAGCAATGGCTGCACTAACAGAAGTCACCGGAGTGAAAGTTACGAGAATTAACCTTCATCATTACAGTACGAAAAGTTTGCCACCAACTTTCTGGTAATTTAATTGTCTCACACACAGTGCCTGGAGATCTTTAATAACACCACTATAAAGGGCAGCTGAGATGGCACACCTGATGTCACTCAGGTTACTAATTGGTAATAAGAGCCCAAGCAGAGACTGCTCACATGAAGTTGTTATCTTAGATGCAAGTTGAAAACTTCTTATGAGTTATGAACAGGAGATTATGGTCCATAGAAGAGCAGGTGGGACCAGGACAATGATTATCATTTAGTGCAAAATGTATTATTTGAGCACAACCCAGAGTTTTTGTTAATAACACCAATTCAAAAGAGAGGACATTTCTTCTGTAAGGTCTGTTTTGGTGACACATTGAGATGCTGCCACCTCCTTGGCCCAATAGCTAAGGCCTTGACAGTGTTCTAACTAGGATGGGCATGGTGCACAAGGATATTAGGGCACCTAAATAGAGGCATATAGGGCACCAAGCTAGTTGAAAAGCACACAAAGAATTAACAAAAGGTCTTCACTTAATAATTTCAGGCATGGCGCTGACAAAAACGAGCAAGGTGCAACGGGCGTCGGGCGGACAAGGTCTAGCTGGAACATTGTTTGACTAGTTTTTGAGTTGGTACTGGATTCAGTTCTCCGGTCAGGTCTTCATAAACATAAATCAGTCTTGTGTTCCGAGACTATGATAGCTGTCATTTGCAAGAGCGCCGTAAGGCTCTCATCATGAGACAGTTTGTCGGACTAAGTCTGGGAAATAGGCAAGACTATAATTCATTAGAACAGTGCATTTGACAATATAGGATGTAACAGTGAAGCGCTTGTAGGGATGTCCCCTGAAGGTTCCGTCAAACTTCACTTGATTACCTTTTATCAGTCATCATTACTTTTGCCTCTGGAAGGTGGTGGGTGGGTGGATAAGGGCTTAAAGTCTCGTATTTCTGCACCTGATGGGCTAATTAGGACAGGCAGGGACCGTGGCAATGAGATAAAGGATGAAACAGCCATCAGGCTCGACCGGGAATTGAACCCGGGACCCAGTGGTTGGAAGCCCAGCGTGCTACCACTGAGCTATGCCCACACCCTGCCTCTAGAAGGTAACTCCGTAATCTAAACACTATTGCTGAGACATTACACCAAAAATAAAGCCCCCCACGCAATATAAGAAGCAATACATAAGACCAAGCAATGTATAAGCACCTTGTACCCTACTTCCTTTAAGAGCCTAATGCAATTTATGGAAAATGACCTTGAGTCTTAAGTTATGCCCTGCAATGAAATGGCAGGTCAGACAGAGCAATTGACCTCTGGGGGAGGGTAATGCCCCCAATAAAAGGTCCTCTACCAAGCAAAGGGGTAACTGGACACGGGGGGGTAATGTGATGAGCCCTGCCAAGTAGGTCATCAGCATTTTTATTGAGGTCAGGCGACGTTGTTGTTGGGGCAACTGCTCATGGGTCATCTGGCTATGACATGTGATGTAGGGCATCTAAAATGGGCAACTTCCATGAAAGTAAATTAAATTTTAAAGTTGCACTGTCTGTCAAATTTGCAATTTTCTAAGATGCTATCAAACAGTTGAAAATTACCTTTATTAATCAAGGCACACTAAATTTATGTGAATTAATGATTTTATAAGACATTAATTATTTAAAAATAAATTATACATTGAGAAAATCCAGACCAAAAAACATTGGAAACGCAATGGAAATGACATCATCACCATTGTTCAGTATTGTGACGTCATCACTGGGTTTGTTTACATATAGAGTTTTTGATGACATGAAAAACTAATATTTATATTATTTATTGTAAATTAAAACTAAATTGTTGTGCAAAAGTGGGTATGTAATGGTGAAAAATATCATGAGACAAGAAGGCAGTGTTGATTTATATCATTATTTTATTGTGGAAATTTGACAGACAGTGCACCTTTAACAAGAGGACGAACAGACAGCGTGTCTGGCATCAGGGCAGATAGACGGACACTGATAACATGGGAAAAACTTTGCTTCAATGTTCCAATGTCTCAATGCTACTGGGTCTGAAGTTCAGTCAATTTATCTGACCAGCTGCCAGGGCAGATGTAATGAGGAGATGATAAAGCTGGAGTCCACACCACGTTACAAATTCACCCCATGGGTGGATCTTTTATTTGCCTCAAAATAGACGCCGAATACAAGGCACCTCTAATTTAACATCTCATGCGATCGACATCCATGCAGTTGGGATGTAACTCACGGGGAGTGCCGGGGCCGGGGATCGAACTAGGGCCATTCAGCAGAGCTTTGAGACTCCTATTTAAAAAGTGCATTGTTTGAGATCTAACATGAACAACAAAGCTTTGTTCTTGAAAACCATACTTACACAATTTTAGGAAATATATCAGGTCACAAGCAGTGTTTTTCCTGTCTTCCTTTTACACCTCACACATCAAAGGTCTTGATCAGAACATGAGAGCAAGAACTGATGCAACTGGCATCACTGGTTCCTTGTGGTGTGTTTGTCAGTGCTGTTTGTCAGGGGTGTCTGTCAGCGGCACTAGTGACATGGAGGCAGTCTTTACAAGTCCTGTGTGTTGGAGGCCTCACAAGTGCCTCATTTGAGGCCATATATCAGCCCAGGGGGCCATCCAATGTAGCTGTGAACCTATAAGGAATTGGCAGAGAGGGGACTTATGCACTCGACATGCATTTATTCCGCGCCCCCGGGGCATTATGGCGAGATTTCTGCCCTTGTACTATTCCTACAATCACCCCTTTTGTTTATTGTTATTGACCTTGTCAAGGTCGTTCTTGCTTTCTACCCTTTGTATGTAGCGGGCTAATTGCATCAAGGCTTTTTCCGTGGCTGTTTATTGCATTGGACCAGCAATGAAACGGTAATCACAACAGAAATGTGATTTAAGTGCTTTATTGTCAATGGGACTACTTTATCGATATTTTTCTTGCTTAATTCCAACGCAAAAACTGTAGCTCGTTAAATGCCTCATTATCAATTGGACTACTTTATCGATATTTTTCTTGCTTAATTCCATCGCAAAAACTGTAGCTCGTTAAGTGCCTCATTATCAATTGGACTACTTTAGTGATATTTTTCTCGCTTAATTCCAACGCAAAAACTGTAGCTCGTTAAGTGCCGCATTATCAATTGGACTACTTTAGTGATATTTTTCTACGCAGAAAACTATCGCTTTTGTTTCGCGTTAGACACAGATGCACCCACGCAAGATTTCCTCTCAAAATTCTATTCACTAAGCTTTTGAACAGCTTGTAATAGCCTCACTCTCATACTCTCATTGGATGACATAGTCTAGTGGTTAAGGTGTTCACCTGTTAATCATATGCGAGCAGGTTCGAACCCCCACCATGGCATCAAGGAGTTGGGCAGATCCTCCTGCAACCACTGCCTCACCCCACCCAGGTGTAAGGGGTACTTGGCAATAGGCAACTATACAACGATGGCACTGTGTGACCTCTTAAACTTCCCACAGTTACCCTCTGTTCACGGCTTAATACTCCCAAAGGAGTTGAGAAAGACTCTAGATCGGCCTGCCAAGGGTGTAATTGTAAAGTTGGACGAATGTACGACCAAATTTCAGACTCTTTTGGTTGTACATCGCAAATGTAAATGTTATGGCAGGTTATAACATTGATATGATATGACCAATAGCCTATAACGGATATTACATATGATTAATAGATAGTATATGACCAATAACCTAGAACAGATAGTATATGACCAATAGCCTATAATAGACAGTATTGGTGACAATTTTCCAATGCAAATATCATTTCTTTCCATTTCTAATTCTCATTTTTCTTGAGTTATCCAGTTTTATATTAACTCTTAAATTAATATGGCAGCATAGTAGATAATTAATAAATTATATGTTCCATTCACCCAAGATGAGATTACCTAAAACATGCAATGTTGAGATGATTGAAAATTGATGTAGAGCTTGGCAAAATTTCTGATTAAACTTGATGTATGGTCTTAATTCTTTTGATTAAGCCTAAGATATATAGTTATATGTATGTATTAGCACTAGTTGGCAATCATTAATGACAAAATTAAAACACACATTGAAGCTAATGATAATAATACAGTGGGACACCAACTTTCTTGTAGTTGCTTTTGGCTTTATGTTTAATACTCCCAAATGTGTTAGGGACTCTTAATTGTGTATGAGATGTTACAGGATAGAAATTATTTTTTGCACGAGCTAAATAAGGGCGCTGATGTGCTGCGAAATATGTTACTTTTTTCCATTTTAAACTCGGTATTTCAACTATTTTCGTTTGTTTTTATTGTGAAGTTTACTTTCGTAATTGTACTTGTAAGTAATTTAACCTTTATACGGTAAAACCCGAAGATCATTTAACAGTTAAGACCACTTTTAAACTGAGTCCCTTACATGGCCCAATGTGCCACGTGCGTTTTCCATGAGAATGATAAACGCATGGTTTTTAGCTAATTATAATGAGGCAAAAACCGTGCGTTTTCCATGCATTTATCCAAACGCATGGAAAATGCACGTGGCACAATTGGCCATGTATTGAACCAACTATATTAGTGTAATGTTTCACCTCGGTACAGCCAGTAAGCTTCAACCAAGGATGGGTACAATTTTTCCATTTTTGGGTTGGCTTGCTAAAACAGATCCTACTCCTCCATCACTTAATTATCTTGAGCTTCATAACTCATAATTTTAATAAGCCTACAAACATCAAATTCATGTTTTCTTAGCTTGTGATGGCAGAAATTAGAAGGTGGAATTAGAAGTTGCAATTGGGAGTTAGAAGTTATATGAGATTAGCAGAGAGTAATTAGGTTGGAACAAGCCTGCATGCCAATCGTGGGCTGGCCAATCAATGTTAATGGCCAGTTAGCTGTTATTACTAAAGTAATTTATTGGCCAAATTTCCTAGGAATTAGTTCTGCTGAGAGACGTGCTGAGAATAAAGCTGAAAAGGCGAAAGAAAAGATGTGAGGAAACTAACAGAATGGGCTTTTGTAGGCTGTGTTGCCTTTGCAACTACTGGAGATATGCGGGTGGAGTTTATTTATCTTGTGTTATGCCAGAACTTCATAATATTGTCGTCAATGCTAAGAATTTAAGGCTATAAGACATCCAAGAGTTGTAAATGTCATTCGGATGAGGTGTTAAATTGGCGCGGTTCCCTGCACTCGGTGTCTATGCTGAGGCAAGTAAAAGATCCCACCCATGGGGTAAATGCGTAACATGGGTGGACTCCTCTCTCTGTCTCACCTCATTAATCAACCCTTGATAGTGGCAAGATCTTGCCTTAGAGGGCTGCACTTCCCATATCTATCTAGATCTATCTATTAAGGCGAGTTAAGCAGTTTAAGAGTTTAAGAACAATTTGGCAGTTTAACAGTCTATCTATATCTATCTATTAAGATGAGTTTGGCAGTTTAAGAGTTTTAAGGACAGTTTGGCAGTTTAACAGTCTAAATTCAACATCTGAATAAGCAACAGATTAACCTTATTTAACTGAACAACAGCAGCATTGTTTAACTAACCAACAAGTTTAACATTATCTGACTAACCAAACATCTTTTGTTTATTGATAACATTACAATCTCATAACAAATTATTGCATTGCATTAAAACTGATTCAATGCACAATTATGGCCCATTTACAGCCTTAATCAAAATGTATTGGCTTTGAATATGGTTGAACTAGCATTAACTTTAAGCAAACTTTATTTATTACTTTACTAGCTACACATTTTATATATTGTACATTACCTTTTGGCATCATTAAGAATAATAATGTTATTACAGTACTACCTTTTGACACTGGCTAACTATAGCTATCTGTAGCTACTCTGAATCTAGCTATCTGTAGCTAGCTGAAGCCATAACTATCCAGAGCTATCCATTTCTACAGTTAGTTTCAATAAAAACAGCCCATCAAATTGAACCTAGATAAAGCTAGACAATTTTTGCTATACGATGCTACCAGCCACTTAACGGAACTGGATGGCTATAGCTGGCTACGCAAAGCCGGATCTAAAAGTACATGCAGCACCATCTGAGAGATACACGATCTGTCATTTTTTGTCTATTGCACATACATATTTATTATACATTAGATAGATTTCTTACATTTACCAAGGTTTCCTTTTCCAGTGGTGGTAGGTGTAAGCCAACTATAAGCTAGGAGAAGACAGAAGCGGCTAGCTTAAGCCAGTTATAGCTACAACAAGGAATAGGTTAATACAACTGTCTAGAGTCAACCATATTTTATGGAAGTAACTCTACAGTGCATAGCTCCTCTTCTTGTTTCTCAGTAAGTACTGTATATGGTGGTCCCTTGTACTTTGTGTATATGCTGAGGCAAGTAAAAGATCCCACCCATGGGGTAATTGTGTAACACGGGTGGACTGCTTTTCGTCTCTCTCACCTCATCAATCAACCCTCGATAGCGACAAGAACTAGCCCTAGAGGGCTGCACTTTTCATATCTATCTATCTACCTACCTAGCTATCTATATACCCTATCGATATATCGATCTATCTATCCATCTATCTATTTATCTTCTTGTTTCTCACTAAGCACTGTTTATGGTGTTCTACAAGGAACTTCTTGCTCCATATTGCCTAAGTCAACTGATTAAGCACAAGTAGTGCCAGAGTAAGAAGTAGATCAGTGCTTCCTAATAATGTCTCTCTCTCTCTCCTCCGACTTATCCATTTTCATGGGCTAAGTTTTTCTATCTCCCATCAGAGGATGACATCTGACATCAGTTACTGCAGCAGCAGCAGCAGCAGCAGCAGCAGCAGCTGATGGGGGAGATAAGAGTGTGACGTCACAATGCTGATTGATGGAGGTGATTAACTAGTGACGTCATAATTGCCTTGTAAACCGCGGGTGATCCTCTTGTAGGGGACATCCTGGAAGAGCATCAGGAATCAAGGAATAAGGCAATAAAGGAATCGGGCAAGAAAGACTTTCTCCTTTTGCGCTTTCACGTCTTTATTCTTCCTTTGATCTCAAGACGATTCGCACGACTATTGTGGACGGATAAGCCGTCGAAGAACGAGTCTGACCGGCTAACGGCATCCCTCAGGGTGCAAGGATGAAGCCATTGCC
The DNA here is from genome assembly GCA_932294295.1 of Alitta virens. Lineage (NCBI taxonomy): Eukaryota > Metazoa > Annelida > Polychaeta > Phyllodocida > Nereididae > Alitta > Alitta virens. Next base: position 1,697,871 of record OW028586.1, read on the forward strand.
AAAAGGAGGCCATTATTCCGCTCTCGCTATCATCTATGTGTCAGAGGATTGCCCCCTTTGGTTGAGGGAAGCTTCTGGCGGCTTGATGGACTGACCGCGCCGAGTGTATTACAGACCGAGTGTTATCGACACCGGCCAGAGTGCGGAACTTGTCCAATCACGGCAAGAGCCACCGGAGCGAGATGATAATGGAGTGCTGCAAAAATCGCCTCGCCGAGTTTCCTTCCTCACGATGGTTGTTTCTTCATTCCTCATGCCTTGAGCGATATCCTTCTTCAACCCACCCTTTTTTCTTACCCTTTTTTCTTACCCTTTTTTCCTAGGGCTAGCTCCTTCTCTTTTTTTCTCTCCGGGTCCCACTTTCCCGCACCTTTCATCATTTTAAACCTTGTTTTCCTTTCATCCACTTCTTTCTCATTTCAGGTAATTCGGCAGCTTTCCTTTTCCCCCGCCTCCTGATTTTCCTGCTTCTTAGACAGACGGCGATACTTTTTTTTATCTCCTTTCTCTTCATCTTGGCCCGTGACCAGTATTTGTTCTCATGCCAGTATTTTTTTCTCTCTTTTTCTTGGCAGTAGCTTGGGTCAAGACATTTCTGTTTTGGCTTGTGCTACTGACTCCTTTTTTGTCCTTCCAACTTTTTAACTATCGTTACTTTGACGTCCAACATTGACAAATGGTGTACCTCAGGAAACTCTTTTGCATCATACATTCCGGACAGCATAACAAAAATATTGCTAGTGCCCGCTGAAAAGTTTTCGAGGTCATAAATCCCTAACTTGGATGGCAAATTTTTCATGAGACCTAAACTTTGTGGTGGATTTCATCCATTATACCGCGCACTGTAAATGTAAGCGCTTCACCTAATCCGTTATAAATAGTTTCCCACATAGCTGAAATTATATTTAGATTACAAGAGACACGGAGAGAGACCAAGAAAAAATCTAATTAGACTTTAATGCTATAAGCAAAAAAATGTATCAACTTTTTGGTCGAGCTATTAATTAAGGCATTTAATGATTGAGTTTTGGGTTTAAATCTCAGCCCAGCTACTCACTATGGGCTAAATCTCAGTTGTAAATCATCAAGGAGCTTAATCCCAGTTATAAGTGATCTGAATGATGTTATAATAATAATAATAATAATTTATTTTGTATACCGTAAAATCCATGAAATATGCTCTAAAACGGTTTACAATAAATAATTAAAATAATATCATGATAAAAATGTTATGCAATAATTAAAATATGTAAATTACGTAAAATGTTGTTTAAAAAGGTAAGTCTTTAACTTTCTTTTAAAAATGTCTACAGAGCAACTTTTCCTGCCTGAGATCAACTGGGAGAGAGTTCCATAACCTTGGTCCTGCACATCGAAGAGATTTTTCATTAATATAGGAACTCGGAGAATAAGGCATTTTTAAAAGTTCACTATCTGATGATCACAATTACGAGCTGCAGGTCAATAATATATGTTCAAGCTTGCATTATGTATTTATGCAATATGAAGGCCAGTTAAAGACACCACCCATGGGTAAATGTAAACAAAATGTGGACGCTAAGGCCTATCATATCATCATTACATCTGCACACAGCAGCTGGCCATAAAACACAATCAATCTCTTTTTTCAGTTTATACTGACAAGGATACATTATATGGACGAATTTGACATTACTTATATATTCGATGGAATCTTTGATTAAAGACTTTTTCTTTCTCCTTTTCAACTACATGTCGTGCAGAAGTTTGTAACTTTGATTACCATGTAATCTGACCATATACGACTTTAAATAAATTATACTTACATCGATACGAACGCTGACTTACATGGCCAAATGTGCCACATGCGTTTTCCATGCATTGGATAAACACATGGAAAAGCATGGTTTTTGCCTAATTATAATGGGGGGGGGGGGGGAAACCATGCAAGTGGCACATTTGGCCATGTAGCATTGGACCAGTAACACTATAAATGTACGACTAGTCGACTGCGCTACACCATCAGCTGTGTAGCACAAACCGCGCTTTTTCCATCCTGCTCTTTGCACCCTTCTCCTCTCAGGCCTTCTCCTTAGGGATTATTGGAAGTGGCAGTGGTAGGCATTGGCAGGTGACCTACTTTTCAAGGGTGACACTTGCTCTCCTGGCCCTGTCTTCACCCTTCCCCTTTCCCGGCCAATTACCAAGGTCTCCGATGGATGATTGATGCATGGCGAGAGACTCTACTGACTCCTGGGCTGAATTCTCCACCATATGATGATATTACTCTAGCAAGGAAAGATCTTGGCTTTGAGCGAACTGCCTTCCTTCTTCTTATTGCCATCATAAATCTCGCGCACACAGACATCTCTGACTTTGTCTCGATGTCTCTCTCATTTGTTAACATTAGACGCGGTCTCCCAACTTCAAAATGGTATAATGGGAACAGTTCAAAGACAGATAGTGGCAGAAAATAGGAAGATAGCCCCTGACAGAGAGACAGACTCAGAAAAAGAAAAAACAAGCAATCAAAGGTAATGACAGAGACATGGGAAGCAACATATTGTTAGTAGACAGACAGAGGCATAGAGAATAGATAGACAGAAATATATGAAATATAAAGCAAACATTAGTCCAAAAACAGACGAATGTATGAGTAGTTTCGGATGGTCACAAGACAATGTAAATATTTATTCACTTTTGTGATACATTATTACATGTAGTTTGTCCTGGGTTGTTTACCGACCACATCCTCCACATGCCAGAGTTTTGAATGTCCCCCGTTTGCACCCTAATAGGGCTGTACACCTTTATCTTTATAACGATACGATACGTATCACGATACAGTAAAACCGATACGATACGTATCATGATACGTATCGTTAAGCTATATCAACGAAAAAAGCCTACAATACTGACAATCCACTATGAAATGTAATGAATAAATATTTATGGAATAATCCAGACCGTTGTTTAATGTCATTACAATTAAAGTGACTGATATTTTTCTTTAAAAGCACCAGAACATCTGGGTAGCAGGTGTCCTATTTGCTCAAAATCGCCGATCTGCATACCGTTTAAGTGTATCGTTATTATTACATAACGGTTATCAATACCCGTATCATTAACCTTGTACCGGTACAAACGGTATATCGAGAACCGGTGTACAGCCCTACTGACCCTAACCATATTTTGATGCATGATAAGTGTCCACCCTTCAACCGAGCACTGAGAAGCCAAGGCAAGCAGCGAGTAGAGCAAGAGGCGACTGACAGCCATCTCGGCTCAGGGACAAATGACTCGGAAATGTCGAGATAAGTAGCGTCCGTTGCCCTGACAGATATTATGCCACCGACAGATCCGAGTGCGATATGAGCACCCGAGGATTAACACTCCCTCGGTCACCGTCGCCCGAGCGAAATGGCAGTAGTGGCTGAAACAGCCGATGGAAAACTAGCCAAGGAAAAAGAAAATATGTGTCACAGAGGAGTGTTAAAGTGACGCAGTTGAATCTCGAGTGTACGGCCACTCAGAAGTCTGCCTGAAATTAACCCTAACAATTTGGTTGTTGTTTCAGTGCTTTAGAAGCACAGGCAGCTTATATGACCATTTACTGGCGATATGGTGGGATAAAATGATAGAAAATCCATCCAAGTGGAAACCCAGCCATTACAGCATGGTCTCTTGGCCCAAATATCATTGAGAGATAGATAGATAGATAGATAGATAGATAGATAGATCATCGATGGATAGATAGATATGGAAAGTGCAGCCTTCTAAGGCAAGTTCTTACCGCAATCGAGGGTTGATTGATGAGGTGAGAGAGAGGAGGAATCCACCCATGTTACACATTTATCCCATGGGTGGGGTCTTTTACTTGCCTTAGCATAGACACCGAATACAAGGGATGATCAATTTAACATCCTATCCGAATGACATCCAGCTGGGATGATGCTCATGAAAGGTTGCCCGGGCCTGGGATTGAACCGGGGTCCTTCAGAGGAGCAGGAGAGCGTCTTACCACTAGACCACCCAGCTGAAAGGGTTGGGTAAAAATAGTTTCCAATACCAGGCAATTTTAGTACTTAACGTGTCCTGACAATAACCCTAGAACGTCAGAATCAAGCTATTGTCAGGGTGTATAGTCATATAGTCAGAGAACATTGGTAATTCCAAAATATTAAATGCGACTCAAACCACAGACTTGAGATGAACTACTGTAGAAGACATCAAACCGTAAAGGAAATGGCCACGGACACAAAAAAGTCAGAAAGTGCTGAAAAGGCAAATCTCGGGAGAAGCAGTTCAATTATCTTCGCAATCGCTGAGAAGGGATTTCTCTCCAACTTTACGAGAGCGTCTGGACAAAAAGTTACCTTCAAAATCGCATTGACAACTTTCTAATTTCAAACCGGGGATTGGAACAGCATAAAGTATGCCTGAGGGATCGTTATTATTTACCAAAATTACTAAATCAAATCTCCGCTCCCAGCTACAGAAGTCTACTTTAGCTTTCCTAAATTCTAGAATATTCTCTGATGTGACATATGTGAAAGGAGCAGCCCTATTTCATTCGAAACGGCCAACCTTCCTCGTGTAAACTTCTGGTCGACTTGAAATCTCTTTCGGAAGTTAAATTCACCCCGTTTGAAGTATAAGTAAAGCAATATATAGTACAACTTTTCGAAAGTGGTTATCAGTTGTAAATGTAAATGGTTTATAGTGTCTGAGTTATCAGCGTCCAAGCAGTCTCAACCGACTTTACAATTACACCCTTGGCAGGCCTGTTCAAGCTTGAGCCTTTCTCAACTCCCTGAGGAGCATACAGCCCGTGACACATAATTACCTGCAGGGGGCTAAGCACTTACAATTGCCATCACTGCCTATAGCCAAGTACCCTTTACACCTGCGTGGAGTGGAGCAAAGAGTTACGGAGGATCTGCACAGTTCCTCCATGCCATGGTGGGGGCTCGAACCTACACCAGCTCTAAAAAAATCTATCCTTCGGATTATTGAATAGGTTGAGAAAGTTAAGGTTTCACATACAGTTTCTATAGATGGCTAAAATGAACCACTTTCGAAGAGTCGTTTTGAAGTATAAGTAAACCAATAAATAGTACAACGTTTCGAAAGTGGTTATCAAATGTAAAATGTATAGTTTCTATAGATGGCTAAAATGAACCACTTTCGAAGAGTCGTTTTGAAGTATAAGTAAACCAATATATAGTACAACTTTTCGAAAGTGGTTATCAAATGTAAAATGTATAGTTTCTATAGATGGCTAAAATGAACCACTTTCGAAGAGTCGTTTTGAAGTATAAGTAAACCAATAAATAGTACAACGTTTCGAAAGTGGTTATCAAATGTAAAATGTATAGTTTCTATAGATGGCCAAAATAAACCACTTTCGAAGAGTTGTTTTGAAGTATAAGTAAACCAATAAATAGTACAACGTTTCGAAAGTGGTTATCAAATGTAAAATGTATAGTTTCTATAGATGGCCAAAATAAACCACTTTCGAAGAGTTGTTTTGAAGTATAAGTAAACCAATAAATAGTACAACGTTTCGAAAGTGGTTATCAAATGTAAAATGTATAGTTTCTATAGATGGCCAAAATGAACCACTTTCGAAGAGTTGTTCTGTACTTCCAGCATCTAACAACCTTTTCTAGTTAAGGTGGTGGTCCTAATGGTGATTAAGTCCTAATGTAGGGCCCCACTGTATTGATGTACTCCAGACTTAAGCCGTGGCGTCAACACCAATTTGTCTGGGGCAAGTGACGTCGTGTATTACGTAATGAATGGCGCTGTGGAACGTCAGAGAGGGGGCTAAGAACAACAACAATTGCTCCCCCAGACTTCATAGTCTTGGCAGTTGACACAAATGACACCCCACAGCTCAGAATAGCTTCCTTCCCTTTTGGTTGTAACCTCCCCCAGAAGGTCAACAGTATTCGCAGTAACTCCACCATGATTACCAGTGCCTAAAGACCTGTAACTGCCAGCAAAATAAGCCAGATTACCCATAATGCCACCATCTATCAATCAAAGCTTATTAAGGTTAAATCATCGCATGACAATTAGCATTTAGACAGGCAGCAATTCCTAATTGATGCCAACGATTGGCCTCCAATTGCAATCTCAGAATGTCAAGGGTTTTATCATGTAACAATCCAACATTTGAAACCAATTGTTGAATTATTAATTATAACATAACTGGCCATGTAGATTCCAGGAATACTTAACAGCTTCCTAGAAAAAGCTTTAAGATGGTGTAAAATGCTACACATGCACATTTCGTGTTAAAATATATGCTAACAATCCCAGCAATTGTCGAAATCAATATTGTTTTGTTGGTGCACGTTTTTGGGATAATCAGAGAATCTAATTACTCAAGACAGAATATATCAAGGACACTCCTCTCAATCACTTAACAATTTTATGTTGTACAATGCCAGACACATCACGACACATTTCCAGACAAAGTATGGTAACCATCATACTCTCTTACAGCCAAATTCATTGACTTGGACACCGGTCTCTCCAATTTGGAAGCTTTGGTGGTGGTGGATTAGGGCTTTACGTCCTGTATTTCTGCACCAGTTGGGCTAATTAGGACAGGCAGGGACCATGACAATGAGATGAAGGATGAAACAGCCATCCAACTTAGGCTCGACCGGGAATCGAACCCGGGACCCAGCGGTTGGAAGCCCAGAGCGCTACCTCTGAGCTAGGCCCCCTGCCCTCCAATTTGGAAGCTCAACTCCAGATGATGTCATGTGAGTCCAGCAGGACTCCCATTGACCAAGGCAGTCCCTCAACCAATAAGAGTCCTGGATTCACATGACATCATCTGGAGTTTAGCTTCCAAGTCTCTGAGATTAGTTTCCAAGTCAATGCATTTGGCTGTAAATGAAGTCGTAGTTCTTACTGATGAGATAGATGTGGAAAGTGCAGCCTTCTAAGGCAAGTCGCTGCTATCAATGGTTGATTGATGAGGTGAGAGAGAGGAGTCCACCCATGTTACACATTTACCCCATGGGTGGGATCTTTTTACTTGCCTCAGCATAGACACCGAGTACAAGGAACCGCTAATTTGACATCCCATCCGAAACAACATCCAGCAGCTGGGATGCTGCTCATGAAGGGCCCCCGGGCCTGGGATTGAACCCGGGTCCTTCAGAGGAGCAGGCGAGCGTCTTACCACCAGACCACCCAGCTGCCTATAAGTGCAGAAACTACTAGTCAGAAAAACATCAAAAGTAGGGGAAGAATAAACTTTCCATGCTCATTGCTACACAGCTTTTTATTTCTGATGTTGACAGACTGAAAGACTCTTTGAACCAACAGCAATTTCCTGGAAGCGAGACAAAGAGAAAGACAAAAAGCAAGAAAATTGCATTTGCCAAAAGCAAGCCTTACGACTCAACAGGGGCACATCAAATGGCAAGTAGCATATCAGTATATCGTGTAGGTAGCAGTGGGCGGAAATAGGGGATATGTCAATTTGTAGTAGAATACAGTAAACCATGGTGGTAGTGGTGGTGGATTAGGGATTTATGTCCTGTATTTCTGCACCTGATGGGCTAATTAGGACAGGCAGGGACCATGGCAATGAGACGAAGGATGAAACAGCCATCCAAAATATTATCGCGGAATCTGACATTGTTCTGCTTATCTTGGCACAGAAACCTGTCTAAATGTATACTAGTGGTAAGTATAAAATCATTTATGATGATGAAATCCTTACTCCCCCCACTGTGCCTCTTGCTCCCGTAAAATCTGTCAGTCGCTCTGTGACATGTCACATCGACTAAATGATACAAGCGACTGTGTTCAGTCAAATTATAAGGCTTGGATTATGGCACACATTCATCACATAGGCCACAGCATAGGCACCAAGTTCAATAACGTCTCATGCTAGCGACATCCCAGCTAAGATGCAACTTATGAAGCATGCCCGGACCGGGATTCAAACGGGTAATTTTCAATGGTAACGATGTATTTTGTTCTAGTCTCAATGGTGAAGTGTTTCAAATTCTGATGCAGTGGAAGCACGTCCAAGGCAAAAAGGGCTTTTGGGGCTGACTACTGAAGTGTCCAAAGTGGCGCTTCGCTGTACTTCGGCCCAAAAAAAAAATAGAACTCGGAAAAAATTTGCAGCGACAAATGAGGTTCATGCCCTGTACACAATTGGCAAGCATAGCAGAACACAAGAGAATATGCCCAGTGGACCTAGAACTACAAAAGCATTGCATAAAGCAATTGCCTTAAATCATAACCACCTCAGCCAATATGCTTTCAGCACAGCACCCCACAGATCAATGCAATAGTTCCACCTAGTCCCTCCAGGTGGCAGTTGAAGGGCTTCCTGAGTACCATCAATCCCATGAGCCTTTGCGACTGCTCCCATACTCCCGCAAGACGCGTGGACTTTCCGCATTTTCTTTTTCTTTATATTTTCTTCTTTTCTCCATTTTCTATATTTCTCCCTTTTTTTCCAGCGGTGTAGGGAAATAAATGTGACATTTCCAACAGCAGGCATTTATTTCAACACCCGGCAACGCAGAATACCAGCCGGAGTTTTCATATCTCATGTTGTGGCTCTTATATCTATGTTTGCGGTAGAATTTCCACCATAAGAAAACTTTACTCGTACAATATCTTGGTCTTAAGAAAATAAAGCGGTTAAAAACCAGAGTACCATCAGAGCAGTTATAAACTAAAATGGACGCTTGTAATAAAAGTCCGGTAAAAACAAGGTCATCATCCAATAATGATTTTCGCCCATATATAACAACACCCTGTTATAACAAACAGATACAGCCTAAAATGGTTCATAACAAGCAAGTTGGACTGTAGATAAAGATACAAACAGAAACAGCAATCCTGAATTTATCAATCGGTCAACCGATCAATGGATCAATATCCTCCAATATCTTCCATGCAAGCCTTCATAACCATCACCCATCTTCTCACATCCTCGCCCAGCCTCTGTTTGCTGAAGTTTGCCATCAGTTTGCCCTGAGTTGGCAAACAAAGAACCCCCCGAAGAGGTGACCAAGGAGGCTGGGAAGAGACCAAGGAAGCCCTTGAAGGTCCTTCTTAAGGTCCTTGGACCACCCTGGCACACCTTAGGCCACCCAGGACATCCTCAAAAGGCCCTGGTCGTCCTCCCGGGTTCAACGCCCTTGTTATCGATCGCCCCCGAGACTTCCTGTTTGAGGAATTGTCCTCTCTAAGATTGTAGCAGTAACAGGAAGGTCGTTCGTTGGTCGCGAGGACTTCCTTAAATGATGTTGTTAAACGATAGAAATGATTCTGTTATGTCTAGCAATTTAAGGAGTGTGTGATGAATGTAGCAATTTAAAGTTTTCAAAATATATCCTGCTCAAGTCAATAGTGGATTTTCATGGAAGGTTCTCTGTATTTCCACCAGGTGGCTAAAACAGAATACTGCAATTCTATTGGCTGAAAATGTTCCCGCCCTTGACTGTGATTGGCTGAAGCAAGGTGCATCCTAGCAGCAGTATTTTTAGTGCATTTTAATGTATATTTGACATCTTATCATTAAGTGGATTTTTGTTATTTTTCTGAGAAAGTTATATTTAGAGAATCAGTTAGTTATGACCTACTATATCTGAAAAGCAAAATGAGTAATAAGAGGAGAGAAAAGACTTATGTCTTGTTGAATTCCGGGCTGCTCAGTGAAAAGACTCTATTGTAGATCTGAGGATGTTTTGAAATTTCATAATAAGTGGGACCCATTTATAAGAAACGATCTAGTACTGTCAAAAAGTTTTTGTTTTAATAATTGGATTGTTGTATGCGGGTTAGACTTAAAAGGAAGGCAAAAGTGGGTCACACTAGACAGTTAGCCTGGTTTGGAAGTGTCCCATTGCTTGGAGCATAAGAACCTAGTGTGGACTTCGTCTTGAGGGAAATGCTATTGAAACCAGTTTGTTCATCTGCCCAGCAGCAAATTGGGCCCACAAGTCTCTTTAGCCAAGTCAAGCAGGGGTGACCTTATTGACTGTCCAGGGGGGTCTAAAGGTTGTCCAGAGGGTATATAGGTTGTCCAGAGGGGTCTAAAGGTAGTGGTCTACAGCTGTTTACAGTTGTCTCCAGTGGTCTAGAGGGAGCTACAAGTTAAGTAGCTGACCAGCTATGTGGCTGTGTGTATGTTTCTGATAGAAAGACCAAAGCCGAGCTCGCATTTAATGCCTCCATCGATTCCCTTTGAAGAACTCAACAGTCTATACCAGGCGCAGTCCTTACTAAGTCTTCCGGGTATATATACATACAGTCTGACTTCCGTATATAAAGGCTGGCTACTTCAGGGTCGACTGACCTACAGTTTTAGGGCTGGCTACTTCGGGGTCGACTGACTTCCGTATTAAGGCTGGCTGCTTCGGGGTCGACTGACTTTCGTATTAAGGCTGGCTACTTCGGGGTCGACTGACTACAGTATCACTTCATTGTAAGACCTAGCATGCTGGGCTTCCAACCACTAGGTCCCGGGTTCGATTACCGGTGGAGCCTAAGTTGGATGGTTGTTTCATCCTTCATCTCATTGCCATGGTCCCTGCCAGTCCTATTAGCCAAATAGGTGCAGAAATACAGGACGTAAAGCCCTAATCCAACCACCCACCCATCATGGTAAGACCTACATGTAGGGTTAGAATATACTTAACGACACTCCACATCGCACCACTACGGAAAAAAACCTTCGTGAGGACCATCTTACAAAGATCAAGTTCTGAAATTTCCATGAGCTTTCCCTAAGAAAAAAATTAATTTGCTGAGAAAAAATAATCAGTTTAGTGTTTACATGTCAAATTAAGAACATGACCAGATCGCTTCGAACGGAGAGCCAAATACTAAAATACATTCTCTATCCGGTGCACAGCCCAATTAATGGGGTTTTCCCCGATTTATTATTTTCGGTGTGCTCCTCAAATTCCAACAGTTTTCCCTAACTCGGACTGACTGGAAAGCGGCGAAACTTGCATTTCTAGTTTTTCATTGATTTCCAGAATGGCTGGCCCGGCCAGGCTGGGAATCCATAGTCAGACTCAAGACTTCAGACTCAGACTTAATCTTTATTTGCTGAAAAACAGCTGAAGATCCTTCAAAGGCTTTTTAGTCACTTCAGCGGTAGTCATTCGACGCAGTACATTTTCGACAAAAAAAAAAAGTCTAACCTTCCTTTATAGTGAGATTTGTCTGCAACACAAAAGAACTCCAGAGCAAAAAATCTGCCTGACTCTGATATACAAAAGACTGCACTTTGTGACATTTAGGAATCTCTGAGGAAAAGACCATAAAAGGAGAAAGAGAATTCTAAAAGAGCAGATCTTGAAACTTAAAAGAGTAAAAGACATTACTCCTTCAGTAGATAAAAGTGAACTTTAATAAAACTGAAGACGAGCCTTAGAAGTGTTAAAAACGAGTTCATATAATGTAGAAGAATGCAATCTTATAAAGTAGAGATTTAAGGTTATCATGTCTACTTTGCAACTAAATTGTACTGGGGGCCTTAAACATTAATGTTTGGAATTATTTCAGTCATTATATAATGTATACTGTGTTTATGCTTCATAAATTCACTATTATAATTTCCATTGAAATAAATATATCTATTATACATGAATCTACCCCAAAGTAATACATGGCCAAATATGCCACGTGCGTTTTCCATGAGTATGATAAGCGCATGGTTTTTCGCCAAAATATAATCAGGTGAAAACCATGCGTTTTCCATGCGTTTATCCAAACGCATGGAAAACGCACGTAGCACATTTGGCCATGTACATAACATATTCAAAACATCTAGTTTTTTTTATTATCTTTATCATTATAATTAAAGTGCTGTATTTAGAAAGGCAATGACTTTTAAAATGAGCTATCAGAAAATTGCTGCCTTATTATGCCATAGATCGAAATTTTTTCCTGATTTGTAAGAAATGCCATTGAATATTATAACACTCATTTCTTACATTCAAAACTATGATTCACCATATTCCATACTTCTCTTCATATCTGCATATTGTACATAATTACAGCCTCAATGTATAGACAACTAGCTGTCAGCTTGGTACGTGTGGTTTGTTTACTTTGCTGGAGCCATGTTGTCTCTTGCCAAATATGAAGTCAGAGAGCTTCCATAGAACCCAATGCCAATGAGACAAAACACATAGAAACAGTCATCCTAATATGGAATCATTCCGCCATATGGTCTGCTATCGCTCTAGTGGCTACTGAATATATTTGAGTGGATGCTAGAATAGAGATTATGCTACTGTAGGGGTATCATATTCAGCAAAGATGGATAGATAGATAGTAGATAGATAGATAGATAGATATGGGAAGTGCAGCCCTCTAAGGCAAATTCTTGCCGCTATCGAGGGTTGATTGATAAGGTGAGAGAGAGAAGTCCACACCATGTTACACATTTATCCCATCGGTGGGGTATTTTACTTGCCTCAGCATAGACACCGAGTACAAGGGACCGCTAATTTGACATCCCATCCGAAACAACATCCAGCAGCTGAGATGTTGCTCATGAAGGGTGCCCGGGCCTGGGATTGAACCCGGGTCCTTCAGAGGAGCAGGCGAGCGTCTTATCACTAGACCACCCAGCCGCAATTCTTGGATGGAGTATACCAAAATGATGTGCTGTTCAAGATTATAATTAGGATAGTGCAGTACTTAATATCTAGCACTCGCCAGTCACAAGGGTTGGTGATCTTACAGACCGATATAACCAATGCCATGTTACACATATAACCCACAGGTGGAGTCTTCAACTAGTCTCAGCATAGAACTCATGACTCGGAAAATAACTACATTCGGTGGTGGCCCTCCAAGGCAGAAATTCTGCTATTAAGGGCCACCCCATGGTTGAATAACAACTAAACAATTGCCCAAATATGCGAACTATGTTGATTTTACTTATATACAGACATTCAATACAAGTCAGCACTAACTTCAAACGTCATACATAACTACATATAACATGTAATCCTCTCCTGACAGTACATCCTCACAATTCTCATAGACAGACATGCAGACAGTATGCACTCATAGACAACCACATCTGTAAACAATTATTTCAGCAGAAAGGACAGAAAACTAAGTACATAGAAAGAGTGATTTCCTGCAGCCAAAAAGACCCAGTGGGTTCTGCAAGGCTTTGATTGGGTAACTGACTTTGACTTCAGAGCAGCTTTATGTACTTAAGGATTCTATCTTAATCACTCACTTCATGAAGCAATAAGATGGATGGATGGATGTCCATCTATCTGTCTATCTATTATCTATCTATATGTCCATCGATCCATCTATCGATCTATCCATCTATCTATCCATCTATCCATCTATCTATCGATCTATCTATCTATCTTTCGATCTCTCTGTCTATCTATCCCTCTATCCATCCATCCCTCTATCCATCTATCTATCTACCTATCCATCTATCTCTCTACTCATCTATCTATCTATCTATCTACCTTTCCATCTATCTATTTACCTATTCATCTATCCATCTACCCACCATCTATCCATCTACCCACCATCTATCCATCTATCTTTCCATCTATCTATCTATCCATCTATCCATCTATCTCTCTACCCATCTATCTACCTATCCATCTCCCAATCCATCTATCTACCCATCTATCTACCTATCCATCTACCAATCCATCTATCTATCCACCTATCTATCTAGTGTTTGAGTTACTCTATATCCCATTTACATATACCAATGAATCTACTTCCTCAAACATTTCCTGGACTCGCAGTTCATGTAAACACTGAAGTACTTTTTCTGTCAGTCAGTCTTCTCTATCTATTTCTTACCCTCACTTGGACCCGATGTCATGGTGACCTGCTTTCCCTGCGGCAAGTGTCGTAAGTCATTAACTCAAGTTTACAGGAAATGTCTGTAATGCACTTAGATGGGCCACATATGTGGCTAGTGTGGGTTTCTATCTGTCTATCTATCTATTTATATAACTTTCTATAGACAGAAGAATTACTTCATTGTTTACATGAAAAGCAAGTCACAGACATGTTTGAAGAAGTCTATTCATTGGTATGAGTTAATGAAATATTAAGTAACTCAAACACGAGATAGATAGATAGATAGATAGATAGATAGATATTTGGATGGATGGATAGGTAGATAGGTAGGCAGATAGACAGATAGATGGATAGATAGATGGATAGATGGATATATAGAAGATAGATAGATAGATAGACAGATTGATCGATAGATAGGTAGATATGTAGTTATTTAGATATTAGGATAGATGGATAGATGGATAGATAGATAGATAGATACATACATACATACATAAACAGACAGACAGACAGACATCTACTGTAACTACCAACACTTTTAATATCAGATAAATGCTCCTGTATTATGTCTGTCTAGTCTATTTCAATGTCTGCCTCTCTGTCTAGCAGTCTAGCTGTCTGTTCTTTTGAAATGTACATACACGTCAAACTGTCTGCTTGTCAGACTCTCTGGATGACATCAACCTGCATTAAGCAAATGTCACAGCAATCCAACAGTAATATGCTGTCATATCACTCATTTCTGAACTAACCCCCCTTCTGTTACCCCTGCCAATTTAACTCCCAGTTACCCTACTCATAAAATATTACTGTAATATACTAAAAATCCTATCTGTCATATTCATAATTCAACAATCCTAGTCTATATCTCACCCTTCTTTGAAATTCCCTTCACTGTGGGGTAATACCCCCTATTTCCATGATATCTCTTACCCCTTGCCCTTCATGACTTCTCCTGCCCCATTTTACCCCACGTCATGCCCGGGACGTCAGAGCGTGATGTGCCGAGGTCATTTTACGTCCGAATGACGTCAGGCGCAATGTTACAAGCGCCCTGGCCACGCCCCTTACTCCAAACATGGATTGTGACTCCAGGGAGGGGGTGTAACGTAGTTCCTAGCAATTCCATTCATACCCCAGTTTTGTGCCATTTCATCACAGTGTATTGATTGTAAGTTCTGTGAACTACTGGATCAGCCATATTAATGTAGTGAGTAATAAGGCATCTGTATCCAACTAAAGTACTTAATTTAAAATACTACTTCTAATAAAATAGCACTGCAAATAAATACTTAATCATAAATGTGGGTTAAAAGTCACTTAATGTTTTTATACTTTGATTCTGCCAAGAGCTGTGTATATAAACATGGCCAAATGTGCCTCGTGCGTTTTCAATGAAAAGGATAAACGCATGGAAACGCATGGTTTTTAGCTAATTATAATGAGGTGAAAACCATGCGTTTTCCATGCGTTTATCCAAATGCATGGAAAACGCATGTGGCACAATTTGCCATGTATATACACAACTCTTGGCAGAATCAAAGTATAAAAACATTAAATGACTCTGCCAAATGTACTGTGCCAGGATATTTTCCTGGAACTCCTAAAAATAACACCAAGATGACATCTTGAATGCACAATGCCATCATTTATTCATCGGAGGAAAATTAGTGCCATTGTGTGCTCTCAGAGTAAATCCACACTTACAGCCATCTACATATGGAAAAGGAAGGAAAAAGAAAGAAAAAGAAGGAAAAAGTCAGGAAGAAAAACTCTAGGCAGATAAGAGAGCTTAATAAGAAGAATCTATAAAAAGGACTTGCAGTCTTGACAGTCTGTCTCCCCAGGTCATCACAGCATCTGAGTTGACCTCTGGTGACTGGACAGAGGTCATCATGCCTGACCATCTCAACTCGCACATCCATCAAGACCAGCAGATCGATAATTCTTAGATCGATAAGTTGACGATTGGATCCAATCAATCATACTGAATGCATGGACATGGTGAGCCAGAAATTGGAGGAATTACATTCAGACCTCCTCATGAGCCGTTGTATAATGATGAACACACATGGTGAGATGGAAAATGGTCACCGCAGAGTCAATTAAGAAAGAGGGACAGAAATACAAACTGATAGACTGGTTAGAAAGACAGACAGATAAAGTCGAAGACAAGCATAAGCCGTATAACTATTAACATTTTTACAACAGGATAATGAACCATACAATTGTATTTATTCTATTCTATTCTGCGCCACGTAAGGTCTTGGGTTTGAATCCATGACCCGGGTACTTTTCATGAGCTGAATGTCAGTTGCATGAGATGTTAAATTGGTGGTGCCTTATACTCAGTGTCTATGCAGTAGCAAGTAAAAGACCCCACCCAGAGGGTATATGTGCCCGTTGCGGGCGGGTCATATTAGCTGACTAAGCTTCAGACTAATAACATAGACTTATGCAAGACAATTCTTTTATCCGTATCTCTCCTAATTATTATTTCTCTATCTACCTAATGACTAATGTCTCAATGCTACTGGGTCTAAAGCTAAGTCAGCTTATATGACCAGCTGACAGAGGCAGACGTAATGATGATCTGATAAAGATTGGAGTCCACACCATGTTACACTTTTACCCCATGGTTGGGGTCTTTCACTAGCATAGACACCGAGTACAAAGGCACCTCCAATTTAACATCTCATGCGATGGACATCCAGCAGCTGGGATGTAGCTCATGAAGAGTGCCCGGGCCTGAGATCGAACCCGGGTCCCAGCATCTTGAGCAGAGCTGGCCAATGTGGAATTGGCGGATGCCTTAACCATTAGGCCATCCAGCTGCTGCCTTATCTGACTTTCTTCTTCTCTGTTTTGCAATTTAATGATGCTATCTCACACACCCACGTTACCTAAGCTTATCTAAAAATCTCGATTAAGGAAACAAAAGCACCGAATTCGCGACACAAAAGAGAGAATTCAAGTGGAATCAAAACTCCACCGAATAAAATCACAACATTCATATCAGAGAGCGTGACACAGGGGAAGGAGATTCTATTGAGGCGTGGACATTATGTAACCATCCCTTTCGAAGACGCAGCGTCAAGACGTCTGTGACACAGCGAGGGAGTGCCATGACACGAAATGCTGTATACTCTAGTTTGAATGAGTATGGTAAATTGCTGATGTTAGTAATAGGTGAAATATGTGTACAATGTACAATGTTATGGTCATCCAACTGACCGACTGACTGACTGACTAGCTGACTGATTGACTGACTGACTGACTGCCATGTGACTGACTGATTTAAACAAGATACCATATCAATATGTCACTTGTACACATTAGTCAATGGATCACACCAATTACCAATTAAACAAAGAATTATACCAGTTGACCATCCAACTGACCGACTGACTGACTGACTGACTAGCTGACTGATTGACTGACTGACTGACTGCCATGTGACTGACTGATTTAAACAAGATACCATATCAATATGTCACTTGTACACACTAGTCAATGGATCACACCAATTACCAATTAAACAAAGAATTATACCAGTTGGCCATCCAACTGACCGACTGACTGACTGACTGACTAGCTGACTGATTGACTGACTGACTGACTGCCATGTGACTGACTGATTTAAACAAGATACCATATCAATATGTCACTTGTACACATTAGTCAATGGATCACACCAATTACCAATTAAACAAAGAATTATACCAGTTGGCCATCCAACTGACCGACTGACTGACTGACTGACTAGCTGATTGATTGACTGACTGACTGACTGCCATGTGACTGACTGATTCAAACAAGATACCATATCAATATTTCACTTGTACACATTAGTCAATGGATCACACCAATTACCAATTAAACAAAGAATTATACCAGTTGGGCATAAAAGCCTTACCACCATCAATAGCATTCATGTCCTAAGCTCTCTAAAAATACTCACATGGAGAAATCACATCAGAATGGATCACATTAAAGCCAGTAGTATCCAGTGAGACAATAGGAGACAATGTTGATCCTTGCATTACTCCAGGAAGTTGGCTGAACCCAGGAGATGCCCCTCATCATTTGTCATTATGTCACCCCCTTGGTACAAGTGCATTGTGGGAGCTTTTAGACAAGCACATCCAGCAATAGCATTACTACAGGGGGCAATATGGCAAGTGAGATATAGTGATATGTTGGATGACACAGAGTGTGAAAAAACATTAGCAATCTCTTGAATTGTTTAGACTGTATATAACATGCTATTTCCACATGTTGACTTCACTTAGACTGAGTTATTTAATGACATACCTTTGGCATATGACAAAATGAACCAGTCCCACAGACACTTCATATGAGGCAGAGTGTGAAATACATGATGCAATCCAGGATCTGACTTAACATCTGACTGAACTTATAATTTATGACAATCGCCCACAGAAAATCCAAACTATCATGACAATACAGGAACAAACTGGCAAGGTGGGCGGAACTGTAAGGTATATTCAATGACGAGAATGCGGTTCAATTTACTGTGGTGATTATAATTGCTTCGTACCTGTTTCTTTGGCTCTGGCCTCAATGCTACCAGTATGAAGCCCAGTTAGTTACCTAATGAGATGATAGGCTCGGAGCGCCCACCGTGTTACACATTTACCCTCATGGGTAGGGTCTTTCAGCACAGACACTGAATAAAAGGCACGACCGAATTACCATCTCATGCGAACGGCATCTAGCTGAGATGTAGCTCATGAAGTGCGCCCGGGCTGGGATTCGCACTGGCGACCTTCAGCGGAACTGGCAAGGGCCTTAGCCGAAAGACCAGTCAACTACAGGAGATAAAAAAGTCTCCTTAGTGGGGTTTCCACTAATTCTTTCAATTCAACAACATACTGTGTTATTTAATCAAATCAGTAACTATGTATTACCATGCAGTGTCGTTAATTGGAGGAAAACACCATTCAAAGCATTTCAATGAACCTGTAGTTTTTATTTTTGCTTCATTCCCTTCCAATTCCTGGTATTTCCAGGAAGTAGCAGCCTAGCATTGACCTACTTCCACCAGCTGCCGAAACACCATCATCAATAACCGGGAAGGACCAAATCGCTCAACATGGCTTTCCTTTCGGAAGAATCCAAACAGAGTAACAAGAAGCTACATTAAAGAGGTCTTTTCAATTCTTGCTGCGGAGGCTGATTCAACTCTTTAATCCATTATCCACAGCATCTAATCACATGGGGCCACCGGGAGGAAATGATTATCCCTGGCCATGCAACATGGCCACACTAATCCCTCCTTTCTTCAAGTTGTGTCCACCCAATTCAGGAGACAAGTGAGGGATCACCTCTTGAAATGTAACAAATACTATTCAGCCATGTCATTAACAGACACAAGAAACCTCTACTTTGATCCAGGTGGACCCTTTTGCTGGTCCAATGATCAAACGCAGCTCACAAGACAGATGACGATGCTAGAATACAAATGCCCAATCACTCTCTCACTCAAATACAAATCCCCAATCACTCTCTCACTCAAATACAAATCCCCAATCACTCTCTCACTCAAATAAGAATGCCAAAATCACTCTCACTCAACTACAAATCCCCAATCACTCTCTCACTCAAATACAAATGCCCAATCACTCTCTCACTCAAATAAGAATGCCAAAATCACTCTCACTCAACTACAAATCCCCAATCACTCTCTCACTCAAATACAAATCCCCAATCACTCTCACTCAAATACAAATGCCCAATCACTCTCTCACTCAAATAAGAATGCCAAAATCACTCTCACTCAACTACAAATGACCAATCACTCTCACTCAAATACAAATGCCAAATCCTTCTCTCATTCAAATACAAATGCCCCGATCACTCCCACTGAAAAACTCTTTACCTCATGTCTCTTTGCTCTGTGCCCAACAAACATTTTAAAAACACCATGTATCCTCTTAACATGCCATATTCTCACTTTAAATACACAGTGCTTTCACTTTAGCAAAGCACTCGCACTGGATTCCACTACATGGCATCTTCCTTGGCATGAGATGTTAAATTGGTGGCGCCTTGTAATCGATGTCTATGCTGGGACAAGTAAAAGGGATGTCCTACCCATGGGATAAATGTGCAACATGGTGTGGACTCCAAGCAGCCTTATCATCTCATCATTATTTCTGCCTCTAGTAGCTGTTCATTCAGGTTGACTAAGCTTCAGACCCAGTAGCATTGGATCAATAAAATGCAGTCAAACATTAGTGGTCTTAATTGACAAATGGACTTACTGATGACACCGTCATTAAACAAGGACCAACTGTACACAAAAGGCCCACAACAAACACAGAGTTACCACTTTAAATACAGTCTATTCCTTCTGAAGCAAGCCTTGTCAAACAGTCTAGCCCAAAGACGAATATGAGGTCTTTGATGCTCCTGTAATATTGGTGTCACTTCACATCTGCGTTTGATTCTGTGTTCAATATTGCAAGCTTTCGTGCCATTGATGTTGTTATATTGACGTTAAATTGGAAACATTTCCAACACCGAGGTTCAAAATCTGTCGTAGAACAATGTTTGGTTTGTATTTCAGACAAAACTTTGTGGGATTTGAGTTTCGTATGAATGTATAGATTTCAATTTTTTTTGTTACGTTAAGGAAAACATTGGGTCCAATTTGTAGCATCGTTGTCTTCCAATGCGAACACCGTGTAATTTTTCACAAAGCTCAGTGATACAAGATGTTAACACAGTCCAGACTGTATACCTACAACATCAACATTAACAACTAAATTCTGACTGCCATTATACATGCACTTTTCACCACTGTAATGAATATCAACCAAATCATGATGAACTCACAGCTAGGACCAATTACTACTGTACCAATGGTGGTTGGTCTTAATGGTGAGGTGGTCTTAATGGTGAGCATCCCTCAATATGCTGGTGTCAGTAAGCAGATACAAATGTCCCATTTTCTTAATTCATGTCCCATCCTTGAATCCCTAGTGTCTCGTTGTATTGCCAGGTGGCAGAACAATCTACTGGACAATGGTCAGTTGACTGGACAGTGGTCAAGAGAAATATTTCATTAAGAAGACAATCACTCTCTTGAGGCTTCAATGGTATGTGCAGTGGTACTCCACTTGAAGGACACCAGCCACCATACATTTTAATACAATGTGAATACTGTCATCTAGTGGTTAAGGTGATTGCCTGCTAATCGTGAGGTAGCCGGTTTGAACCCCTACCATGGCATCGAGGAGTTGGGCAGATCCTCCTGCAACCACTGCCTCACCCACCCAGGTGTAATGGGTACTTGGCAACAGGCAACCACAGTGATGGCACTGGAGTGAGCTCTTAAACCTCCATGGTTACCCTCTGTTCACGGCTGAATACTCCTGAAGGAGTTGAGAAAGACTCTGGATTGGCCTGCCAAAGTAGTAATCGCAAAGTCGGCAGATTGGGAACATCGCTTATTTGTAGCAGACTGTATACCTACAACATCAACATTAACAACTAAATTCTGACTGCCATTATACATGCACTTTTCACCACTGTAATGAATATCAACCAAATCATGATGAACTCACAGCTAGGACCAATTACTACTGTACCAATGGTGGTTGGTCTTAATGGTGAGGTGGTCTTAATGGTGAGGTTCAACTGCAAGATTGACATTTGCTTTACCGTCAATACCAAAACGTGCAAGCATGCATGCTGTGTGAGGAATTCTGATCTTGTCTCAAGTGTCTCCTTCATTTCCCACTCGTGTTCCTAGTTCCTATGCAATCCATGTCTCAACTGTCCCTATCTCTTGTGTCTACATTGTCTCTCTGATTGATTGATTGCTTGACTGATTGATTGCCATTATCGAGGGTTACAATCAAGGGTTGTTGTAATGAACAAACAGGAGACCAAGTATGATGCCAACTTGTTCTATTAAGTGCGTTATTTAATGTTGGTGGGTCAAACACTTGCCTCAGCATAGACACACAAGATACAATACAACCTTTTTAGAAGCAATATCAGTCTAGCTAAGCATAGCTCCAAATTGACGAGCCACCGTCGGCCATTTTCAACAGATTCACTGTACTATCAATCTCTCAACAACCGTTAAAGGTAGGCCAGAAATCTTGTCTAACAAGAAACGGTGAACTCGGATTCGCAAGCTACAGCCCTGACCACGGGTGCTCTCAAATTGCGAAGTTTCATGCGGGATACCCATAATGCCCTTCGAGGGTCCAGCCAAATGTTTTCATGTTGCGGAGCTGATTACACAACGATAGTTAGATTATGCAGCATTCCACTTCCTCCCCCGCGGTGCACCATGAGAGCTTTTGAGAGCGCATGTTTCGCTGCACAGTGTACATGCATAAATGCCGCGAACCTTATCTCTCTGTCTTCCACTCACGTCTGTCTGGGATGGCTGATTTAGATCACCCTATACATTGCTGTTTTCACAAGAGGAAACCACTAAGGTTACAATTCATCAGCACAAAGGTGAACGGACCCAGATAGCGTACCAATTTGACCTGACTCTGACCTGATGTGGATGACGTCTCGGTCCAACATTAAACCTATGAGACGTATCATCTGGATAGATAGACAGATAAATAGATATGGGAACTGATGAGGTGAGAGAAAGGAGGAGTCATCCACCCATGTTACACATTTACCCCCATGAGTAGGATCTTTTACTCGCCTCAGCATAGAAACTGAGTACAAGGGACCGCCAATTCAACATCTCATCCTAACGACATCCAGCTGGGATGATGCTCATGAAAGGTGCCCGGGACTGGGATTGAACCCGGGTCCTTCAGAGGAGCAGGTGAGCGTCTTACCACAAGACCATCCAGCTGTAGTTGATTATAAAAGCAATTCAGGTGATGAGACTAGGCTTACAAAAACCATAAATAGCAACCATACTGACCACTTGGTCATTCTGTATTCTTGTTTTTCTCTTGTACATCCACACCTTCCTTTGATATCCTCTGACAGATACCAATGACAGTGACAAGCCTCCAGAGGCATGGGTCTGTTGCAGACTGCTCTGTACAATGCCTCTGATTGCAATGGGATACTGGTGGTCACATCATAGCCCCCTGGTTGATACCAGAGCTGCATGCAGGAGGACTCTGGCATACAGTATGCATACATAATAGAGTTGCTCATGTTTCCAGTCCAAACAAACATGGCAAAGGGACTTCCATGATATGCTTGCACAAATCATGGACAGCAACATCACATGCAACATGCAACATGATACTGACATGAGATGTCATGGCCATGTTTCATCTAGTTTTATGGTTCATTATGCATGGCGTGTGGAGCAGAACTGCCCAATCCCTCCCAATGTATCATTAGGACCACTCCCTTTCTGATTCTAACTTAACTGGCATTAATGATGGTCTTAAAACATAGGAGTCAGTTTCAAATTAAGAAGTCCCCATAGAGATGCTCTTACAACAGGAACAAACTGTACATATAATCACAATAAATACCATGTCAATAAATAGGGTAGGACAAGCTCTGATGACATTTGCTTTACAAATGGCACATGTCATATCATATTTCCAACAGCGCATTCCACACAATTTGTATGCATTGTGTCTTGTCATATTCTTGATGCCGTCAACACTGTTTACACATATATTATGCATAGAAACTTGCAGACAACCAAACAATCAAACATATGAGCAAGCAAGCAAGCAACTAGCCAACCAAAGTTACCCTAATGTTGATTGATGGGTGGGTGGGTGAAATAGGGCTTTACGTCCCATATTTCTGCACCTGATAGGCTCATTAGGACAGGCAGGGACCACGGCAATGAGATGAAGGATGAAATAGCTATCAACCTTAGGCTCGACTGGGAATTGAACCCGGGACCCAGTGGCCCAGCGTGCTACCACTGAGCTTCAACCCCAACCCTGATGTTGAGGAGTCCCTGTTGGGAGTACTCTTATGCATGAATCCTCCTTCAAAACTTGCCCATATTTCTTCATTTTGGAACAGGACAGCTTCAGGTCCTAACAACACCGTAAAGCTGCCATGAAGTTGCAAAAAGCGTGTAAAATGGAGATAAGTCCTCATCAAGTGAAGCTCATCGCGTGATTGCGGTATGTAATAATCGTGTTTTTCGACAACTGCTGGAGACATCCGAACGACAGTTTTCCACTTAAAACTTGAATATAATCTCTTTCTGTCAGTCTCATTTGGGTTTAATTAAAATATGGTGCAATAAAAGTCAGAAATCTGTGGAACCTTCTGGTCAAGCGAATCGAAGAAAAAATCCCAGTAATAGACATTAAGTGGCTCTTGGCATGATCGAATACATATTTCAAAATAAATACGATGAATTAATACTTTCGAGGAAAAGTTCTTCAAGTTTTGGGATTTATGGGAAAACGTGTTATGCCAAACTAAACGTTTTTGCTATGGAAAATCAAGAGCCATTACTTGTCACACAGTAGCTCGTAGCACATAACAGACATTGAATATTCACCGCTTCACCGAAGTATTGTCACAACAGTCATTTCTCCATGCAAATGTAATATTTACTCACTCGTCACTCCATATTCAAACAGCTCTCTAACAAAACTTTGCTCGATCGACCTCAGCTGTTCAGTTGATACATTGTATCGATCCACACCACACTCCGATATTTTTCTCTTCCTCTGGAAGTCTTTGACCGAGCCTAATTCTGTCTCTGCACTGCATCATTCATAAGTTAGTGATCTGGGGCAGTCAATAGTCAACCATTTACAGACCAGCCAAACTGACTACACTGCAACTAAGCTTCAAGAACATCTATCGAGACCAAAATGAAAGTGACCACAACGTTGTGGTTCTTATTGTCTGTTCATCACTGTATAGACCTAAGAGTTAAGACCATCAAACGTTGAACTAACCCAAGAGGGTGACCAATAGAGTCTTTTCACTGAGCAGCCATGACAGGACATAAGTCTTTCCTCTCCTCTTATTACTCATTTTGCTTTTCAGACATAGTAGGTCATACCTAACTGATTCCATAAATATAACTTTCTCAGAAAAATAACAAAAAATTCACTAAAAATACTGCTGCTAGGATGCACTTTGCTCCAGCCAATAAGTCAAGGGCGGGAACATTTTCAGCTAATAGAATTGCAGTATTCTGTTTTAGCCAACTGGTGGAAATACAGAGAACACTCCGTGATAATCCACTATTGGCCAACATGGCAATGATTCTGGGATGTGAACGTGTGGAATAGGATTCATGTTCTGTATTTCTGCACCATATGGGTTAATTAATACAGGTAGGTGCAATGACAATGAGAAGGATGAAATAGTCATCCTCCGAAAGTCATATCAAACCTGGGACCCGGTTGAAAGTTCAGTGCTTCCACTGAACCAGGTCCCTGTTCGGTGAATCTGGTGCATGGGTTCCAACCCGACTAATCCCATTGTAGGTGAGCATCTTTGTCCCTGGCTCACTGTATGTACCAAAGTGTCCCCAAGCCAGCACATGATGCCTGGAAAAGAGCAATTACAGGACACAGTCGTGGAAAGAGAAGCAATTACTGCCTGCTGCCTCACGAGATAAACACAGCGCAATAACAGTTTGTTAGTATTCCCAGACAGTGCTTCCTTCTCATAAGCCTGGGACTCCACATATGTATGGCATACAAAAAATGCAATCTGGTGGGCAACGTCATCTGTATGGCATACCACAAGGGGCATTATTTTGACCTTTACTGTTTGAGAGTTCAGCTCAGCAAGATATCTGCCAATCACAACAGTCTGAGCAAACAGACAGGGCATAGGGAGCAGACAAACAATGTTCTTTTTCTCTTATATTACTTTTTTATTGCTCTTCCATAGTCAAACACAATACACTTTATTGCTTTTATTGGTATTGTGGGAACAGCACACTGGTAACTGGATGATACAATATATAAGACGAACAGTGTCATCAATTCAGGACCTTTGTGTATATTATCCTATAAACGCTTCTTTTAGATGACCCTGAAACCTTGGAAGGATGACAACAATATACAGTCATACCAGCTGACAAAGTGTCATGAAAGAGAAGTATGAGGTACTCAAGCAATCATAGATAGATAGATAGATAGATAGATAGATATGGAAAGTGCAGCCCTCTAAGGCAAGTTGTGGCCACTAGCAAGGGTTGATTGATGAGGTGAGAGAGAGGAGTCCACCCACGTTACACAATTACCCCATGGATGGGATCTTTTTACTTGCCTCAGCATTGACTTTGAGTACAAGAGACCACAAATTTAACGTCTCATCCGAACGACATCCAGCTGGAATTTTGCTCATGAAGAGTGCCTGAGCCCGGGATTGAACCCGAGTCCTTCAGAGGAACAGGCGAGCATCTTACCGCTATACCACCAATCAGCTCAAAGCATTGATCTATTATCCTGTTCCAGTCAAGCTTGAGTCTCTTTCATCTGCATGAGAAGTGACATCAATCTCGTGTTCTCGAAGCTTTGGAAACTTATCAATAAAGGTTGAAATTGAAATCTTTCAAACGTTTCGGTGGTCTTTGTTGCCGTTCGAAACACACAAGCTCAAAGGGCCATCACCTCCCACTGATGTGGTGCATATGACTGGTCACAGAAAGAGCAACCCAATCATGCTTTGGTGAAATTGAACCCATAATCATCCAATCAGAAGATACTTTAACCACTACACCATGCTGCCACAACTACACAGCAACTACACCAGTATATACACCCTTACCACCGAGCAGCCATGTTGGCATTTTGCCTCATTGACCTCTCTTTGCACTCAGCTATAAGTATTGTGACGTCATCAGTAGACAATGGTCATTGTGAGGTCACAGAGTGCAAGAACAATGGAGAAGTAATGATGTCATAATATATGGCATAATCAAAATGAGGTGTGTGTGTGTGTGATTAGGGCTTTACGTCCTGTATTTCTGCACCTGATGGGCTAATTAGGACAGGCAGAGACCATGACAATGAGACGAAGGGTGAAACAGCCATCCAACTTAGGCTCGACCGGGAATCGAACCCGGGACCCAGCGGTTGGAAGCCCAGAGCGCTACCTCTGAGCTAGGCCTCCACTCAATCAAAATGAGGTCGATGATGCAAAAATGCCAACATGGCTGCCGTGTGAAAAGGTTGTATAGTCAGTTTTACCCAGCTAGACAAATACTGAAGACAAAAGTATATCACAAAGATACACAGCCCAACCATCTGCACATGTATATATTCAGGATGTGGATACCCTCTTAAGCCTCTTATGCAGTAGCACTTAAGTCTGTTGCCTGACCATTCCCTGAGTAATACAGTATAAAGACTTTATGCTCTTTTAGGCAGTCAGCAGCCCCTGTTTAAGACAGTGGTAATATACAATGTTAAATGTTAAATCAACACGGACTGTTTAAGCTGCACAAGAGCTGTTATAGTAAGACTCGCAGTAGAATTTCGCTTGGCAAATCTACCGATTATTCTGTCGGACAATCCGCCTCGCGATGAGTCGGACAATTAGCCGGATAAAGAGTCCCAGAATGAGTCGGCAGGCGTGTCTGACAATGAGGCGGACGGTGAGCTTTTAGGCTTTTCGAGCCCGTTTGCAATGTATGAGTGTGCAGAATACTCTTAGCAGCAATGCAAATGATGGAAATGTTGCAAATGAGGCTGAGTAAAGGCACAGGTTGTCCACTTCTCTGCCAATCCATAACAAAGACAGTTTGTAGATTTTTGTTTTCTACTCTACAGGATGCATTGGTGGTTTCTGTCTGTCAGACATGATGAATACGCGGCACTGAAATAGATCAATTTGCTTGGAACTGGCTTCTCTCCAAATCGGACAAGTTTTTGTAATTGTTCGACTGAAATAGTGCATCCCTCAATTGGTGTACTTAATGGTATTGAGGGTACTCTGATGCCACGAGAAAAAAAAAGAAGTTCTTATTCGCATCGATGTAATTTTGAATATATAAATGTCATCCGATCATCAAAGCAGTCGGCTGAAAATCAGACTTTAATCCTAATGTAAGTCCAATGTAGATTTCTCATGTGCACCTCGATAAAATTCTCAATTCATCATCGCAGTCCGTGAAAATAGAAAAACCTGAAGCGAATCAGGGTATGGAGTGGAACGTGAGGTCGCAGTTTCTGTACCACTTGTAGTTGCTGAAAAATTGGATATAACTGTCCACTTGTTGGACAACACACAATTGAGGTTCTGTATCAGAATGGTCTTACAAATGAAGCGAGTCTTTAGTGAGGTGGATGATGAACGCATTGTATTTTAGATTGAGATTTAGTGATCTTTATATACAGATATATCAAGTGTTGCCTTTAGCCAAGTTGTTTGTTACAAAATCATTGTGTCTCTTGAGGGAACCAAATCTATCAGAAAGATAGATATGAAAAGTGCAGCCCTCTAAGGCAAGTTATTGCCGCTATCAAGGATTGATCGATGAGGTGAGAGAGAGGACGAGTCCACCCATGTTACACATTTACCCCAAGGACGGGATCTTTTACTTGCCTCAGCATAGACACTCAGTACAAGGGACCACCAAGTTAACGTATCATCCGAACGACGTGTATACAGTGCAAGAGCAGAGTATTGTCTGATTTGACTTGGAACAGTTTATTGTTCCTCAATGAATTTGTATTCCAACTGCATCTGAACATCAAAAGAAAAAAACAACAAAATAAATTCCCAATAAAACAGCGCTCAACAAGAAAGCACAATGCAAGTATACATTGTGTTCTAAATATAGCATGTAGTACATAGTGCTGGTTTGCATGGGTGTGGTCCATTTCTCAGATCTACATTTAATTCGAGGGTGTGGTCGAAGGATACCTGGACCAAGTACAAGGCTATGTCTTTTATTTTTTATGGCCATTCCAGGGACCTCCATATTATCAGAACTCAGAACAACTTTATTTAATTAATAACATGTGAAAAAATGTAATTGATCGGGGCCCCTTATATGACAGTTATTTGTCGCTGGCAAGGGGAGCACCCAGTTAGTATTTATAATAGAAAAATTTTAACACAGGCATTCATTACGGAAAGGAGGAAATAAAAACTACATTGCATATGAACTTAATAATGTAAACACCAATAAATCTTATGAAGAGAAGAACGAGGAAGAGGACGCGGTCGAGAAAAAGCCATCCCTGTAAAATCATATCATTTAGGCTTTCTGATGTTTCACTTCAGTGACAGATATAACAATTCCCAAGTGTGCAAAATTCACTGTACATATTAAGGAAATATTTCTTTACATATTGCTTGAAACCATTAAAACTATGAGTTTGTATCTTATCTATAATTATAGATGGTGTATCATTAAAAATCTTGAGAATTCTGTATCTCAGGCTATATTTCATGAACGTATGCTTAATATGTCATAGATATGTTAGAATGCTGAATATCTATAGAGCTAATATTTAATATGGATTTATGTAATGTTCATAATCATGCTTCAAAGTCATACTCCTGGGAAAGGCATTCCCTGCAATTTATTGTACAACATAGAATACAATTGTTGAACCCCAAGACTTGGAGGACACATATATTTTGCCTAAAATATAAGATCATATTTAATTTCACTTCATACTGACAAGGGGTTGAGACCTGCTTGAGCATCAGTCTTTCTCAACATAGAAGAAAATATCTGACAACACTTACATACACACATCACCAGTAAATATCAGTTTAAGGGGAATTTTGACTAATTAAGTTCCACATATAACAAGAATTGACAAAATAACAAGTATGGCAGCTGTTATACAATCAGCTCAAAATTAATTTTTATAAATAAACTCATATACCATAATTCTGCTTTGAAGGTACATTCTTAAGGTCTCATAACTGCTATAATAAACATTCACCCAATATAATGTAGTAGTAGTAGTAGTAAAATATTATTTAAAGTCGTTTTAAATCACGGTGTCACATTCAATGTACAATACAAAATATATGACCCAAGCCGAAGCTTCTGTACGACATATTAGGAACAATAATATACAGTTTGGAAAGTATAAGTATAGAATTAATCTATAAAAAAAATCTATTCTACAATATAGTATATATAATAATAATAATAGCACACATATAAAGCACTCCATCGTACAATTCAACACCTTAGAGGAAATAAAGATTGCACAAATGATTCCTAAATATTTCAAAGCACAAATTTTGACAAGATAAGTCCGTCACATCTACAGCCATAAAAAATTTATATTCCTATTATTTTGAGAATTCAGCCAGCTAGTCACAGCGGACTTGAAGCTACTGAGTGATACTATGCTTCTGATGTTACTTGGTATATGCATCCACAATTTACTTCCATAATACCGAATACTTTTTTTGCCATATGTCGTTGTTTGGAAATGGGGGATCTTCCCTATCTGTAAACACATTGTAGCTAGGTTTGAAGACAATCCCAGGTACACAACAAATCACTAATGAGGAAGAGGACGCAGTTGAGAAAAAGCCATCCCTGTAAAATCATATCATTTAGGCTTTCTGATGTTTCACTTCAGTGACAGATATAACAATTCCCAAGTGTGCAAAATTCACTTTACAAATTGAGGAAATACCTCTACAGTCTACACAGTAATAGTTCTTACAGATTCAGATTCATTTTATTTTTGCCCACTATTTAAAAAAGAAGAAGATACAAATACAGTGATTTTCATTTTACAAAATATCGAGCAGGGTGACCCCTCTAAGATGATCATGTCATCACTGCCGAGGGGCCACCCACAAACCAACACTAACTATAGAAAATTACAATGACGTCATTGCCTGGAGACCATGTTCACAATCAAGTATATGGAGTGTTATTACAGAAAATTACAGCTTTCTTCAGGTAACTAACGAGTACAATTATTCAATAAGGCACTACAAGTTATGCCACACAAAACAGTCCGAAATTTTACATTTAAAATTCTCCTAACCTGGACATTAAAAAAATTAATAAAAAATCTCCTAACCTGGACATTAAAATAATAATAATAATAATCTCCTAACCTGTGCATTAAAAAAATCTCCTAACTTGGGTATAACAATTCTCCCAACCTGGGCATTTGAAATCTCCAAACCTACGCATTAAAAATCTCCTAACCTGGACATTAAAAAAATAAATAAAAATTCTCCTAACCTGGGCATTTAAAATCTCCAAACCTAAGTATAAGAAATATCCTAACCTGGCATTAAAAATCTCCTAACTCCACCACAAAGTATAGGAAGAAACTGCTGATCCAGTTAATAGAGGACAGGGAGGCAAATAGAGAAAAAAGTCTTCCCTTTTTTCGTTTCTAAATTGCCCACGGCGGAGCTTGGCTCTCTCTACTTGTATGCATCAACAAGGGAGCCATCTAAAGTTTGGGAAAGAAGAGAAAGAAAGTCACTAGCTGATGAAAAAAGATTCATTTTAACTTCCTGGCTGGCTGAGTTCAAAGAAAGCAAGGACAAGAGAGAAGAAAAGGCAACAGACAGAATGCAGCTGGGTGGCCTAATGGTTAAGGCATCCGCCAATTCCACATTGGCCAGCCCTGCCCAAGGTGCTGGGACCCGGGTTCGATCCCAGGCCCGGGCATTCTTCATGAGCTACATCCCAGCTGCTGGATGTCTATCGCATGAGACGTTAAAATGGAGGTGCCTTGCACTCTGTGACTATGCTGAGGCAAGTAAGAGACGCCACTTATGGGGTAAATGTGTAACATGATGTGTACTCCCAAGCCTCATCATTACGTCTGCCTCTGGCAGCTGGTCATATTCGCTGATAAGCTTCAGACCCAGTAGCATTGAGACATTAGATATTAAAATGAACAATAAGGAAAGAGATATCAAAAATTAAAGAAAAAGAGCGAAATATAATAAGAAATGATGATGATGTGTCACTCATTTGGAAATGACACAGAAGTAATCGATTAAAGCTAACTTTGTCACTTTAAGTGACAGATATAACTAGAGCCTTGCGGCACTGAATCCAGAAGGTGATGATATTGTACATGTAGTGGATTGGTAGAGTGTTAGTGCTTGAGTACTACCAAATGGGGCTATATGTTCAATATAACAATGACTAATTGAGAGTTAATCACTCAATGTAATGTGTGAATGAGTGCAACATTCTCAGCTTAATTACATTGCGAATTACATTCACCCTTGGCACACCTACAGCGACCTATGCTCTCAACAAAGCTCAAGTGCAATTAAAACATTTATAAAAGTCACATGGTTGTAATTGTAATCATCTGGTCTGTGAAAGAACTAGTAATTGCATTTCTGGACAGGTCTGGACAGGTCTGAAAAGGTGGGATCCAATTGGATCCAATTCGTGGTGTTTCCTGCCATTTTTGCCACTTCCACCTAGTTCTTAAATTCACCACCAGGGGCACTGAGGTGGTTTGCATACAAGGCCAAGAGCCACAAAAATGGCGAAATACCACGCAAATGTTGAAAACACTCATTTTGTGCATTTTTTAGCACAATACTTATATCTTTCCTAAGAAACGAGCCGAAGAATGGTGCTCAGTGCTTTTTAAAGTATACTGAGCTCTATGTGACACTTCTCAGCTTGATCTCTACTGAGGTTATTCATTTGAAAATTGTTTGCTCACTTCTGGATAAAAAGAATAGGAGAAAGATAAAAGAAATGAAAAAGAGTGAAATATAAGAAGAAAGAGTGATGATGTGTCACTCGTTATCATCTCATTTGGAACTGACACAGAAGTAATCAATTAAAGCTAACTTTGTCACTTAGAAAGAAAGTTAGACATAAAAAGAATAGGAGAAAGATAAAAAGAAGAGTAAAATTGGCTGCCAATATTCTTCATTTAAGCCTTAAACATCTGACTTAAACTTAATCATATGTACAGCAGGTATCTTTAACTCGGTTAAGATCTGTAACTCGGTTAAGATGGTCTTAAGTGAGTTATTGAAATTGCAAATGCACACATTTCGCGAGAAGACGAATTGAGATGTGCTCGGCATCGGAAAAGGCCAAAAAAAATGGAATGGCAAATTTAAACAGTGTTAGACTGAGAGAAGGCAATGAATAATAAATAAAGCAACCTTCATTCTGTGAGAACACAGCCAGTAAATTCCCCCAGACTAGCTGCTAAATGTCATTAGGCCAGGGAATGTAAATTAACATTGATCTACAGTCTCAAGGTAATCGCACAAGGTGTAAGTCAAGGTGGCCCACTGGGCCCGTGTTTATTCTGCAGGGAAATTCAAACTTGTACAGGCACTTGTTCAACTCCGGCAAGTAACTTTTGAATTTGTATGACCTCTTTGATGATTTATGGCACTTTCCAATACAGTACAGACTACCATAAATTGTTGTGATATGATCCAAATACTATGTAACAGTACAGAAACTAAACTGTAAACATACCTATATTTCATAGGCTTGTTTTTATTGAATCAAGATCTTTAGCTGTGCGCTTCTAAACTATACAGCGCAAATCTCTATATGAAGAATGCATCACCTGGAGCCGAACCCCATTTTATAAGTAATTCTCAATTAAAAATTACTCAAAATTTTACCAGAGCTTCTTTAGTTTTGTCTCATCTTTCAAGCATAACATCAACCAGCCCATCAAACGCTGGCTGAAGATGGTTCTATCTCCTCTTGTGGCCAATCTTGAGCGCCATTTTAAGATGCCACTACAAAGTTAATTCTATATTCTTCATGACTCGTTTCCGTCTCAATCGGAAAGTGACGTCACAATCTGTGTATACTATAAATCAATCAATCAGATCACAGAATTTGCCAGACCCAACCTGAGTGTTCTTCACTCAGGGAACCAGAGAGTATTCTCCTGAAGATAGATTTCCCTGACTCATTCCTTCATCCCATACAAGTAAGCCGCTCAAGCATGAGTCTTTCTCAATCTTCTGGGACCATCGAAAGAGAGTTATAAAGAGTACTTACCCCGCCCTGCGTCTGCAGTAGCCCGGTGGGGGTGTGGCTGCCCGACTGGGCTTGCTGGTCCAGCCAGATCTTCTGCCTCGGGTCTTCCCATGATGTCACTTGTGTGTTGTGGTCTATGAAAAAGCTGAAAAGAAACGAATAACAGTCATTAAGATCAAGTTCATGCAGCCCGCTTAAGCAGATCTGTAGTGATATTTACGATGTACTCCCTCAGTCACTTATTCAATGTGAGGGGTCTTTCAATTCTAATTGGGAGGAAAAGTTCACAAGAGGTCACTGATACCATAGCAGATAAGTATTGTTTGATGACGTCATATATATATTGTGATGTCATCAATGTAACAATTAACTAGTGACGTCATCTTATTGTCTTTTCATCTGCTCTGGTCGTAGTGCCCCCTGTAGCCTTGGTTACTTTCCTTCCCTTGCCTTAGCGCAAACACCGGTGGGATTCATTCCATAAACAGAACTCACGAAGCTCAGACAAGCCGGCAACGTCTTTACTTCATAGACCACCAAGGATAACAATATTAGTGGAAATCTCCCTTGGATTGCAATTAAATTTATCTTTAAAGAAGTCTATCAAGTCCTTCACAAAACCTAAAGACTTGTATCCCCTGTGATAAAATGTTGTTTTAGATAACAGTTGAGACTAAAACATCTTGGAGGATAAGTCAGTCTTACACGTTTTAGAGGATAGCTCTGTCTAACAGAGTTGGTTGACTATCTATCTCTAAGGCGGGGGCCTAGCTTAGTGGTAGCGTGCTGGGCTTCCAACCACCGGATCCCGGGTTTAATTCCTGGTCGAGCCTAAGTTGGATGGCTGTTTCATCCTTCATCTCATTGCCATGGTCCCTGCCTGTCCTAATTAGCCCAACAGGTGGAGAAATTCAGGATGTTAAGCTCTAATCCACCCACCCACCCTGTGGTACAAATACTTGGTTTAGAGAACACTTGGGACTAACACGTTTTCTAGGATAGCCGCGCTCTGTCTAACAGAGTTGGTTGGCAGCTAAAAATGTCCTTAAAGTATCCAAATTGAAAAGAGTTTCCACAGACCAAGCTAGTAAAAGCATAATTAGAACCCTACCAACAAACCAAAGACTTTTATATTCCTAACAACACCCCAGCCTATTCTTCTGGAACAAAGCTAACTGGAGCATTATGAAGGGGACTTAGGCAATTCTTTTGAGGACTGGTGACATAAGCAATGTCTTTATATAAAGAGAAAGCAAAATGTGGAAAGTAACCTGATTAAGCAGAGAAAAGCTGTCATTCAGTGGTGAAGTCTTGTGGTGAATTTGATTATATAGCATCAAAAGAAACTGCAGTGGCAGCCAGTGGAGTGTGCTGCTCCTGAGGGGAATGATGCTTGAATTCATTACGAAGTCAAAAGGCTCAGATAAATGTCTACCAACTGGTAAGGGGTTCGTATATCTCAGAAAAGACAGACAACTACAGAAAAAGCACAGACAAGATATAGAATGACTGAGAAACACATACAGAGAAACACATACAGTTAGTTTCATTAAAGACGGCCTGTTAAACTGAATCTAGACCAAGCTAGACAACTTTTGCTAAACGATGCTACCTGGCACTAAACAGAACTGTCTAGCTTTAGATGGCAACTCAAAGCTGGATCTAAAAGTACATATTTATGATATATTAGATCAATTCTTACATTTGCCAAGGATAAATATATTTTCAGCGGTGGAAGCTGTAAGCCGACTATAAGCTGGGAGTAGACAAACGCGGCTGGCTTTACCCAGTTATAGCTTCAGCCAGGAATAGGTCGCTACAGCTGTCTAGAGTCCACCATATTTTATGAAACTAACTGTAAATACAGATAGAGAAAGACAGACAAAAACATAGACAGACTCCCAGAACATACAGATAACAAACACACACAGGGAAAGTAAGACATTGATAGACAGAGAAATATACATACTTAGGGACAGAGATATGAATAAGGAAAGGCACCTGGTCGTTCAACGCAATTAATTTCTTCACTGGTTGCTACAGACATTTTTGGCAGGAGACAGAAGCACAGACAACACAGAAAACACATGACACAGATAGACAAGGGATAATATATAAAGTGCGGTTATACAAAACCGGAAAAGAGACAGACAGATCGAAGAAACAACATTGAATGAAAAGAAGTTATCGATCTGACGACGGTCTTTTATTTCGCCGAATACATACGAATGCCCTGGATAATCTATAAAACTAAACTACATTTGAAATATTAATTATAAAACACAGTCTGTGGTGAATTGTTTTTATTTATGGCATAATTTCTCGTATTTCATATCTGTGGACTAGATCCTCTGGGGGGGGGGGGGGGGAAATAGAGGACATTTTGTTAAGTGCACTGAGAACTTTCACACATGACATGACCAGCAGGCATTTGTTAGATCTCGTAAGAAATTGCAGAATTTGTAGCTGCCATTTTCATTACTGTTTTTCCATTACATTGAATCCATTTGCACATGGTTCTCAGCGGGATTTAATGTAAAATTGAAACTGCAAATGAAACGGAAAACATTAAACCAAGGCCATAAACATTATTGCAATCGATAAGAAAGTCCCACTGGCCTAGCGGGACATACTGCACCACTAATAGGGCAACATATTTCAAGTGCAAATTATACCCCAGGGCTGTAGCTAGAAGGCAGAAATATCAACAGTTGACTCCCAGGAAAAGTGCCATATACAAGGGGAAAAAACTTGTAAAAACTACATCTGATAAAGTGCACTTCGAGTCGAAAATCAACATACAGTTCGCTGAAAAAAAACTGCCACTTGCTGGCATGGACAGATTTTAATAGTAGCAAAAAAAGCAGCTCTTCACTAGACTCAGATTCAGATTCATTTATTATGCCCACTATTATAACAAAAATATCTTAAAAAATACAGAGATTTTCACCTAATACAATATTTAGCAGGGTGACTCCTCTAAGATGATCATGTCATCGCTGCCGAGGGGCCACCCACAAACCAACACTAACTATAGAAATTTACAATGACGTCAACCTGGAGTCCATGTTCACAAATACTATAGAGAATCGTGATACTAGCACCATGATTCAAGATTCAAGATTTTATGGACCATGTTAGATAAACCTACAATTTGAAATATGTATAAGAAATTACCTCCATTTAAGTATACGTGTATAACATACTGACGGCCTGATGTAAAAATGGCATATATGGGCTTTACCAACATATTGACATTACTTACTGACAGCACTCGGGAAAATATAGGCTTGCAGGGTGAATACTCGGGTCAATACAAAACATACCATGCAATAATACAAATATCTACTATTACTACTCTCTGCTGTACCATATAAAATAGAATCCAAAGAGGATAAATATCTGAATAAGGTGTCTGCAGATGTAATGATGAGATGATACGGCTTGAAATACACACTCCACTGTACATTCACTTCATGGATGGGATCTTTCGCTTGCTTTACGACAGACACCAATGAACCAGGCACTGCCTATTTACCATCTCATAGCCTCTCTTTAAGTGATTAGGTGGAAATGTTTAGCTAAGTTAAATCAGAGGATATAATGAAAGACTTTTTTTGAAGAGAGAAAAAAGGGAGTGGGCCAGCCCCATCCATAATTCATTCGTGGAAAATAATCTCAGGATTGTCGTAAACTTTTAATTCCATTACGTCCAGGTTGATCGATTAGTGGAGAGAAAATTTGAAAAGTGTAATTACGAAAACAAGCAAAGTGCCATAATTTACTAACTTATGATTGATTTTACCATCAAATTAACATCATTTAAGCGCTCGGGGAATTAACAGCGAATAGAAATGCCCAGTGCAGCGGAGCCGTGGAAGGGCCTCGGAATTTGGTAATTGCTTCAATTCTTAAACTGACAACTCCTTCTAAAAATTGATCTATCCTGAAATATTCAGATTTAGGAGTATTATTCAATGACATAATCTTTACCAAATTGTGTTTTTAATTTGTATTGGATTCTAATTCTATTCATTGTCAAAATCTATCAATGCGGTATATTTACGATTAATGCTACAATGGTTAAATATGATGTACTAAAAAAAAAAGAGCCACACCTCTGGATGTCATTGTTTTTTACTATCAGACTCAGTGACTCAGTACTTAAAGGTCAGATGAAGGTCCATTTGGGGCTGATATGATACAATATGACATGGGAAGTACAGCTTTCTAAGGCAAGTTCTTGCCGCTATCGAGGGTTGATTGATAAGGTGAGAGAGAGTCCACCCATGTTACACATTTACCCCATGGGTAGGATCTTTTACTTGCACAGACACTGAGTATAAGGGACCACCAAATTGAATTTAATGTCTTATCCGAACGACATCCAGCTGGGATGATGCTCATGGAAGGTTGCCCGGGCCTGGGATTGAACCCGGGTCCTTCAGAGGAGCAGGCAAGCGTATTACCACTAGACCAACCAGCTGCATCAGATATAGGAGCATTACCAAGAATTAGGGATACTTTCTGAATCTAATGTCCTCACAGTTTACAATTTCTGGGTACTGGCAAAACTGGTCTCCACAGTTACCTACAATGTTAAAGTGTCAGTTAGATAACTTCCAAACATTTTCCAATATTTAGTGGATCTAATTAACTATCTGTGGTCTGTCTGGCTGTCTACACGACCAATTTGACCCAGATTAGTCTCCTAACTACTTTGCCCAGAGAAAAGCACTAAAATTAGCCTGGGTCTTAACATGGGGAGTAAATTCCCATCATGGAGGCAGCTATTAACAGACCATGTTAGTGTGTCAATGGTATGTGTAGTGCTCAACTGTAGCCAAAGGCCAGTTCAAAATGACCTCACTAAATCGCCCAAAATTTCTACTCTACAACCTCACATTTAAGACCTCTGGCATCAATTATCGATACTAATAGTGAGACGACTTCAACTGTGAGATAGAAGAAAATGCACAGGTTGAGCTAGGGTGGGGTGGGTGATTAGGGCTTTACGTCCTGTATTTCTGCACCAATTGGGCTAATTTGGACAGGCAGAGACCATGGCAATGAGACGAAGGAGGAAACAGCCATCCAACATAGGCTCTACCAGGAATCGAACCCGGGACCCAGCGGTTGGAAGCCAAGAGCGCTACCTCTGAGCTAGGCCCCTGCCCTAAAATGACCTCACTAAATCGCCCAAAAGTCGTACACTACAACCTCACATTTAAGACCTCTGGCCACAATTAACGATACTAATAGTGAGACGACTTTAACTGTGAGATAGAAGAAAATGCACAGGTTGAGCTAGAATGGACATGAATTGTTAATACTATTTCATGTTCACATGAATAATGAAAAGAAAAAATCATTCCTTTCATCACTAGGGAGTCCATAGCTGGCAGTGCCATCTTTACGCCCTCTGGTTTTATTTTCAACGTCTGCGAATATGTTGTAACTATTAGGATACATACACTCCGAAACTCAGTATAGTGATCTCAACAACAGGTCCAACTGTACAAGTGCAAGCAGCAGGAAAATGCTGAGCAAGCTCTTTTTGAGCAATGGCTTAGGCATTAAGACTGCAAAAGACTCCCAGACTGCCTTGGGGCCACATTAGGTATTTCGCTCTTTGAGTCTGTAGACTGTCCTTAGTGCACCACCTCTCTTTGACTTACTAATGCACACTGAGTTGTCTGCCCCTAAGAGATACTCAAATGTTATTGGTTGTTTATCTCACATGCTGAACTGAGTGACATCTAGTGTATTAGAGCAAAATTACATTAGTCTACTTCTTTAATTACCGGTTTGGTTCGTAATTACGTTAAGACAACCAAAGTCATCGGGTGCACTGAGATGCACCTTATATTATAGACTGTTAAAATGTGGTAAGGAACATTGAATTCTTCCTTGTTTCAAAGTTATAGTAGTCATAACTGTTACAGCGAGGCGGCCATAATCATTCACACACTGTGGTGCACATCCAATTCAATGTCTTAGCCGAGATGAAGCTAATCCAAACCAATGGGACTGAGAATCAAACTCAAGATTCCAGACCATAACTATTTCATTGAGCTATCCATCTACCTTCTGTGTATGTCAAGCCCCTGTAACTTAGGATGCCAGATATGAAAAGTTAGTTTCAGGATGATTCCGCAACCTCATCCGAACCTTAGACCCAGCGAATCCCAATAAAATTAGCCAGTGACAGAGATATCCAGCTTTATTGACAACTTCCTCTTGATAGATGCGCCACTAGGCACCACTATTTGAGAGAAACGTACGTGATTGGCTGCAGGGATCACCCCTAGCGACACCTGGCGTATTTGCGCTTAACTACACAATGGCGCCAGTCGGGCGTCCTGCAGGGCGATGAATTTCTCCGCTTTTTAAATGGGTTATACGTCTAGGAGGCTGTCTAGGGTGACAGGACCCTTAGGCATAAGAAGCCGTGGCATAAATGGCAGGAGCCTTCCTTATATCTGCAGGGAATTCAGCTGTCACAAGTGGGACATCATTCGTCGGGCCGTAATCATATTTCGCCCTCAGAAAAAGTTGATGAAAATTCTACTGAACATATATCACGAAACACCTGCTGCCTCAAACAGTAAACACATCAGACAGCCAGCAGACTCCTTCACAAACACATATTCGGTAGAGAAAGGTTGTGTTACTGCCAAAACTGTGTGACCGGTTAGCTCGAGTGGTTAAGGTGTCATGCTACTGATCAGAAGATTGTCTGTTCAAGTCCCATGAAATGTGTTTTTGTAATGAGTATGCATTAGTGCTAAATATAGCTACTTTACAGTAGGATGCAGATGGCAGCAGCAGTATACTTCCTGTTGTTTTGGTGGGCTTTTTGTGAGCAGCCATTTGTTCTTCTTGCACATTTGTACAGTGCACACTAATCCTACTAATTATGTTGAACTAATGATCTAGCTTCTAAGTTAAAGCACACAGATGTAGGTAAAACTTTCTTTATGTATTATTGTAGCATCAATCCAGATTTAGTGTAATTCTGATAAGTTCTAATGTATATTTTAGAGCTTTAAAGTTGTGATATGGCTTAAGACTTGTCATCCATATTGCATGATAAAATGTGCATTGTATTTCATGAGTGTCAACATTGTAAATCATGATTAGTTAATTGAGTTTAATTAGTGAATATACAATAGCTGTATTAATTTATGTACATGTAAGTCATATTTGTGACACTGTAGAATCTTTTATTCTTTATTTTGCAGTTTGAAACCTGCTGCTATTATGAACATGCTACAAATGTCAAGTATGCTATGCTACTTTGTAAATTCACGAAGCAAGGATTAAAGGCAGAGTTATTTCAAGCTGTGTGGTTTATGTTTTCAAAGCTATTGCAACAACAGGTTGTATGGCTGGCTCCACACGCTTTTCACACAACCTAGCCTTTTTTCTTTCATCGAGAACCAGTTCTTTTTCCACACTCAGCTCTTTTCCACAATAGGAAGATTCAAAGATAATTTCATACAGTCCAAATAAATGGTATAAAAAATAATGTTCGAATATTCTATCCTCATACTCCACCAAGTGACCTCTTCTATCGTTCTTTCGCGGGATATAACCAACAAAAATGTTTGGTGCAGGGATACTAGCAATAAAAATGTTAGTTGACTCCCGACTATGACAGATATGAATAGTATAGTATAGCCAACTGTCTCTCCAGACTCCACCACTCACAGAGCAAACTCATAGACTCCATACTAAGAATTAGCTTCGTCTCAGCTACAACCAGATTTAATCAGACATTAATTTGCACCTGACTGTGCAGATCCCTGGCACAAGATTCTATGAAGTCAAGGACCAATGTGTGTGCGACTCCAATCCCACATCGTCAATGATTAGTTCATTTATAATAATGGCAAACCTTATCTGTAAAGGCTGCACTAACCTAAAATCAATACAATTTATCCACAATGACTAAAAGGCTACTACCAACTTGGGCTCAGCGATCATCGATGATTATTGTCATGTGCTGCCACCTGGATTGAACTGCAAGTACTAATTATTCATATAAAACTTGATAGATTTTGGTATAAAAAAAGACCTATTTCATTGACGTAGCACAGCATTAACACCTTGTGTGGGTTACATCAAATAATCGATTATTAATCGATAATCGGTTGCCAGAAGCCCCGATTAATCGATTACAAAAAATTCAACAGATTCCTAGCTCTACTGACAACAGACTGGATAGGCTACGAGAACAAAAAAGGCCACGGGTTATCAATGCGATCAAATAAGTCAAGACCATAAATGGTTTGCACTAAAATAAATGGGGTACAAAGAGAAGTCAAGAGACTCTAGACACCTAAACCTGGCACTATTCCACAGATCCTATCATCCCACATTTGCACCCAGAGGAATCCAACAAGGAAACTGTTACCTCCACTTCTTTTTTCTATCTTTTCTTCCCTCTTTATGTTTCCTCGTCTGTGGCTTTCTATCGATTTCTTCAACCGTTCAGCCACAGTGTCCCCTTGGTAGTTTTCTTGTTTTCACCCTGTTACAAAAGTGTCCTAACACTAATACCCCAACCCCTTGGAAGTAATCTGGTAATCTTTACTCCTTTCCTAAGCAAATCACCCTCGTCTTGTAAAGACTTTGTAAGCCGATACAGATTACCCCCGAGCTTTTCTAAGCCGGTGCAAATTACCATCGACCCCCGAGACAAGTAAGGTTATTTTCTTCACCATCTTTACTATCCCTTAGGTA
The DNA here is from genome assembly GCA_932294295.1 of Alitta virens. Classification (NCBI taxonomy): domain Eukaryota; kingdom Metazoa; phylum Annelida; class Polychaeta; order Phyllodocida; family Nereididae; genus Alitta; species Alitta virens. The sequence goes on from OW028586.1 coordinate 1,740,373, forward strand.
TACATATCTAGTTGGCGATATATCTCAAAATTTGAAACGGTCAGTTGTCGATTTTTTCCAGTTAGGTACTGATTAACATGAATGAAAGTTTTTGACAGAGTAACCGGTAATCAGCCCTCGAAAGTCCTGGTAACACCGGGTGACGATCTCTAATCCCAGCAGTCAATAAAAGGCTCGGTGCCTGACAAGCAATCCCATACTTCACAACAACCTTACCATTCTAATGTCTAATGTCTCAATGCTACTGGGTCTGAAGCTTAGTCAGCTTACATGACCAGCTGCCAGAGGCAGATGTAATGACGAGATGATAAGGCTAGGAGTCCACACCACATTACACATTTATCCCATGAGCAGGATCTTATACTTGCCTCGGCATAGACACCGAGTACAAGGCACCTCCAATTTAATGTCTCAGGCGACAGACATCCAGCAGCTGGGATGTAGCTCATGAAGAGTGCCCGGGCCTGTGATCGAACCCGGGTCCCAGGACCTTCAGCCAATATGGAATTGGCGGATGCCCTAACCATTAGGCCACCCAGCTGCTATTCAAAGCATTGCTAAACATAATGCAACCAGCTAACTAATACATAATCTAAAGGACAAACTGCAAGACAGACTGACTCACTCTTTGCCCATCTACTGTTATTATCTTTTAAGTAACACTGACAATACATAACACCTTTCATCTCTCAGCACACAGAATAAGCAACATAACAAAGGTTATCCACACAATACAGCATCAAAACAACATCATAGCTTCTCTGTACCATTATTCATACACCAGACTCACAAAGTACAGCTCAACACACAGTACAAAGCCCCAAGTACAAGGCAAAGTACATGGCGAAGCATACGGCTTATGGGACTAGCTTCGTACAGGAATATCGGCTCTGTGTACAAAGTCTACGGATTTCTTACATACTCAGCTGAACCCTGTTTTAACATAGGGTATCACTGTTTATATGGGATCACCAAACTTACAAGGCTTTCTTTCTGTGAATATCATTTGAGTATCCTTTGGGAAAATACGGTAAAAATGTAATCATTCTCAGATTACTAGATTGGCATACCAAATTTTTTATCTAGTGAGAGAGAGGTTGCCTTCAGTGGGGTCATCTGTATCTGGTAGTCTTTGTGTCAAGCTCAAATTACTTTCCAGCTTTGTAAAGCCTCCCAAAAACCATACAGTAGACTCTCTGACATAGAAGTTCCATCAATAAAGGCATCTTAAAAACAAGGTCACTTTGAAGTGTTGTATGGATATCCTTTCTTTCGTCTTATAGATAAATAGATAGATAGACAGATAGATAGATAGATATGGGAAGTAGCCTCTAAGGCAAGTTCTTGCCACTATTAAGGGTTGATTGATGAGCTGAGAGAGAGGAGGAGTTCACCCATCTTACACATTTACCCCATGAGTGGGATCTCTTACTCGCCTCAGCATAGAAACTGAGTAAAATGGACCACCAATTTAACGTCTCATCCGTAGGACATCCAGCTGGGATGATGCTTATGGAAGGTGCCTGGGCCTGGGATTGAACCCGGGTCCTTCAGAGGAGCAGGCGAGCGTCTTACCACTCGACCACCTAGCGGCTCGACTTACCCTCGTTAATTGCATAGTTATCTCATGCAACAACTGTCTGTGACAGAAAGATTTAACTGCGTAGACGCTACACCTTTTGCATTTTATCCAATTGCTCTTAAGCGGATACCTAACCTTTTAAGACCTGCAGGATATTCCTTGTCTGGAGAAAAAAATATAATGAAAAGCAACGGGGAAAAACTGAATGGAAAACTGTTGAGTTTCTCTTGAAGAATAGACCTGTGTGTTATCAGCACACTCGGTGAGGCAGAGCTGTATATAAATCAGGCCAAGAAATAAATGGACTTAGCAGAGCATAAAATTGTAAAGAAAATGAGTGACAGATTAGATAGTTTAGAAAGAAGCAAAAAAGGCAGTAGGACCAGCAGAAAATGGATGATGTATAGCTGAGTCGAGGCAAGTAGAGCAAGTGGAATTCAACCGCTGAATAAGAGCTTTAAACCGGCGGTATGTTCTTCTGCTAAAAAAACTGAATACAGATGTTGGAGTGAGGAGAAAGATTGTCATCAGTTCAGCACCAACCAACTCAATCTGGGCCAATTTAATGAAATCCTTAAGGTTCAATTAGAAGATTAAGAAAATTGGCCAGCATGAATTCATATTCAAGTTCGTTTGAATAAGGTTAATTTTACAATGCAAATCAAACAATTTGTTAAAAGGCTATCGTTGGCACATTGATTCAAAGTAACGATTGGTTTCTCAAACTACAAATCAGGCAATGGATGGCCCAAGAAAAGGTCCCATATAATAAGGTATTAAACCTAATTAATAATTTGACAAGATTAATGACCATTCTCCGAAAACGAGGTATTTTTGTCTTCATGGATTAATCTTAAGTTATACTATAATCCATAATAAATGTCCACTTGTTTTTTTGGCATATTTTGCCATAAATGACAGAGTACTACAAAATGAACAGAGATGTTAGACAACAAGTAAGCCCAACTTTCCAGCTGATAAAAACAGTTCTGGGAACCAAATAACCAGAATTTTACTATACTCTCCATTATAATTTCTGCCGCATATTTGTCCCCATAACAAACGGCTATAATGATGAAAATATGGCAAAAAATTATCATTGCACAGATAGGAAATTTGCAGTTAATTTGTTCAGGGAAGTGTTCTTACGACTTACTGGGCTTTGACTTTTCTGTACTTGTTTTGTACGTCACCGTGACATTAATCTGTCAGTGCAGCAGAGTTTATTTTTGCCCTATCTTTTAGAAACCGTAGGGCCAAAATAGCAAAGCTGATTGCTATTCCTGTGTTAATTTCGTGTCTGTCAACCATAGGATACCTGCCATTGTTGTTGCAACAAAGAGAAATACAAAAGAAGTCGAGATTTACAATTGCCAAGCATGGATATTTAAAGCACACACAGACAATTTCAGCTGTGCAGCAGTCTGGTGGCATGTCAGGAGATGGTTGAGACAAATGCTGCTTGTAAAATTAATGAAGTATCCGAGGATTGTAGAAGAAGAGAGAGAGATCACGCGATCAGTCGAGGGATGTCCTTTGCGGAGTCCCCTCATCCATCTTGTGATGTCACTCCTCCTTATTCGCTATCGACAAAGTCCAGAAGGCCCTTGCCGAAGAATAATAAGTCCCTTTTGGGCTGCAGTCTGCAGGTTGGACCATCGACTGATGTCAAAGTCATGGACAGAAATATCACGACCGCTAGATCAATAGCACTATTACTGTCGACAATCGCTTCCAACCTGTCTTGGTTTTTCTTTCAGTCTCTTTCATTCCCATCAATGTGATTTCTATTCCGTCTGCCTAACCATCCATAAATAAGATATTACCTAGCCACAGGTCATTGGAGTAATCTCCTACGCATACAAAAATTGGAACAACAACATCATCAAAATAGCATCTTCTACATTTAAACTGCATTAGCAATAAAATCCTAATGTCTTTTATGTTGTGACTGTTATACACAGTGATACAGGGTGAACTTACTAAAACAACTCCCTGGATTTCACAGCGCATTAGAATTCAACTCAAAGGCATATTACCAAATCATTGCAACTGTCATTTTAAAAAGCGAAATAACCCAAGACAGTTTCAGATCAATATCTCAAGACTATTTAGAGTCCCTGAAACTGAAGCTGAACTGCACATAATGGGTAGGAACTTCACCATCGACCACTGAAAGGTTTCCCCTCAAAGGAAAGGCCAAAAGACAAACACTGATTGAAGTTCTTGTCAGCAGGCTCTCCTAAACATTAAAGTTAAGTGCCACTGTAGACTCACTCCGCTGACTGTCATGTTATTTGTTTTGTGATCATTAACTTATTGTGCCTTTAAGAGAAGTTGTTCTTTCGCTTTTTCTATTTCACTCACGAGAAACAATAGCATGACGAAAAACCTCACATGCAATCCAAACATCTAGCAATCATGAGACAGAAACATAGCATTAAAAGTTAATTTGATTGACTCGAAGTCATCATCTGCTTCGACACAATGTCGAATGAGAAGTAGTTGCATGATGTTGTATGGCATCCGACAGAGTGCTTACTCTCTTTTGATTCGAGAATAAATAACATGGTTTATTCGAGACAGCCTGAGCAACTAAACATAAGAATATAACACCGTAAATGGGAGTGCAATGCAAGCGAAAATGTTATCTCAGTGCTACTGGTCTGAAGCTTGGTCATCTTACATGGCCAGGTGTCATAGGCAGACATAATGATGAGATGATGAGGCTGGGAGTCCACACCATATTACAGACATACCCCATGAGTGGGGTCTTTTACTTGCCTGAGAATAGGCACCAAGTTCAAGGCACCACCAACTCATGTGACATGCAGCTCTGATTAATATAGCTCCGGAAGAGTGACCAAGCCGGGATTGCTTGAAACCCAGAAACTTAAGCAATCAGCACAGCAGGCCAACGTGATGACCCATTCCTTTACCACTAGGCCACCCAGCTGCTAAATATAGGCGAGGTTCTGGAGTACATCATGACTCATGTCTATTTCTATGTGCTTCATTTTCTCTGTATCGTAATAGATCTGTTTGAGCACAACAAGCAAACTACTAGCGTACCAAAGCCCATTTAATAACAGCAAACACAGTGTCCAGTTGATGTATGCCCTATTTGATTGTTCGTAGAATCACTACTTTCACAGTCACGTTTCAGCTATTTTCTCTACAAAGAGAAGATTAATTGTCAAAAAATAGCTGCAGTTTCTTAGGAAGATGATACTTTTTGATTTACAACTTCTGTGTTTTGTGGACATTGTGTTATGACAGATTTCCCATGCACACTAACAAAGCAACCAGAATCACAAAAAGCCCAGTTCAGGTTACAAATTAACTGTCATTGTTGGGCAGTCATGTCTAGGCATTCAATTTCATCACATTACAATTTATACGTATTTCGCCCTGCTTCATAATAAGACACTTGAATTACCACTTTCACTTCCATTGTACGATTAAAAGTAGTCTCTGTATAGTAACCACTGGCTCTCGCTATGTTTCTCTCCTTATGTCAGAGCCTTCTAACCTAAGGCTATATTATATTACATCAGGTTTAGAAGCATGACTACATTGTTGCTTGCAGCAGCTGGAAACTTATCTACACTGACCTGCAGCACAAGGTGACTGACAAATGGAGGTCCATGCCTGGAGGTCTAGGTCTAAACACTGCAGTTATTCGTGAATTAGCCTCATGGTTATTGGTGAATTAGGCTCTTGACAGGCTCCAGGGATATGCTGAGAATGGCCTTTAAGTCTAGGGCTCATGGTCTGTAGAGGTCTTACATGATTGATACAGCAGCCCTGAGACAAATCCATGCACCATTAACAACCAGACAACCTCATTTTATCAATGTCCTTAGCGTTGATTAAAAAATCAGATGCTAGCAAAGAGGAGCACAACAAGGTCCGTGACAAATACGTGGCTCATGTAGCTCTAATAATTGACAGTGATGAAGTAAGGCTGTCATTGACTTAATGCACGATTTCCTGTGTTCACCATGGCACCTGATGTATGAAGGCTACTCGACAGCCAAGTGCCGTCGCCACATTGGACTTGGGCTGAGCTATACACTACTGTGAGCCATACAGGACCAGCTATACTGGACCGTAGACAGGTAAACATTAGTTGCAGCGAACAAGATTTATGCATGGCCCTTCAGTGGTGGTCAAGGAGGAAAGAACTAAAATAGAAAAAAAGGAAAAAAAAAGTGTTGATGGAAAGCCTCAAAGCAAAAAAGCATACCATCAACTTTAAGAAGGCTATTATTTTATACCATAGTGCAAATGAAATGCACTTTGGTATTTCATTTCTCGCACTTATGTCATTTCATTTCTCGCATGTCCAAGTCCAAACAAGCAGTCACGCACCTGTATTTCCATCAAAAAATGCTTCAGTATAATGAAACTTGTGCAACACTAATTCTTTGATGTCAAGTTAGTTCAACTTCACAGCAGAACCTTATTCTACGACGCTTCACTGATGGGACTACATCAAGCAAAAAGAAATCAGACCAGTGCTCAGGAAAAAAACTGGAAAGCGATTGTCGACGGTAATAGTGCTATTGATCTAGCGGTCGTGATATTTCTGTCCATGACTTTGACATCAGTCGATGGTCCAACCTGCAGACTGCAGCCCAAAAGGGACTTTTTATTCTTCGGCAAGGGCCTTCTGGACTTTGTCGATAGCGAATAAGGAGGAGTGACATCGCAAGATGGATGAGGGGACTCCGCAAAGGACATCCCTCGACTGATCGCGTGATCCCTCTCTCTTCTTCTACAATCCTCGGATACTTCATTAATTTTACAAGCAGCATTTGTCTCAACCATCTCCTGATATGCCACCCGACTGCTGCACAGCTGAAATTGTCTGTGTGTGCTTTAAATATCCATGCTTGGCAATTGTAAATCTCTACTTCTTTTGTATTTCTCTTTGTTGCAACAACAATGGCAGGTATCCTATAGTTAACGGACGCGAAACTAACTCAGAAATAGCAATCAACTTTGCTATTTCAGTACTCTGGTTTCTATAATACTTGGAAAAAGTGCAGTATAGCAAACCCAAATTTATGACCATATTTAGCGAGGCCTAGGTCATAAAAATGCTTGATTTCAATACAGATGATATCACAAACAAATGACAGCAGTGATCATTTTCAAGGCAAGAACATTAATTTATTTTATTTTATCGGAGGCTGCCGCCCCCAAACCCCTGCTATTCAACACAAATATTATTATTCTTCTTTGCCAAAAGAAAGTGGTAAGAAAAAGTGATTATTTTCATATTTCAGGGTGGCCAAATATGGGCATAAATTTTGTCCGCTATACTGCACTAAACCCGAATATAGGACAGAAATAAATTTGGGTCAAAAGAAAGGGCAAGCAATCAGTTAAATACAGGAAAATGCAGGAAACTTATAAAGATGAAGATAATTAATCTGAATAGTAGCCAGGTTGAATATTACCCCTATAAAAAAGCTTGGATTGAAATGCTATTTGTTTATACTTTAAAACAAGGAATTATATGGCCCGATTAGGTTGTCCCTGTTACAGCGAGGTTTACAAACATCAACTCTCACAAAGGAAAGAGCAAACAAAAACAATGATTGAAGATCCTGTCACCTAAGGCTACCAACAACTTCAAAGGAAAGCCAAAACCCTGCTTGTTCCACTGATTAGTACCAAGGACTTTTGGTGTTCACTGTCAGTGCTGTGGTTCTAAATTAGGGATTGTTTGTTTTTTTTTTTGTTTTTTTTTTCTCCTCTATCTGTCTTGCCAATGTTTGAAAGCTTTGTATGCAAAGTAAATGGATAATATACACCAGTGTGATATTCATAAGCAGTTGAGTGGTCTAGAGGAAAGACGCTTGCCTGATCCTCTGAAGGACCCGACTTCAATCCCAGGCCCAGGCAACCTTTCATGAGCATCATCCCAGCTGGATGTCATTCGGATGATACGTTAAATTGGCGGTCCTTTCTACTCAAGGTTAATGCTGGGGCAAATAAAAGATCCCAGGCAAGGGGTAAATGTGTAACATGGGTGGAATCCTCCTCTCTCACACTTCATTAATCAACCCTTGATAGTGTCAAGAACTTGCCTTAGAGAGCTGCACTTCCCCTATCTATCTATATCTATATCTATATGCCAAATAACAACCACAGCATGTCACTAATGGATATAATTCAACAGTATTCAAATAATACTTTCTGCTTCAGCATACCGAGTACCAAAAATATCTATCAAGATACAACATGCAGCAAAAAACAGTGACCACTTGACACTGTCCCCAACACACCACACGGGATGACAGTCTGACAAATAGCACAGAGGTCACAGAACCAAAGTTCACAAAAGTTACTGTGCTATTTTTTAGATGTCATGACCACCCCGTGTCCCCACATACAGAATATTGGATGAACTTTTTGTGAGTGATGTATTCGGTACTGCCACGAGGGTCACTGAGGTATTATTCATAACGGAGCCGCAGTAACAGGGCCATTCCTTAGCGCAATATTTACTTGTCATAATGGTAAAGTGATATTCATTGTATCGTGTACAATACAATACACTACAAGGGGATGAGGTTGAGTCCAAGATCAGATATCAATTATCTGCCAAATTATCAACTCTAACTATGTACAGTTATATCAACCCCACATCAAATACACTCCTAACATAAACTTTGACAGGGCACTGTATTTTTAAAATATATTACTAAGTAAAGTACAAAGACAGTTGGACAAACATGCGTTTAGGAAGACGAAAAACCAGTAGAACAATTCGAAGAGCCAGCTATCATATTCTCATGTATCGGCAGACAAAACACCAGTAAACAATCTGAAGAGGAAGCTATCACATACACGTCTTTGGAAGACGAAACACCAGCAAACGATCCGAAGAGCAAGCCATATGGATTAAACATTTAACATCAGTAATCTAGATGCTCCTGCTAAACGTGTATGGCACCGAGCACTTCTTGTTGTATACTTTTCATACTGGCCATTCATTATCATGGTCCTCCTTGACCAACGCTGAAGGGTCATGCATAAATCTCGCTTGCTGCAACTGATGTTTACCATGTCTGCGGCTCAGTATAGCTGGTCCTGTATGGCTCACAGTGGTGTATAGCTCAGCCCAAGTCCAATGTGGCAACGGCACTTGGCTGTCGAGTAGCCATCATACATCAGGTGCCATGGTGAACACAGGAAATCGTGCATTAAGTCAATGACAGCCTTACTTCATCACTGTCAATTATTAGAGCTACATGAGCCACGTATTTGTCACGGACCTTGTTGTGCTCCTCTTTGCTAGCATCTGATTTTTTAATCAACGCTAGGGACATTGATAAAATGAGGTTGTCTGGTTGTTAATGGTGCATGGATTTGTCTCAGGGCTGCTGTATCAATCATGTAAGACCTCTACAGACCATGAGCCCTAGACTTAAAGGCCATTCTCAGCATATCCCCTGGAGCCTGTCAACAGCCTAATTCACCAATAACCATGAGGCTAATTTACGAATAACTGAAGTGTTTAGACATAGACCTCCAGGCATGGACCTCCATTTGTCAGTCACCTTGTGCTGCAGGTCAGTGTAGATAAGTCAAGTTTTCAGCAGCCAAAGGTAACAGTTAAGGAGTGCCACTGAACCCACAGCTGTATTTCTTTTCCGAGGAAGAGAGAAGGCGAAACAGAGAATAGGAATAAAAGAGCAATATGATTTTTGTTTTACTAACGCCGAAATTTCTGACTAGAACACATTAGCAATTTTGAATATATCCGTTCTGTAAACTTGAGCATATTACTTTAGCACAGTTTACAGGATAATTTTCCTGCCCACAACACACATAAATAGGAAAGTACAGAAATGTCATGCCATAACAGCACTACATAAAAATGGCAGTTAATTTGTAACGCAGCGACTGCATTATCGTTCAAGCTGACTTTCTATTAGGCAACTGACACCGATACACCTCGGCAGCAAAAACTCATCACGACATCTAAAACTACTTTGTGGAAGTATATTAAAAATGAACTATGCTTACGATGAGTTATGCGGATACCTGTTGATAATTACACGGATTTGTTTCAGAAATAGACGTGACTATTGATATCCTTAGTAGTTCTATAAATAATTCGTCTGAGGAAACAAGCCAAATTGGCAATGTACAGGTGCGGAGGTCAAAATAGACAATTTTGGCAACTCATACTAGTAAATGTGCTATTAATGTTTTCATTTTACTCATATCAAAGGTAATTGAGTGATATTGACAAAAATGAACTTTTCTCTTTGCCTCATATATTTTACTTAGTTAATCCATCCTTCAGACAAACAAGGAAACTAATCATAATGTATATACCTTACTACAAGAATTTGCCAAGAGTGAGAATATTACTTTTCAAATAATAATACTTTCATAAGAAATGTGCACTTCCAAAAACCTGTTTATATAAAGCAATAAGAATTTATGTATGTCCAACCCTCCCACAAACTGATAGAAAAGAGAGACTAATGTTCCATATGTAATCTCTTACTGGACAATGGCCATGTTTGACCACACAGTTAATGGCCATCTTAGTAACACATCTTAATGCATCGCTGTCCCTTAGCCTACTTAAGATCTAGCTTTAAGATATCTGACCAGTGGTCAAGCGGTCAGCTGTGATAAGATCAAGTGATCACTTAAAGCACTGGACGAACAACAGACCAGTGTCCAGACACTGCAACATCAAAGAATGATCCATTGCTAAGACATAGTAGTTGCTTGTACTATATACGAGGTATGGATCAGTAGATTAAAGCTGGATTGTCACTCAGTATGACAGTGGCCAAAATCTACTGCATTCACTTCATTGTCTTCTTAATACTGATTACCTACCATCCAGAGCCTTGCTGGGTTCACTATCTCTCAATAAAAAATTAACTTCACCTAGTAATAATAAATTTTTCATGCCATCAAAAATCCAACATGTAAACAAACCAAGTGATGATGTTGCAATACTCAACAATGGGTGATGATGCCATTTCCATTGTAATTCCAATGTTTTGGTCTTGATTTCTTTCGATGTATCATTTATTTCTTGTAATTAATGTATAGATTCATTAGCTTACACATATTTAGTTTGCCTTGATCAAATAAGGTGATTTTTAATCATTAAGTTTTAGAAAATAGTCATTTTCACAGACAGTGGAGCTTTAATACATGATGAATAAGGCCATTGGCTTGGTCATTTGGTAGGTGAATAGTAAATGGAGTACAAATACAAGGACTATCTACCAATATATTTCTGGTATCTGCGGTGTTTGTTGTGAGGAAACTCTACATAATACCCTTGTTTACTCGAGGAGCAGGGCTTAGCTCAGTGGTAGTTCGCTGGGCTACCAACCACTGGGTCCTGGGTTCGAATCCAGCCCATTTTGAAAGCTTGCTTCATTATTCGCCTCATTGCCTTGGCACCTGCCTGTCCTGATCAGCCCTATCTGGTGAAAAAACATGGGACTTAAAGCCCGTTTCCCCAACCCACATCACTTGTTTACTCGGGATTTTTACTTCATCACCCCTCTCATTTAAATTTTTTTTCAGAGGCTTACCACATTAGTTGTCAAGAATAAATGGGCTTCAAAATTAATCTAACAATATGCTGGGTCCAAGGCAAGGGTTTGACCCGAGGGAGTTGCACTTGCCCCATCATAGACACACTACACCAGGAACCATAGATCTACTAAATACCATGCTGAACCTCTCTATTCGATATAATGTTATACGTAATTTCTTGAATAAAATTCACATCAACCTAGCGGCTATGGATCTGCAAGAATGTAATAGGGCTGGGCATTAAAGACAGCTGTCATTTGCAGACATGCTATTGAGAGTGTCGCTTTAGAGAGCTCATTGACATGCAGGTGGCGTTGCTATCAACATTCAACACTCGCCAGAGGGCGCTTCTTAAAGAGATCTTCCAGTTAATTTACGAAAATTCGTGCCTGGCTTTTGGATCGCGCGTCACGATTTACGATTTGCTGGACGAGGTAGGCGATCACTTGTGATTACCAGGAAAAGCAGACGAACGGTAAATCTTCACAAAGCAGGCGAAGAAAAGTAAAAAAGAACACAAAAAAAAAAAGTGTAAGAATAGAAAAGGGGTAGAAAGCAAAACAATAAAATAAAAAAGAAACCTACAGAACAGAAAGGCAGAAAGGAGAACAGAGACTTGAATCTCCTACATTCGAAAGAGCACGTGCTCTGATTGCTTTCTGCCTCCTAGATTGAAGAGTTCTTCCTTCACAACGTGCTGTCAAATGGAAGCAGCAGGCTGTTCAATCTCATGTACGGCTCCGTCGTATTCGTGTTGTAAACAATACATCAAAGAACTTGAGGGGTTTAAGAAGCAGCTAAGAAGCTCAGCAATATAAGATATCCAATCTTCAAGGTATGGCCTCAGTGTGTATTGCTTGTATGTTCAGTATTGGTTCAATGAAAATGTCTTAAGAGTTGGTGGTTAGACACACTAAGAAAACTTGCTGGTCGAAAAAAAAGTGGTTGCAACGCCTTTGCGCTGTTCAGCAGGCGAGTCTTACGATGAATCGTCTCGTCTGATTGGCTGAGCGGCTGTTAAATTAACTGGTTATTTTTTATTCCATGCTTCGACCACTTTCATAGTTGTAAACAAGTCATTATACAAAAAATATAATTTTTGAACATATATACCATAACGGAGGGTATTATCGACAGGGCGGGTATTTTCGATACTCAACATTAGAATGTTAACATTTTTGTTAACAAACTAATTTAAGTGTCGATAATACCCGCCCTGTCGATAATACCCTGGAGCCGTTACTGTAGTGTGAAAATGGTCGAAGCACAGATGTGATTTCATGTAATGTATTCTTAGTGAGACAATTTGACCAATTATCTTTAGGCACATTTTGACTGTCTAGAATTAATGACCCCCAGAACCATTCTGACTTAGTTATTCTTCTTTATCTGACTACATCAGCTCAGGTATGTCATTCGTCATATTGACTAAAGCCTAAGCTTAGTCAAAACATGTCACATGAAATTGACCGAGGTTGACAAACTTGTCTAAACACAGTCGAAATGCCTAATAAGTAAAATTTTCAGAGTAAAGGTGAGGGTGGATGGGTGAATAGGGCTTTACGTCCTGTATTTCTGCACCAGTTGGGCTAATTAGGACAGGCAGGAACCATGGCAATGAGATGAAGGATGAAACAGCCATCCAATTTAGACTCGACCGGGAGTCGAACCCGGGACCCAGCGGCTGGAAGCCCAGAACGCTACCTCTGAGCTAGGCCCCCGCCCCCAGAGTAAAGGTAAATATGGGTTGCGCTTTGAGATTAGTTTCCCAGTGACAGTATATCTTTATATCCTTGATGGTCCTTACCTTTTTTGGTCAATTACATCTATTTGTTGGCATCCGTATGTCGTACATTAGATTAATATTGCAGAAATATTTAATTTTCAGGAAATATCATTTGGTATTTGGTAAAGTGCAAGCTTGCGTGAAAGCTCCCCTGTAACATTTAAATGTCAGGGTTTGTTTTGTTAGAAAATCCAATTTGAGAACCGTAACATTATAAAAATGAAGGTTAACAATACAATTTCAATATGAGAATCATAACAATGAAAATGCATGTTTCAATGGCGTTCTGTCCTGTCGAGAGATGGAGCTACGACCACACCGGTCTTGCTATTGTTTAATGACGTCATCCAACTATAACGTCATCAAATGCACTGATTGACCTTTTGTTGATGACGTCATTGAACAATTGCGAGACCGGTGTGGTCGTAGCTCCATCTCTCGACAGGACAGAACGCCATTATCCAATCTAATAATTTACAAGACAGAGTAAACATTTTCTAAAAACCATAGGAAATAACAAAAGCATTATTAGGTTAGTCGAAACGCGGGCTGCTAATCGAGGGTTATGCCTAAAATCGATCAATATTCGAGTATTTTTGAGTTTTCTGTGTTATTAGTACAGACGCCAATTTCGTGAAGCAAGTCATACATCAACATGTCATGAACGTCGTCATACTATACACCGAGCGTTGGCGTTAGAAAAAGAGTTCACATCTGTTTAAAACATGTTTACAACAGTGGGAAACCTAATACTTTGCAGATGAAAAGTAGATAAAGTGTTGGGCACATCATCAAAGTTATTACTTTTTAAAAACTAGATATTTATGGGAGCTGGTCGATAATTTTCGAGCAGCAGCGATAATCGAGTATTTGCTCGCTCGACACAGGCCTAGTCGAAACACCTCAAAATGCTGTATATCATTAAAATACACATTCACGCTTCATTTGAATACTTTTAATTATCAAACTAAACATTTGAGATTGCAGAGCATAATTCGGGTTCTAATTCTACCATTTTTGCCATAATTGAAAGTGAAATTGTGAAAGGAAAGGCTGATATTCCCAGCTTGAATGACCTGTCAATGCGCAAAGGCAATTCTACAAATTCTGACAAATGAATCCAATTAAGGGAATCCTCTTTTGTGGATTAAATTCATCAAGGCACGAAATTCAATGCAAACATTTGGCCATTCAAACTCACTGGAGCTGGGCTACTGCCCAATTTATGTTTCACTTATTACAAAAACAATGGATAGGCCTTGTTATGAAACACTGACGTGGTGGTTATTTCATTGAATTGTATTGGATTATCTCAATGCCATTAGTTCGAGGTTATATGACCGGCTGCCAGAAGCAGACAGAATGATAAGCTTGGAGTTTACACCATGATACACATTTACCCCATGGGGGGGCATTTTATTCGCTCCAGCAAAGACACCGGGTACAAGGAACCACCGATTTAACGTCTCATGCCACCGACATCCAGCTGAGATGCAGCTCATGAAGAGTGCCCGGGCTGGGGATCGAACTCAGGACCTCCAGTTCTATCAACACACATTTTTAATGTAAAAACAGTATCTCTGTATCCAACATCAGTATTAAAATCACCTCGCCATTACGACAAGTAAATTCTTTATCGAAGCTGGTATCTGCGCTGATATACCATCCCGCTTTATCTGTCAGTATCTTTGGCAGATATTGTTCCAAACAATTTTTGTTTGACTCGTACACATCTAATGCGTTATTTCTATCTCTAAATAGTAATGCCCATGATATAAATAGAGCCATTTTTATTTCTCTTCGCTGTCTTACTATTTTCAATACAATGCACTTATCTGACTTCTTCGCTGCCAGAAATAGCAAATTTCTTTGGTACTCACCTGAAAAAAGAGAAGAAAATACAAATGTCAGTAAATCATATAATCAAAAGACAAAACATTTACCCATAGTAAGTGTTCAGGTATACATCCAAGACTGACTGACGTGCTGACTGACTGACTGCCTGACTGATTGACTGACTTGAGGCGTGGTCATTACGTAACCATCTCTTTGAGGACGCAGCGTCGAGACTTCTGTGACACAGCGAGGGAGTGCCATAACATGATATGCTCTTAAAAGCAGGTAAAAGCCATTATTAATCGTTGTAACCGAACAATTGTAAACAGATGCCAACGCAAAAAAAATTGTCCGAATGCATACATGTAGTAAATTGGTAATGTTAGATGTAACAGGTGAAATACCATGATAATATATGGTCAAATAACTGACTGGCTGGCTGGCTGGCTGACAGACAGACAGACAGACTGACTGGCAATATTCCCAACAAGCTACGAGAAACCAACTCAGACTTACCGCACAATATAAAGTGAGCATTTAAGCCCTATTTCTTCTCCTCTACCCCCAGCAAACAGAATGTGACCAAATGTATTCCAGTCACAAAGTAATTCTTTCTGCCCTTTGCTTGCTTTTCTGCTTGACTAAAGGAAAACTCCGATCAAAACCTATTATTCGCTGTGTCCTGTGTCTTTGGACAGTCGACTGTAACAATAGAAGAGAGAATAAGTCACTCAGGGCTCTTCCAGTTGATGACTTAGGGCTCTTTCTATTGCTTCCTTGATGTGAGCAGCTACACAGTGCAACCTAAGTATACCGGACACTATTACAGTATTAAGTATATTGACAGTAAGAACATCAGACGATTTGAAATATGCATCGCAATCAATGCTCAAATCAATCGCTGTCCTCGTTGATTTCTTTGAAACGTCCCAAGAAAATAATCTCTAAAGAAAAAACGTCTGTCGCATTGTCTCAAAACCTCTCGGAAACTCTGGAAATTTGCTATCATGTCAATTAGGGCTTTACGTCCTGGATTTCTGCACCTATTGGGCTAATTGGTACAGGCAGGGACCATGGCAATGAAATGAAGGATGAAACAGCCATCCAACTTGGGCTCGACCAGGAATCGAACCCGGGACTCTGTGGTTGAAAGCCCAGCGCGCTACCACTGAGCTAGGCCCTCACCCCTTGCTACCAGGTCAGATACTTCTCCCAAATTGAAGGGGGTCCCTAAGGCGAAACTCCACTGTATATTGAATAACGTCGAGTGGAATTGTGGGGAGGCGGAAGCGGGTGTCCGTAGAGTGAGGCCCTGATATTGAATAAGCTGCAGTGGAAAGTGCCTTACATACAGAATAGATGGCTAGCATCTTGTATGGGATGCTGCAGGAAACTGGCCGACTCAACGCAGCATATCAATCAGGGCGATAAAAGGAGAGACATGGCCGGAATGCCGAGCATCTCATACACAGCCAAATATACAGCAAAAGACTCCTCTGGGCATATACTCTGACAGATTCACTTCAAAAAACTTCATCTCATTTAAGACAAGTATCTTTCAATCTGATTTCAACAGAAATATTTTTTAATCTCATCTTTTACAAGTATTTTTTAATCTCATTCTAATAGAAATATCTATGAATATCATCTCATACAAGTATATTTGAATCTCATTTCAATAAAAATATCTTTGAATCTCATCTCATACAAGTATCTTTGAATCTCATTTCAATAGAAATATCTTTGAATCTCATCTCATACAAGTATCTTTGAATCTCATTTCAATAGAAATATCTTTGAATCTCATCTCATACAAGTATCTATGAATCTCATTTCAATAGAAATATCTTTGAATCTCATCTCATACAAGTATCTTTGAATCTCATTTCAATAGAAATATCTTTGAATCTCATCTCATACAAGTATCTATGAATCTCATTTCAATAGAAATATCTTGAATATCATCTCATACAAGTATCTTTGAATCTCATTTCAATGGCAATATCTTTGACTTCCATCTCATACAAGTATATTTGAATCTCATTTTAATAGAAATATCTTTGAATATCATCTCATACAAGTATCTTCGAAAGTTCCCAGACTCAGAACACTAGACAATAGATTATAATAGTCTGCACTAGAAACCAACAATGTACAGTAAAACGTTTTGAAAGTGGCTGACAGGTTCTATTTACTATAGATAGATAGTTCTGATAGTAAATAGAACCTGTCAGCCACTTTCAAAAGGTTTTACTGTTCAGTGCACCTGCAATTCTCTAGTACACGATCCCACGGAAAATATTACGACAAATATTACATGACAGGACTGAAGTAACTACATCGTTCGCCGTTCACCAACCAGAAATACTGGAATTACTAGAGCAGAAAATTGTATTGATGTTAGCATCAATATTACTTTTCTTTGGGCAACAACTACTTTGTAGAACTTTTCTGTTCTTTACTGAGTAAAAAAGAGTTTTTCCCTGCACGTTTAATACGTTAGAAACTCACTATTATGGACATTCACAAATGAAATGCCATGTCGAATTAACGTCGGCTAACGACTGTCAGATTTAGACCCTTTCTGGCAATCTATCCTGGATAGAGCTAACCAAAAAATTACTTAAGATACAGGAGAAAATGTCTTTCAAGACAATACAAAGGTAGTGGTTTTGAAGTGATCTTAAATGTTAGTAAACTCGAAATGATGATTATACAATAATAATGCATTGTCTTGAATTTGTAGTTATCTGGCAAGGGGGATGTAATGTTTTGGTTCTACTGTAACTTTAGTTTATTGTCAACATTTTTCATTCTTTCTTTTATTCTACCACTGACCCAACTATCCTAAATTACGGCTGCTTTTTATTAGTATTTATGTAGGATTTCCTGGCCCATTTTTCTTCGTTTTTATACTTTCTGCCATTTTTTATTCTTTGCAGCAAGAGCCACAGGAAATTGCCTCCCAAGCAGGCCCTGTTTTCCTTTTCTTGACTAACAGACATTGCCTCACAGACAAATCCTTTTTTCTCATCCTGTTTTATGGAAGTGTTTCATCCTGCCTTGGACTGATTAGTGGGGTGTGAGCTTTGTTTACTAGGCAAAGCAAGGGGCGTACTTTGGATGCAAGTATTTTATGAGACGTGGCACAAAGAAAGATTTCTAGCTTTGGCGTCAATGTTATGACAAAGAAAAACCATCATCTATAGAGTACAATTCAAAAAGAAAATTCAGCTACAGCTATCCAGTGGTGGTGGTGGTGGTGGTGGATAAGGGCTTTATGTCCTGTATTTCTGCACCTGATGGGCTAATTTGTACAGGTAGGGACCATGGCCATGAGACAAAGGATGAAACAGCCATCCAACATGAGACGTTAAATTGGAGATACCTTCGCTCTGGGTCTACGCTTAAGCAAGTAAAAGACCTATGGGGTAAAAGTGTAACATAGTATGGACTCTAGGCCTTATGATCTCATCATTATGTCTGCCTCTGGCAACTGGTCATATAAACTAGCGAAGCTTCAGACATTGAGCAACATCAAATAGTGAACAGTATTGAAGCCCCACTGCCTACAGTACTTGGGTCAACAGTTATTCCTACAGTAATGCAGACAAACAGCACCTCAGACAAAATAAATCCCCAGCAGCAGCACTGACATTGCCACTGCGTGTTAACTGGTGAAGTGCCAGGTCAGCACATCCAGCTATCTCTTTGAGAGTGTAGTTGGTGAATAATTAACTTGAGTTGAAGGTAGTACATAGGCTGAGTTCTTCCTGTAGCCAGTACATCTTACACTCCCTCGTGTCTTGATAAAATGCTATGAATTTTTAAGCAACTTCCTCCACCTGCTTCTCTCTTTAATTAAAATCCTCGTAGGTGGTAACTATCTTCTGAAAGTTTGACTTTTTCAAAAAAATAATATATGATCAATTTCATTGTATTACATGGCCAAATGTGCCACGTGCGTTTTCCATGAGAAGGATAAACGCATGGAAAATGCATGGTTTTTAGCTAATTATAATGAGGCAAAAACCATGCGTTTATCCAAACGCATGGAAAACGCACGTAGCACATTTGGTCATTTATTTATATCCCGGATAGGAGGGAGTTGACTGAAATTTTGGCTGGTTATATCTTGACGCCCAATGTTTTGTTTTATTACCTTTATTATATAAAACGAGTTCAGTTTGCGCTCAGGAGGGAGTTAACTAACATTTTCATTGGTTATTGCCCGTTCCGATAGGAAAACAGTCTAAGTGGAGTATAAGCTATGTTTTTGGGAAAACAAGCCATTGGGAATAGTATGTTTTTGACGATGAAAAATGAGTAATTTTGATGTTTAAAAAACACACAGCCTCATTCAAAAAACTATGCTGAATAATTCTCATGATATCTTATTCAGATATATTTTAGTAAATTGGGACCATATACTTGTATTTTGGTATTAATAACCAGCCTTATGGACTTGACATTGCATCAGGACCCACATATAACAAACTATTTGGTTTTTGTTAAATATGGTCAGATTTAAAGATAAACATATTAATTTCAATTCAATTTATTACCACTACGATTTAGTTTATATTACAACAAAATAGTTAGGTCAAAATAGATTTATTGACAACAGGTGTGGTGAGCGACACCATGCGGCGTATTTGTTCAAGATTATAATACATCACTGGACAAGGACCACGTTATAACCTGAATTTTCATAATATAAAAGTGCTCGTTACAACAAGTCTGACTGTATATATGCTGATAAAGCTTCAAATCAATGTAACCTAACCATAAAGCTGTACATGACAACAGACAGCAAGACAGAGAAGAAGAAGACAAAGACACAAAGGTCCACACAGACAAGAGTTCTTTTGACCTGAACAATTCACAAACATCAAAAAGAAAACCTTATTCTCGGCGTACAATAACACCAACTGCCCCGGCCAATCATGCACACATGACCATTGAACCCGCAGTGTTTATATTGGCCCTATCATTCTGGCACAGTGACCAGCACTGACCACTGCCCAGTGATACCACATAAGAGACCAGTGGAGCTGCCATCTTAGAGATTAATATTCCATAGGAGTATTGACACAGGTGCCTTCAAAGATCCTGGACTCAGGGCCAGGCTAACTGGATTGGGGCCAACAGCTGAACCCAGCTTAAGGACATCATAACAGCCTCCTAGGGTGGTATCCTGATGCTATATATTACGAAGCTACGATAATACAACCCACATGGGTGAAGGTGTAATATGAGAAATGTAATTCCACGAGTTACCTGAGATACGTTGGTCGATGTACGGTGGGTGGGTGGGTGATTAGAGCTTTACGTCCTGTATTTCTGCACCAGTTGGGCTAATTAGGACAGGCAGAGACCATGGCAATGAGACGAAGGATGAAACAGCCATCCAACTTAGGCTCAACCGGGAATCATACCCGGGACCCAGCGGTTGGAAGCCCAGAGCGCTACCTCTGAGCTAGGCCCCCGCCCGGTCGATGTACGGGAAAACCGACGCGGAAGTATTGTCCGTCCCATTGCATAAAATTCCATCTATTATGCAGATGATATCAAATACTAAAACAGATAGGGTGGGGCTTTTCAATTGCCTCAGCATGATCACCAAATGTCAGTCCCCTCACACCTTGTCTCATGCATAAGATATCATGAAGATAGCTCGTAACGAGTGCATGTGCTATGGATTGAACCCCAAGACCTTTCGAGGAGCATGACATCTTAACCACTGGGCCACCATAGCGTATGGCACGGCATCTACATCGCAATTTATATCTTATGTTTGCAAGCTAGACTGAACTTGACCCCTACTTAAAGACCCTGTACCTGCCCACTAAACCGAACCATCAAATTCCAGGTAATGGAAGCTATAGCTACAGGAGAAAAAGTACCACAAGAGGTCACTGACACCGTAGCGGATAAGTATTGTTTGATGACGTCATGTATATTGTGACGTCATCCATGCAACAATGGTGTAGTGACAACATCCAGCTGGGATTTTGCTCATGAAGAGTGCCCAGGCCTGGGATTTGAACCCGGGTCCTTCAAGCTGCGACTAACTTTTACCCCCAGTTGTTTTTATTGTACATGAATGTATTTTATTCAATATACTATTCAAAATTTATTGCAGATGTGTACATTATCAAAATTATGATCCAGCACAACACATGTAGAGCATTTATAATACCTATTATCACTGATTACAATATTATCCTGCAACATTACTTAATAAAGACCACAAAATTGGATACAATGTGATAAACAATTCAATGGAAAGGGTTGAATGTTGTGTCGTCCACTGTACATGAATTTCTCATTTCAGTCACACCAAAAGGGACTCCTGGGGAGCAGGGTCCCACCAGGTGGCCTTGCATGTCTCTTGCCTGGATTTGCATGGGGATTTGCATGGATATGTGCTTGTCAGTACCATGGCCACGATCATGTTAACATGTCCAGTCAATCTGTGGAGATCAGGACCAGCTGTTGGGTCAGGGACTACTGAGTTTACCACTCCACAAACACACAGCACATCAGTGAATAAGGACAGTATGATTTATTTCTCCATCAGTGACATTGGTCTACAGATGTTTGTGGCTTGCAATGTACATACATGGCCAAATGTGCCACGTGCGTTTTCCATGAGTTGGATCAATGCATTGGAAAACGCATGGTTTCCGCCTAATTATTATCAGGCGAAAACCATGGAAAATGCACGTGGCACATTTGGCCATGTATATGTATCTTGAAGGACAATGTTCAACAGTTTCAAGGACATATGCAGTGTGCATTTTGCAAATATTGATGTATTAATACATTTGTGTACTAGATGTAAATGCCAGGTGGCATTTTCACATTGAGTGCCAAAATCTGATTTGAATATAACCCCATCAGGAGTAGGTTAATTAGCGCCTTGACCACCCCACATAAATACTTAAGACCACCTTAAATATCCAGTGATTAAGGTCTGGCTAACCCCAGGGTTTGAATCCCAGTCCAGGCACTCTTTATGAGATACAGTTAAGTTTCATAAAATATGGTTAACTTTAGACAGCTGTTGCAACCTATTCCTGGCTGTAGCTATAACTGGCTAAAGCTGGCTGTTTCTGTCTACTCCTAGCTTATAGTCGGCTTACACCAAAAAAATATAAACTTCGCAAAATGTATGAAATTTATCTGATATGGTGCTGCATCTACTTTTAGATCTGGCTTTGAGTAGCCAGCTATAGCCAGACAGTTCCGTTTAGTGGCTGGTAGCATCGTATTGCAGAAGTTGTCTAGGTTTAATTTGACAGGCCATAATGAAACTAACTGTACATCTCAGCTGGATGTCTGCTGTGTGAGATGTTAAACTGGTGGCGCCTTGTACATGGTGTCTATGCTGAGGCAAGTAAAAGACTCCACTCACTACAAGCCTTATCAACTCATCATCATGTCTGCCTCTAGCAGCTGGTCCTATGACTTGAATAATACCATACACTGCCTGACAGCAACTTACGTTTTCCACGGCAAAGATCCCCGCGATAACAAAGAAATCCAGGAACAAGTCCAGGGACAGATCCAGAACAATGAAAAGAACGACAGATAAGTTCCTTATCTACAATCTTTATCTGTCAGAATATTCTGAATCCATTGAGAAAGACTCATGCTTGAACAGGCCTGACAATCCAATATACAATACAATATACCATATAATACAAGGTGGGGGCTTAGTTCAGTGGTAACGCACTGGGCTTCCAACTGCTAGGTCTCCGGTTCGATTCCCGGTCAAGCCTAAGTTGGATGGCCGTTTCATCCTTCATCTCATTGCCATGGTCCCTGCCCGTCCTAATTAGCCCAACAGGTGCCGAGATACAGTTGATAAAGTCCTAATCCACCACCACCACCTAGACCATACAATACAATACAAAAGCTGGACCCAACTACATAATCAAAACACAGTACTCAGGCTGTCTTGTATTCCTCAACATTGTCCCTTTGTACATCCTGCCATAAATATTTTCTACCCAATCCCATATCCATGCTGGTCAGTTGAAGATTGTCCTTGTCTGGGCAATCACATGAGAAGCACAGAGTTGGATGGCCCTATCTACCAAAGATCCCCAAGATAAACACACACATCAAAGTCATATATATATATATATCTCCATGGGCCACAGCAACCTTTTTATTCTCCTTTTTTGGCAGCATCCTCCTTTTTTTATTTGTGTTGTTGATTTCTTTTTGCCGGAACCAAATATTTATTTTGATTATTGCAAGATTCATCCCATATATTATACAAAGCAAAGAGTGGGTGGAGATTGCTTACTACCCTTGTACTCGGTGTCTATGCTGAGGCAAGTAAAAGATCCCACCCATGAGGTAAATGTGTAACATGGGTGGACTCCTCCTCTCTCTCACCTCATCAATCAACCCTCGATAGCGGCAAGAACTTGCCTAAGAAGGCTGCACTTTTAATATCTATCTATCTATCTATCTATCTATCTCTGTCTATCTCTGTCTATCTACCTATTTATCTATCTATCTGTCTGTCTATCTGTCAGTCTATCTGTTTGTCTGTCTATTTGTCTGTGTATCTATCTATCTATCTCTCCACTACAACATTTCACCAGGAAAAAAAAAATTTAAAAGGAAAAAAAAATATTTACAGGAAAAAAATGTGATATAGTTCACTGGATATATGCTACATCAGCCTTATTTACAAAAGCTATTATCTAATTCAACAGGGATGGTATTTTGTTGGATTTTTGCCAAGTTTGAGTGAAGCTGTCTCCACAAATAATAGAGAAATATTCAATGAAGTGAGTACACCCTCAGTCAGTTCTTTTTCCTCCCAAATGAAATATTTATAACAGTTCTTATCGAGTCCAGCTGACCTAGAATGATTGGATTTAATGAATACTGGCTTGGTCCCAGCCTCTTTGAAGAACCTCGACCTTAGAAATCAATATATGGTAAAACAATCATTAATTAATAGTTAAGTTGAATTCGAAAGAAATACTTGTTTTTCTGCCAAAAATTTGTATATATATGGTTGTACATGATGGACAGAAATGTGCGTAGATGGATTATGGCTTTATGTCCTGTATTTCTGCACCTGGTGAGCTAATTAGGACAGGCAGGGACCATGGCAATGATATGATGAATAAAACAGCCATCCAACTTAGGCTCAACGGGAATTGAACCCGGAACCCAGTGGTTAGAAGCCCAGCACGCTACCACTGAGCTAGGCCCCCAACCAGAAGTCAGTGGGAGAGATAGACATATATCATGTAGATAGACTATCGGAGAGGAGAAAGTCAATGTGATCTGGTGGTGGTGGGTGGATTAGGGCTTTACATCCTGTATTTCTACTCCTGATGGGCTAATTAGGACAGGCAGAGACCATGGCAATGAGCTGATGGATCAAACAGCCATCCAACTGAGGCTCGACCGGGAATTGAACCGGGGACCCAGTGGTTGGAAGCCCAGCGTGCTAGCACCGAGCGAGGCTGCCACCCCTGATGGGCAGAAATGCAACAACAACCTCAGCATCAAATGATTTTAAGTTTATCTTCTCAAAGTTATTATTTTTTTGCTTCCTTCTCTTTATTATATCATGGTCAAAGGAAATCAAAAGACAGCAAAACTGATGAGTAATACATGTTCAATGTAAAAATGTATTTTGTTTGTACAACTCCAGTTATTCTAACCCACTCCACATGCTAAAAAATGTAAACTAAGCCCTTTCTTACCCATCCCACCTCTTTTTTTTCTTTTCTTATTTGACACCAGAGGACACGTTATTAAATGTAAATCAACCACATTCTGCAAATTCAGCACTTTACTTTGCAAAGTAGACAACAGTGTCAAGTTTCTCTGCTTTTTCCAAAAGATACGTTTGACATTTACTTCATACATTATTCATCTACACCTTTTTTTTTTTTCATGGAGCGAACCGGAAGAAAAAATGTGAAAAAACATGTTCGCATAACAAAAATCTTTACGACTGAAATCTTACACATTATGATTGCAGGTGTCTATAATGATGGACCCTCAAAGTCATTTTGACTGAAATGTTAGTCACCTTTCATCTGCATCATGCAAGCGATATTTTCTTACTTAAAGGTTAGGCATATTTCTATATATCACACAGAAGCTTGATCAGCTTATAATACCAGCAACCTGAGGCAGATGTAGTGATGAGATGATAAGGCTGCTTGGAGTCCACACCATGTGACACATTTACACCATGCGAGGAGTTTTTACTTGCCTCAGCATATCCACCGAGTACAAGGCACCCCCAATTTAACGTCTCATGCGACCGACACCCCGCTGGGATGTAGCTCATGAAGAATTCCCGGGCAAGGAATCGAACCCCAGGTATTCACCAGAGCTGACTTTGAAATTCAAATATATTGATGAGAAGCAAAGGTTAATAGAGCTTTGACACAAGGGTAAACCTCTCCTCGGAAATATACCTTTCCGTTCGAATGGAGCGAATTCGGTAGCCTCGACCATTGATCCGGATTATGTGGAATTCTAAGCACAAAACCCATACAGAACACAGAACATACCCCCGGAATATCAAAATAGCTGCGATTCATAAATATACAGATATCGTAGGGCATACATCAAAGCCATAGGAGCACCGTGACAGCGCGGCTATATGACACTGCGCTCTGACGTGGCTATATGACACTGCGCTCTGATTCTCGGGCCACATCTATTGCAAAGAGTTATAACACAAGAGCTATAACACCAGAGATATATTACAGAGAGATATTTGACACATTGCAACAAATGAGCAGAACCTGACACCTCACAACACTTTTAATGCAACACAATTTTTTTATCTCTTGCATTTAATTCCATTTTACTTCACCATTTGACACTTCTGTAATATTTTCTACACATCCCAGAAATATGGAATGAAGAGAGTTTTTAAAGTTCCTTCATACTGAAATTAATTTCTCTTGCTTTGAAATGGAAATCCCCCCCCCCCCCTAAATAAGCATTTTTTTTTTATGTTATCTAGAATAAATTATCCTTCATTTTGTAGACAAATAATGTTGTTTTATGGGAAGCTTGACTTCTTGATAATCAATTAGCCTCGTTTACCACATCCTAGCAGGGTTACAAGGTCCTGGATGAAAAAATATTGCATTTTCGGCTTGAGTGGGAACTAGCCTTTTAATAAACACGAAATACACCTGCTCTAGGGTACATACCTTTTTTCAATTGTATCGCACTCAGATATGGTTGATTTCTTCCAATATTAATCGATTTCTGTGCCATTTTCGAAATCACATTTCGGTTGATAAAGCTTGAAGCATGGCCGCCTAGTTCCGCAAAAACTCACAAGAGGGCTCTGGCGACAATTTAACGCCTCTAGTGGCACACAGAATAACGCTGGCAATCCGTAGTTTTCTCAATTTCACAATTAAAATAAGTTAATAAACCATTTCCACACGATTCCACGGTTTTAGGGTCCAATGAAGCTGAAGTATTACATATTTATCTGCACTTTTGCATCTGTGATGTCGCTGTGATGTCGCCGGAGCCCTCTAGTGAGTTTTAGTGGAACAAGCGCAATGGTAACAGGTCGATTCGTCACTGCGCGATTCGTCCCCGTGAAAACTGGACGGTTCGTCACTGGAATGTGGTCGATTCGTCACCCGATATTGGTAGGTTCTTCACTGGTAGTAAAAGAACATATGTATGTGCAAAAGTGAACACCAATTTCGGGTGACTAATCGACTTTTTCCCAGTGACCAATGGACCCGTTTTAGCGGGGAAGAATCGTGCAGTGACGCATCGACTAGAAAGCATGAAGCATAAACGACGCGAACGTGAATTTGAAAATGCTTGAAATGCTTTTTTCCACTGGCTTTTTCAGTGTAAGTCGATAGTAAACAGAGCAGTACTCCTGTACATAACGACGAAATAAGGTATGCAAACGTTTTTATTGAGAAAAAAAGTGTCGTAAATGTCAACTTCCAAGAATTCTTATGCCAGTCGTTCCGACCCTACATCGCATCTAATGCAATGTAGGTCGGTTCTGGCTAACCACATCCTATAAGAATCAAGAATATCATACAAGCAGTTTTTTTATAAAATCTTCCTTTAAAAAAAAACTTGAAGAAGTCCTTTTTATCTTGTTAATGTGTTTGCGTGCTACAACTACAACTTTTTTTTTAAGTAGAAGTCCTAACATATCAAGAGTTGAGTGAAATTATTCAATTATCCGAAAATGCACTGAAAAATCAGGCCCTACCAGAGTGCTACAAGCAGAACATAAATATCAACTTCTCCTTCTTCCAGTGCACTGGACTTAGTCCTCCCGAAGCCTGCAATTAACTTGACTCAAACTAGGTTTTTCCATCTCAATTGCACTTAATGACCCCGTCGTGCCGCAAATCTGCTGCCCTGTGACGTTGTCGTAATGAGAGAGTGTCGTAAACAAACCTACGTGCGACACCTCCAATGGCAGCCATCTTGTGATTGGTCAAAAAGGTGATGGGAGTAGGTCGACTAATTTGAGCATAATAGTGTGTAATAAGGAGTTCATTATATTGTAATGAAACTAGGTCAGTAAGTCTCTGCACAATGACTTGCACCGGGAACCCATTTGTGTTGGAACCAGTACAGTTCACAGACTTCTGTTACCGGTACTAGAATTCGGAACTTTTTCAAATACAGCTGTATTAACATTTTCAAATCATTTTATCTGAATTTTTGTGTCCCTGTATTTCCATCATGTGCTTAGATTAAAAAAAGCCAGTTAGATTAATGCCACCGTAACACTCATATTTGTGGGTGCAGTGCTCCAGTATCCAAGGTGTCAGACTCAGACGACCAACATCATGGGTGCAAAATTAGGCATTGCATGGAGGAACTGAGGAGATCGTCCTTCAACCACTGCTCCACTCCGACCTGAGTGTAAATCGGGAGATTGGCTATATGCTGAGCTGACAATGGATTGCTCAGTGATGGCGCAGAATGATGCGACAGCTGTACACTCCCCAGGGAGCTGAGAAAGTTTCCAGAGAGAACAGAACCTGCTGACCAAAGGTATCTTGTGTGTGTGTGTGTGTGTGTGATTAGGATTTTACGTCCTGTATTTCTGCACCAGTTGGGCTAATTAGGACAGGCAGAGACCATGGAAATGAGACGAAGGAGGAAACAGCCATCCAACTAAGGCTCGACCGGGAATCGAACCCGGGACCCAGCGGTTGGAAGCCCAGAACGCTACCTCTGAGCTAGGCCCCCGCCCACCAAAGGTATCATGTGAAGTCGGTTGCAAGCATTTGCTGAAAATAGGCTGCTTCAAACCTCACTTTAAGCTTCGATATTTTACCTCAGTTTCTAGGCTATCCGACTTGAACGTTTGCCAATATTTTCTTTGATATCTTAAGTCCCCTCCTCCTCCTACACAGTATCAAGGCTAATTAGGTCTTTAAAAATTCACATGACCTTGACATTTGACCTTTATGTTGCATTATATTCCACACTGCACACCTCAGCAACTTTAATGGGCCTGGGATTATATTGTATTATACCCCAGAGGCGGTGATCTCATCCAAATTAACTCCCTCGTTGCAGCTCTCCTGACCTTCTCACACATAAGCTCGAAGAGTTTTGAAAGAAGGCAAATCCAGTCCGGGGAGGAAAATCCACATCAATTATTCAAGGGAGCATGTCAAGCAACAGCCTCAAGGTGGTGTGGTGTTACCAGTCCTGCTGTGTCATGTATATGTAACATGGACTCGCTTCTTTCTGCATTTGATGCATGTTTTTTGCTAGTATCACGAGTTTGATTTCATTAATTCTAATATAGAGTCTTTTCACTGAGCAGCCCTGAATTCAGAAAGACATCAGTCTTTCTTCTCCTCTTATTACTCATTTTGCTTTTCAGACATAGCAGATCATAACTAACTGATTCTAAAAATATAATTTTCTCAGTGAAAAAGTGGAAATCAATTGAATGATAAGATGTCAAATATATGTTAAATGCACTAAAAATACTGCTGTTAAGATGCACTTTGCTTCAGTTAATCACAATCAAGGGCGGGCCAATAGAATTGCAGAATTCTGTCAGAGCCACCTGGTGGAAATATAGTGAACCTTCCGTGACAATCCACTGTTGCAACCAAGGAAAGAAAAATTGTTGGGTGGTATCTATGTCTAAAAGGGGCACATATTATGTCAAGTAAATATGAAGTTTGTGAACTGTACAAAAACTGTACAAAAAATTCTGCTTAAGTGATAAAAATGTATAAAATATTTTAGTTTTGAATAAAAAAATACTAATGACATGAAGATAAGATCTGAAATAAATGATATATTTCCTTTACTTTAGTATATTAAATCATTGTTCCAATATCTATTCATAATATAACTTCGTTTGAAAGAGCAAACGTCGTGTGGTGTCGCTCACCAAACCTACTGTAACAGCATCTATTTTGATAAATTTATTTTTTGTAATATGAACTGAAACGTTGCGATAAACTAATTGAATTGAATTGAAATGAATGTGACTGTCAAAATCTTTACTGGAAGTTAAAAAGACAAAATGGTATATCAAACTTTTGAGTCTTATTGGGCACAATCACTGACTTTTCTCCGCGTATGCACCAAGTAAAAAAGCACGGATCTTCAGTATTTACAACTAAACCTCTTACTAGCCTCACGAGCTAATATTATGGGATGCCAGCCCCGATGGTCCTATAAGACAGGTCGTTAAAGGCAACTCTGTGACTAGGCACATACGAAGTCCAGATCTCACAAGTCAAGAATCATAAAAAAGGCTTAGGCCAGGCCGGCTGGGGTTATCAAGGCGATGCAATGTTTGGCTTACACTTAAGGCTTCTCATTGCTCCCAGTCTAGACTAGAAATGTTGCCGAAGATCTGTTACTTGAGTCTAGTGTACTGCACATAGTAGGGCTCTACACCGGTTCGGTGATTATCGGTCACACCAGTAACAAGCAATCGATAAAAGAACCGGTATACAACGTGTGATTTTCGGTATCATATCGGTAAAGCAATATATAGTTATTCTGTCCCTAAGATGCAAAATATAAACCAATTTCCTTTCAAAACGTAGCTAAGATTGTCGTGATTATCAGTGACAACCGCCATTTTGATTACTTTGTGTTATGCGCTGTGATTGGTCGAAATGAGTAGACCCAAAATACAACAGCCAATCAGTAATTAGCTTGCTTGGAGCAGTATCAAGTCAAAACGTCTGACAACCAAAACGTCCACACCTGAAATGTCCAATTCCCTAAACGTCCTATTTGAATAATAAATTTTTACTTATATATAGCTATGAATATGTATCGCCGATACGTTTCGTGTATCGAATGAGTGTATCGATGATGCATATCGTATCGTTTGAATCAAACGATACAGAGCCCTAGCACATAGGCGTGGTCTCAGATTTATTCCACACGTATGCGTTATTATCAGGCAAAAAATGGGAAAGATGGAGGTATAAATTGTCTAGTTGACAATCCTATACAAGGAAAATCTCAATTTATTAAAACCACATAATCTTAAAGACCAACCATGTGGGCTATACTGTATTGTCAGTGTTCTCTCCATTATATTTGACCTCACTATTAGGACCACCTCACTATTACAACCAGTATATTGTATGTACACCATGGTCTTAGTGGCGAGATTCCGCTGTTTAAATAAACAAAATTTATTCGTAAATACTTAACTTTTTATTGATAAATCTGTTTGGTATCTCAACCAAGAAACCCACCAAGCTAATAACAAGAATGAAATAGGTGGGTTGGTGGGTGGATTAGGGCTTTACGTCTCGTATTTCGGCAGCACCTGATGGGCTAATTAGGACAGGCAGAAACCATGGCAATGAGATGAAGGATGAAACAATGAGATGAAGGATGAAACAGCCATCCAACTTAGGCTCGACCGGGAATCGAACCCGGGACCCAGTGGTTGGAAGCCCACTAAACTAGGCCTCCACCCTTTAACAAGACTGAAAAGAGGGAAAGATAATATTACTAGACTCTGAAAACATTATCATAATTATCCATTGGAACATAGATAACAGAAATATTTCGTGAAATATTTCGTGAAATATTTCATGAATAAAGCGGATAGTAGATGATTATCCCTCGTTTCAAATAACCACAAGCGTTTTAATAACCACACGCAAAATATTTATTGAAATATTCAAATCTAATTATTTGATGGGCATGGAGGCATCAACTGCATATTTATCAAGGTGACATGATCAAACATGTTGCTCATGATGCATTAATAATTGAAATGATTATCTTAACATCCATCTAGCATTTGCATTTAGCATGATACTATAGGGAATATTACTAATGGAAACAGCCTCTTCATGTAATATAGTTAACATGAACAATGCATGAAGCATGTAAGCTGTAAACATGTTGCGAACCGCGGAACTTCACCGCTTAGGATAATGGTTTTAGGTGGGTCAATCCATATGAATTCACCAAAATTCAGACAAACTTCCTGGGTCACCATCTCAAAAATTCTGCCAAAAATACCAGTTATAGAACTATATCATTAATGGAAAAATCCAAAATTTCAGGTCTCCAATGTCAATGGTTTAGAAGATACAGAAATTTGAAAAATATCACCAATAGCCCTGATGTAACAGCATACATGGATTCAATACAATTTCTTTACCCTAGGTACAAACTTTCATGCCTACATTATGAAAAATAAGAGAGATATGGACGTCTGAACTTGGAAATTCATGCCGTTTGGCTTTTCCGCAAACAATTAATAAAATTTCAAATTTCTGTATCTTTAAACCATTGACACTGGAGACCTGAAATTTCGGATTTTTCCATTAATTATATAGACCTACAAATGGTAATTTTAATGTTAAGAGTGAATAAACAAACTTATATCTTCCTTAGTAGCTCTCCACAGCATGGTTTATTTCAGTTTCTGCAATTTATTAGCGATTTTCATAAATGTACAGTAAAACTAGACAAAAAAAATAATACATCGAATGTTGGTGACTTACTACAGGATTCAAAATAAATATTCGCATTATTTGGGAGATACTTTTTCTTGCTACATCGTAAGTACGGAGAGGCACGAAATAAACAGAAATGTTACCGATAAAAACTTGCCGAAACCCTTTTCCTCAAAAATTAGCTTGAAAGTTTCCTATGTTTCTATTGATAACTTTAGCTTTCTATAACAGAAATTTCAATTGAAAAGAATATTAACACATTATGTGTAGAGATCCATTAGAAAATAGGTTACACTTATTGGCTAGATCTATGTTTATTCTGTACTGCTACATGCTATTCAGGAATTTTTTCTTAAGTGTCTACATTTATTTTCTATCCTACTATAGCAGAGCCATGGCCCTGCCAGTATAAATAAATGAATTCATAAAATATCTGCACACATTATACTGGTGACAGTGAAATGGCTTAACAATTGATGCACTGTCTATGCGAAGACATTTTCACTAAATAGCAAACCAGATATTGTGCCTAGAGAGAAATCATTAGCAGTTGAACCTGCCATATAGCAATGTCATATTGATCAGAAGAGGCTTGGATTAATACTGCATGATATGTCAACATATTCTGTATGAAGAGAGTGGCTGCTCAAGGTGTTTGCTCCTAATGCTTAAGGAGATACCTGTCATGTCTATCGGTCTGTTGCAGAAATAGATGCTTACAATGCATGTCGCGATCTAATATCAACAAAACTTTTGAATCCGATAGTAATTCACCAACACCATCGAGATTAACATTACCATATCTAGGACACTTGTCTTAATTAATCCTTGCATTTTGACTTATCTTCTATAAACTGGTGGTGGTGGTGGATTAGGGCTTTACGTCCTGTATTCCTGCACCTGATGGGCTAATTAGGACAGATAGGGACCATGGTAATGAGACGAAGGATGAAACAGCCATCTAACATAGGCTCAACAGGGAATTGAACCCGGAACACAGTGGTTGGAAGCCCAGCACGCTACCGCTGAGCTAGGCCCCCACCTCTTTATCTTCTATAAACTGTATATTGTATAGTATACCAAGAGTATGATTAAATATGATAAATATATTTAACAATGAATGAATGTGATAAATTTGTTTGTTCATTCACTCTCAACATGAGCACATATAAGGATCTGAAGAGAGAAAGAACAAATCTATATCTGTTTATCTGTTTATCGATCTATCTATCCATACACATCTGACACCTTAACAACTGTGCCACCAAATACTGCAATAACAGCACCAAACAGCGCATCAATCGAAACATCATCACCATCAGCAGATTCAGCAGCAGCAGCAGCAGCTGTAGAAGCATGAGAAGCCACAGGGAACAATCATTCCTCATTAATTGGTGAGAGAGAACCTCCCTGCCTTATACCAATGTGAGCTGAGCCCATTAGTAAACGCTTCCTCATTCCCCACACCCTGACCTGAATGTTAATTGCTGGGATGAATACAAGTCCCTTGTCACTGTGACAACTCGCTATTGTGTCGCTATAGTAGTAGTAGTAGTATTAGTAGTAGTATTAGTAGTAGTAGGAGTAGTAGTAGTAGTAGTAGTAGTAGTAGTAGTACAGTAGTAGTAGTAATAGTAGCAGTAGCAGAGCAGTAGTAGTAGTAGTAGTTTTGGTGTTGTTGTGTGGATTAGAGCTTAAGGCTCGACCAGGAATTGAACCCGGGACCCAGTGGTTGGAAGCCCAGCGCGCTACCACTGAGCTAGGCCCCACCCCTAGTAGTAGTAGTAGTAGTGAAGTAGTAATAGTAGTAGTAGTACTAGTAGTAGTAGTACTAGTACTAGTAGTAGTAGTACTAGGACTAGTACTAGTACTAGTAGTAGTAGTAGATTATAATGCAGTTTGCTTTTGTTATTGTCAACATTGTAAAACACCATAGTACACATTAAAATTTTACAAAATTACAGCCGCACTACCTATTTTCTCTTTCAGTATTGTTTTTCTTGTCTACAATACCACATGTTATTTTTCTATCATAAACAGATTCCTATTCTTCATTTATGGAAATGTCAAATAAATCACAGTAATGCGAGTTTTATTACTGCCATGCAAAAAGGTTTATACAGACGACAGTAATGTATTTTCCAGCACTGGCTGGAGTATGAATCAGACACAAAAATATAAGACCAAGTAATAATTCATATGTTGTATTAAGGACGTGATATATCAATTAACAATGGCAATGATACAGACCTCGTATTATCATTCATCAATAGCCTATGAAGCCCACAAGGCTAAATAACACAGATAGATAGATGGATAGATAGATAGATATGGAAAGTGCACCCCTCTAAGGCATGTTCTTGCCGCTATTGAGGGTTGATTGATGATGTGAGAGAGAGAGGAGTCTCCCATGTTACACATTTACCTCATGGGTGGGATCTTTCACTTGCCTCAGCATAGACACCGAGTACAATGGACCACCAATTTAACGTCTCATCCGAACGACATCCAGCTGTTGGGATATAGCTCATGAAGAGAGTCCGGCCGGGGATCGAACCCTGGACCTTCAGCAGAGCTGGCCACTGTGGAAATGGCGGATGCCTTAACCAGACCATATGTCCTGTATTTCTGCACCTGATGGGCTAATTAGGACAGGGACCATGGCAATGAGACGAAGGATGAAACAGCCATCCAACATAGGCTCGACCGGGAATTGAACCCGGGACCCAGTGGTTTGAAGCCCGGCACGCTACCACTGAGCTAGGCCCCCACCCCAACCAGAGGTAGAGTTCTGGTTGATGGCAACCTTTTATTGTCAGAATGATTTTGGCCTTAATTTGATAATCTATTATGCGGATATTGGGCTTCTCAATGGTTTCAGCTTTCAAGGACTCAGGAGCGATTGACACGAATACCAATTGCCATTAGAGGTTAATGCTCTAATCATAAATCAATGGTCGCTAGGTTCAATCCTGGGTCTAATACCAGCCTATCAACTATTCAGATATGAATTTTAGTGGAAAATCATTTGCATGACATATAACATGGTGGACATTGTGCTTATAGTCTATGCAGAGACAAATGAAATACCCCACCCAAAGTCTATTCTAATGCGTGTGGACTCTATGCATATCATCTCTTCATTGTGTCCACCTCTGACATAAACCCATATATAGGAATCAGGCCATTGACAAGATTAACATATGATATATAGCAGTTCATTGCAAGCATATAACACTTTTCGTTATATCTGTGAAGTGCTGTAAATGTATCATCCAGATATATCAAGCCTTAATGCAATACATTAGCTTGATATGTGATCTTAAATACTACATTTGTGACATAGCCATTACAATGCCCAGACAATCATCTATCAATGGCACCGCAACTGAGTCATTACAGGGCTTTTAACAACATGGCCTCAGGTGGAGACTTCGCAACACTTTTTAAAATAGCAATACAGTGAAATCTATTCTTGGGGCCATCTGATTTATAGGAATACCCTGGATCAGTGGCCACTTTTTGTTATTGAACTACTGTTATTACCTAACTCTAAATCCACAAAAATGGTATCAATATAATATGTGGCACTGTCAGATGTAATAACTATCCATAAAAGTCTATTTTGACTATTTTTATGATGACCACCACACAAAACAACCTCCACTTAATGACCACTGACCACAGGACAGCAAAAACAACAGTGGACAAAGGTTGACCATCACCAGGGTCATTTGTGATAGAGAACAAAGGATTGAGTATTGACAAAGACAACAAAATATAATGGCATCTCCGTGGTTCAGAATATCATATATAGGAAATACTGTGGACATAATCTCCCAGCACTGTTCTAAAAATTGGTATGGCCAAAGAAAATAATATATTTTGTGGTTGTGTATTTAGATGGCATTGTGTATAGAGTTGTACATTTATTCGTAAGGGGTTTTAGGTTCAATACTAAGACATCCTGAACTATACTGATCAAAGCTTATCGAATGACCCACACATGTATGTAGGTTTGATATTTAAGAACAATTAAATGGTGGGGGCCTAGCTCCATGGTAGCGCACTGGGCTTCCAACCACTGGGTCCCGGGTTCAATTCCCGGTCGAGCCTATGTTGAATGACTGTTTCATCCTTCGTCTCATTGCCATGGTCCCTACCTGTCCTAATTAGCCCATCAGGTGCAGAAATACAGGACGTTCAGCCTTAATCCACCACCACCAGTACAATTTAATAATGCATCCTGCTGGAAAGAACCACTGCCATCACCAATACAACTAAAATGTACAATTATACAAATGGACATAAATTATATATATCTTAGCACCTATTATCATTTGTGAGACAATTTTTAGTTATTACCAAATAAAAAAATTCTAGTCCGGGCATTCTGTTATCTAAATGCTTTTATAGTCAAATATATATCAAAGCCTGTTTGCCAATTATCATCGTAAAAATTTCATATCATTTCTAGATAACACTATGAAACGATACTATATCCAGTTGGAATCCATTATACTATCATTAATTACTATGTAGTACAATCAATATCCCTTAACACCCTGTCCCATCTCCTGTACCATGTCATGCCCTGTATAAAACCCTATGTAATCTCCTGTTATCCTTTCCTGTTATCCTTCCCTGTTATCCATCCCTGTTAGTTATCCACCATTCTTATCCATCCCTGTTATTACATTGAATTGGGATTCATGATATTATCCCATAAGCAAAACGTTGCACTGTTGCACGCACTCTTCTATATCCATTGTGCAAATGATCATAAATATGAATTTGGTAGTTTAGAGGCTGAATGTGGCTGGATGTGGCTGGGTGTGGTAAACAGTAGGATACCGAGGGTTCAATAGGCCACAGTGGGGTTGGGGTTACAAGTGATTGATTGCCCTATGATGGTTTTGTCCTTACACAAGGGATTTTGCAGGTAGGGCTATAAATGAGTAATGCCCAATGATTTGGGGAGCACCAGATAACAGCATCAGAGGCAGAACTCACATGCAGAGCCCAGAACTTGCATGGCATTGGTGGCCTACTCAGGAACTGGGTCACATCCCCAATGTGGAACAGACACAAGAGCTCATCATCTGATGGTAAACATATCAGGCACTTGAAACAGACACAAGAGCTTATCTTCTGAGGGTAAAAGTATCAGGCACGTTTCTATGAGAGCCGTTAAATTGAGGAAAGTGACTCAACAAAATATGTCGGACAGTTTACGTGCAAACATGATAATCCGGAAGATATAGACTGAATCTAAGCTTAATAGAATAGATGATTTGCAAACATGATAATCCGGAAGTCATAGACCGAACCTCAGCTTAATAGAATAGATTATTATTTCTACATAATAACTTTAATAATTTATTACATTCCAGCAATTACACTACCCATTCAATCAGTATGACTGAAATAAAGTTTCATTGCTACGAATTACGTATAATTTCCAAAAATCAATTGCTGGCACATGACCCGACAGGAAATCGGGTAAACCACACTGTTTTGACATTCATATAAAGAAGCCTCTCAGTCTCATGACAGTAATTCAGATGGTGCCCGTGACCTCATTTGCATAATACTAAGCAGGAAGTTCTTTGATGGATCAGGTAGGAAGTAAAGACAGCTTTCATGTTGCAACCTCTCAATACTCACTTGTGTTATTTAAGACCACCAGCAGTACTCTTAAAATCCTTTGAAAATTGACGATGAAAAAAAGAAGCAGCACAGTTTCATCATGCAAGCTTTTCTGCCTTTTTAAACAACGGCCGACTTGGAGCTGGCCATCCACATTGCATGTTGTGTGCAAGCTAGATAAAAGGAAGGCACACTTGAAGTACATTGAACTTCCTCGAACATTGAACACTGGGCTTTTACCCTCTCCATCTTGGTCCTAAAACCTGCATTTAGCACTCCATGCTGCTGAGCAGCTCACTAAGACCATCTCAGCAGACCATCTCAATGCGATATCTCCACAGGACATCAACAAACTTTGTTCGTTCTAAGATGGACAACCAAACCCAGACAGCCTTAAGACGTAAGGCCCTTAAGAGCAGCACGACAAAACGTGGCCCCAACCTGGCAGGAATGTGGCAAGAACGTGGTGTCTTGCAGCACCATGGGATCCCACAAGGGTCGGCAATTGTAGGCGGTCTATAAGGAGAACACTTTGATGCCAGGAACCATTTCAAAGAAGTCAGAGTTCACAGAAAGACACATTTAGTCAGAGAGACAGGAATAACCATCAAGTTATATGAGGAAGGAAGAAGATCTATACAGTTGACCATTGCCTTCTGACCATATCACTGTTAGTCCACGTTATTGTCTAGTCATTTGTCAGTGGGTGGCAGGTAGATTAGGGCTTTATGTCCTGTATTTCTGCACCTGTTGGGCTAATTAGGACAGGCAGGGACCATGGCAATGAGATGATGGATGAAACAGCCATCCAACTTAGGCTCAACCGGGAATTGAACCCGGGGACCCAGTGGTTGGAACCCCAGTGTGCTACAACTGAGCTAGGCCCCCAACCCAGTCATTTGTCAGAGTGCTCTTATTTCATTCGCATCTATCTATAGTCTATACAGACATCTTGCTTTCATCTCATTGCTTAAGCTTATGGCAGAAATTGAGTGAAAGACAGAAAAGTTAACTGCATGCGTGTGTTTGTGTGCAGCAAAACATCCCCAGCTCATTGTACACCGCGAGGGAGGAAGTAGAATGCTGGGTAATCTAACTATCATTGTGTAATCAGCTCCGCAACATGAGAACATTTGGCTAGACCCTCTTAGGGCATTATGGGCATCCCGCATGAAACATTGCAATTTCGCATTAATTGCGAGATTTCGAGGACCACGGAATCGCAGAGTTAACCTCGACTGAAGGAGCTTAAGTGATTTTTGCAGAGTAGAAGGAAGACTAGCAATTGAATTGTTTCCAGTTACAGCTCAGTTAAGGCCAGAGCTAGGTCACCAAATGTCCTTGAAGGACAGCTAGAAATACTTTTTCCACAACACTCGCTTTGCTTTCCATATTTGTTTTGGAATCGCAGAGTTAACCTCGACTGAAGGAGCTTAAGTGATTTTTGCAGAGTAGAAGGAAGACTAGCAATTGAATTGTTTCCAGTTACAGCTCAGTTAAGGCCAGAGCTAGGTCACCAAATGTCCTTGAAGGACAGCTAGAAATACTTTTTCCACAACACTCGCTTTGCTTTCCATATTTGTTTTAACTGTTCTGAAACTTCAGATAGAAGTTAATCTCTGCTTCTTATAATCAGCTACTAAGACATATGAACCGAGAATCACCTACCAAAGCCATGTGATTGCTGCTGGCTTATTAGGTACTTCCACTGTAATACATTTGCACTGATTTTTTGTTATATAAATACTGACTTTAGTTTGAACCAGTTCTGTTTGATATGGACTGGGCTGCAATTGTTGGAAATGTACCATTGAAACTCGTAAATATGTGAAAACTACCAATATACTAAATTGAAATTCAGGTCACTTGGCAAATCAATCTGACTCCACTAATCATCAGTAATCGGTGCTTACTACAGAAGGGTTTCCATGAAATGTCTTCCGAGACGCCTCGTTCCTTTGGTATTCTATACAAAGTGTAGTGGAATATATACAATGCATACAATGCCAAGTGGCCATTTGTGTATTAGGGCTGCGGAGTGCCCTACGACCCTCTGTCTTGACCTGTGGGGCCATATTCACCCTGACATCGCATTGCTATCCATCATTCTTGTACTGTTTATTAAGCATAGCGAAAAATCGGTAACCTTCCAAGAAGAGGTCGAGCAGAGGGGATTTATGTATGTATACGAGAGGCCGAAAAGAGCCATTCTGAGGCGAGCAATCTCCGTCAAGAAAACCTAGTTAGCTAAGCAGTGAAAAAAGGCCCGAGGCAAGAATTTTCAGCCGATTGGATTCCAGCAACCTGGGACGACCAGTAATTATCGGCCGCAATAGATGGATAAGTCCTTGTGGCACACAGAGGAGCACAATGGTGTACAATGAATGGGCATTAGTCGAATAACAAGCAATGGGTTTCTTTCAGCAGTTTTTGCCTTCTTCTTTTCTGATTTTCTTTCTTCCTTAATAGCTATAAGATCTTTTTACTCGTACACAAATGTTTATCACTTCCCAACCCATCAATTCATGCAGAGGAAACTCGTGATAGCAAATTACACATAAAAACCATAACTAACTTAGAAACAAATGTACTTCATAGCTTGCCATCAATTCCTTGAAATCAAATAATTTAAGAGGGAGACTTAGTTATCTTAATATGAATGTTTCTACAACATTACTAGCACAACGGTGAAGTTCGAAAGGTGTGTTTTTCTCCAAACGAAAAATCTTTCTAGTTCTATAAAATGTTGCATGACATCTTGCTAAGTGGACGGAAACATGAGGTGAATGACACAACAGACTGACATCACAAAAACATTCCATCTATAGCAGTTATGGCAATTAGTACTGCTGTTGTTGTTATTACTGGTTTTAGCACATGTACAAAAAAGGAGATTGAACCCACAAATATGGCAGAAACTGACACCTGAATATTGAATACAAAGGCTTCAGGAGATCGGATATACAGTTAGTTCCATTAAAAAACGGCCCGTCAAATTGAACCTAGCCAAAGCTGTCATAGCTGGCTAATCAAAGTTGGATCTAAAAGTAAATATTTATAATATATTAGATTAATGTCTTACATCTGCCAGTGTTTACACTTTTCTGGTGACAAATGTAAGCGGACTATTAGCTATAGAAGTGGACAGAAGCAGCTGGCTTTAGCATGACATTTAGACCACAGTCAGGTACGGGTCACTACAGACAGCTAGAGTCGACCGTTTTTTATGAAACTAACTTTAGTCAAGATGCACACATGAAATCACCAAAGTGTCAGTTTAATACACAATTATGCAACACTTTATGGCATTCCTGACACAACAGGAGAAGATATTACAAGGCAACTGACGCT
Organism: Alitta virens; assembly: GCA_932294295.1. NCBI lineage: Eukaryota > Metazoa > Annelida > Polychaeta > Phyllodocida > Nereididae > Alitta > Alitta virens. The sequence continues at coordinate 1,781,159 of OW028586.1, forward strand.
GACGTGTGTTTACAGACCGACACCATTTGGCACTTTCGTAACTGTTTGTTAAATTCAAATTTTATTTAATTCAAATTTTTTTTTTATTCCAATTTTATTTTATTCAAATTTTAGTTATTCATTTCATGATTTCTTTTTGGGTGTGAAATATTTCGCTTATAAAACATCTGATTTTGAATGCTATTGTCGATACTGATTGACAGAGGAGATTGACACAAGCGGACTTAACCGCACTCTGACTGTATTCTTGGCGCACGGACACTGTTGGACCGAGTACAGGAAGACTATTGAAGGTTATCCAGGCATCACTAAATGTGTGTATCTGGAGCAGATGGAAAGGCAGAGTCAACTTCTCATTAAAACTGGCAGCATAACATTACATCCTTTCAAATGGGGGTAATTGGATCGCCCTAGGTCATGCCAGGGCTCAAGCAAGGTGTCACTCTGCACCCAATGCCTCAATGTGCCACTTACACTCGGCCCAGGAAAAGCCCTAATTGGTTTTTGCAAGCGAAGAAGATTTGCCGCTCAAAAAGGCACGTGCGATCTGCGTCTACTTAGTTCTGCATGTAGGGAAGCTGTACCTGAAGTTGCAAGTGCAACCGATTACTACAACAGTAACCGGATACAGAGTGTAATAGGATTTGACAGTATCGCAGAATATTAGATTGAACAAATAGGTAATTAAGTTTTCTTAGAAAAAGTGACACATATAACTGTGTTTTTTCTGGTTGCACTATGTGACCACTGTAGAATATTTGAGATTTCGGAGTCAAAATGCAGCATCCAAATTCATGACATATAATAATACATGCTATTCGAAAATGACAACTCTGCAACTTAGCAAGAAAACAGAAATGTCTTTCCATCTACATGAAAGTAAGAAGTCTTTTTATCATTTGTACAAAACGCAGATCCGACTTTTTCCGTAATAAGAGAGAACAAACGACCTGGTGTCTACAAAAAGGCAAAACACCAGTTGAATGGGTCTCTATACGCAAGCACTTTTACAGACCCATGTGCCTAATGATCACTGTGATTGCAGAATGAATCCTAAATTGGAGGTAACAAGCTTGTCAGAAGCAAAAAAGCCATGAAGATAGGATGGATTAAAAAGCTACAGGGATCCTAATCCACATATAATAAGCTGTAAGTTCGGCTATGCTTATCAATGGCTATATGAGAATGTTAGATGCATCGGAGATATATGACTCAGCCGAACACTCTAATGTGACATTCCCAGTGCATCACACTGCAGTTGCCTTAATGTGGTGGAAGAGCCTTTATGATGTGGAGGAATGCTGAATAGTGGATTTTCACGGAAGGTTCTCTATATTTCCACCAGGTGCTTACGAAAGAATACTGCAATTCTATTGGCTGAAAAAGTCCCGCCCTTGACTCTGATTGGCTGAAGCATAGTGCATCCTCACGGCAGTATTTTTAAAGTAAATTTGACATCTTATCACTTAGTTGATTTCTGTTATTTCCAAGAGAAAAAAATATTTTTGGAACCAATTAGTTATGATCTACTATGTCTGAAAAGCAAAATTAGTAATAAGAAGAATCTTATGTCCTGAGTTCCGGGTTGCTCAATGAAAAGACTCTTATTACACGATTCTATGTAATACTGGACTCGTGTTCAGCAAATGTTATCCAAGAATCATTTACAGAGGCTGTTGAAAATTGATCAATACAACATTGTGTTTCTGACTTTCCACAGAGAAGGGTGCATGCTGGCTGCCAATTGGTGGGTCCTGAGCAAAATGGCCCCCACCCCTGAACAGAGTCTACAGAAGGCACTATGACCATAGCAAATAAAAAGACAATATGCATGACATCACAGAATAGATGACGTCATCAAACAATGCTTATATGCTACGGTGTCATATGACACACAAAAAGTCATCCTGAATCGATATACTGCATATTCCTTACTAATTATTAAAATGTAAATTAGGTTAAAGTAAATGTCAACAGTTTCATATTGATATAAACAAGGTATAAAATGCATACATTGACATCAAGTACTCAAAAACATCGGATATTCATTATATATACAGATTTAAGCAAGACAATAATAGACTTTAGATCAGTACTGATAGTTTCTAATTACTCCTTTTACATGATTCTTTTAGATTTCATTGGGGTTATAAACACTTCCATCTACATCAGATCAAATCAATATCCCTCTTGTAGGAAGCAACGGTTTGTGAAGCACATATGACAAGACGGAGGGGCGCATCTCGATAGAAGAATGGGAGTGGTCCTTGTGGAACGCCTTTATGTCTTGTATGCAGGTGCACGCCGGACTCATCAGGTCCCGGAGCAAAGTCAACAATCACAAATGGGCAGCATCACGGAGGTCATTGACCTTTGGTCGACCTCTGGTCACTCTTGTTTGAACAATGGAGCAGCAGCTGAACAGTCATTGGGGGGACCTGCGCACTTGATGCGCGGATGTATTCCCGGCATATCAGTGGGGTATACAGTAGGATTCTTGAATAAATGTACACGAGACTCTCTCTATTATCTTTTCATCAATCTAATGTGTTCTGTGTTTGTTCAATAGAGAACTGTCATAAGAAAGGCATCACAACAAGTGCACAAACCACATACTCAATTTCCAGAATGACTCTGATAATACACCTTGTTTGAAATGAGCCTCTGATTGTTCGTCACTTTATAAGCATGACAAGCAAATGTTATCCAAGAATCATTTGCAGAGGCTGTTGAAAAATGATCAATACAACATTGTGTTTTTACCTTTCCACTGAGCAGGGGCCAAGATCAGTAGTAGCATGCTGGCTGCCAATGGGTGGGTCTAGGGTTCTGTTCCATCCTTCGCCTTACTGTCGTGCTACCTGCTGGTCCTAATCAGCCCACTCCGTGCAGAAATACAGGACATAAAACTCCATTGCACCCACCACCACCTTTTCGTGTTCTGTTGTGAGTGCGGATGACTTGTCATTTGTAAAGGATGTAAATAAATCACTTTAGGCCTCTTTTGCCAACTGGCATTACCACCGAAGAAAAACATGAGATTCCAGGACACCGTTGGCATGTCTCTGCAGTTCTTTCGTGACAAAAGACGGTGAGAACAGCAAGCTATGCCCTCGGAAACCTCGCACGAGTAGTGAATTGTCACCTTTGTGTTGACACATCTGTCAGTTACAAAAGCACCAACAGCAACTGCACATGTATGTTGCCAGCATTCCTTTTAGTATATGTTTGGTTGCTTGCAAAAGTTGGGATGGCAAACAAGTAATAAATGCAAAAAAAACGCACAGCTTTATCAGCGTTAACTGAGTGCATCACTTGAACGGAAGTCGTGGAATGCTTAGAATAATGTTTTTCTGTTTCGTACATCATAATGATACGACAGCAGAACATATATATTATGGTGCATCAATATTGGAGACGCTCAATGCTAATGGGGAAAAAAAGGACCAGAGCCTACAGAGTGGTGGTGGTGCATTAGGGCTTTACGTCCTGTATTTCTGCACCTGATGGGCAAATTAGGACAGGTAGGGACCATGGCAATGAGACAAAGGATGAAACAGCCATCCAACTTTGGCTCGACCGGGAATGGAACCCGAGACTTAGTGGTTGGAAGCCCAGTGCGCTACCACTGAGCTAGGCCCCCACTCCTGAACAGAGCCTACAGAAGGCACTATGACCGTAGCACATAAAAAGACAATATGCATGACATCACAGAATAGATGACGTCATCAAACAATGTTTATCCTCTACGTTGTCAGTGTTTCTCCCCATTACCTTCGCTAAACCTGAAGCCTAACTAAAGCAAACATCTACCATACATATACTACCAATGTTTCCAACAATCGATGCCAACCTTCAGCTAATTTTATCATCATACTAATTCCCTTTCTTTGTTCTCCATGACAAAAGGTCTAACTTTCAGCTGTTACTAAAGTTCATCCACAAAAGCTTCACGCAACATCAGCTTTGTTTGGAAGATACAAGGCTTTTACAGCAACTCCTAAATCTGCTCAAGGATATTTCTAAAGTTTTCCATTGTTTCGCACATCTGTTATATTCTACGCATGTGATTGTATGATGGTATTTCAACAATACACATTACACCTGAATCTCTCTACTGAGACCATCCGCGTTAAACATTCTAACACAACCAACGGTCACTCCATCAAAGTACTCAATATAAGTAGGCCTAATAGACCATCCGCGTTAAACATTCAAACACAACCAATGGTCACTCCATCAAAGTACTCAATATAAGTATGGCCTAAATGATACAATGCCCTGTGAAACTATATGATGGTAAGTCTGTTATAGTCAAAATTAAACCCATAATTCACAATATTCAAAATAACCCCATCAAGTGCACAGTTTAGCAGACGTAAGCATTCTTAAAAAGCTCATACAACATTCTCACAGCAATTGACAAGCATTGCCAAGCTTACAGCTTATTATATGTGGATTAGGATCCCTGTAGCTTTTTAATCCATCCTATCTTCATGGCTTTTTTGCGTCTGACAAACTTGTTATCTCCGATTTAGGATTCATCCTGCGATCATGGTGATCACTCGGTGAATCATCCGAGAAAAGTGGAAAATACTGCAAATACTTTCATTCCTCATTCACCTGTTATACGTGAGCATGAAAACTGGCCCAGGAGCCTATTTTGTCAGTATATTTGCTATTCATGAGTGTATCCACTCAGCATGATGCACACATACTAGCAATATCGGTCTATTTCTTGCGATAATGACAGCCATGCATAAAGTATGGTACCGCAGAAGGCTAGAGCATACTGCTCGGACCACACCTTGGTCCTTAGCAGATATTGGTATCTATGCTGCATGATTCAGGTGGATTTTTGCATCACACTGAAGAAAACACACCTTACGCTCGCTTAAGAAACAACTCGATATGAGAGATAGTCGGTCTTGAAGTTGACTGCTTATGCCAGCTTTGGAGAGAGCTCTATGGCTCCCAGTCCAATTTCATTCATTCCTTTCAATTATCATATAGGCCTAGTGCCAATTTTGATGCAAAAATGTGTGTTAAATTGGAGCTCATTTCTTCGGCTGCAGTCAGTGATGAAACTGCAAAGTTTGTAAAAAAAATATTATCTGTAGGTTAGTTTAGACTACAGATCCACAGAAGAGATAGTCGGATAGTAAAAACACTAGACAGGGATCAACATTAAGGATAGCACGATTATATGACGGGGGGTGGGTGATTAGGGCTTTACGTCCTGTATTTCTGCACCAGTTGGGCTAATTAGGACAGGCAGAGACCATGGCAATGAGACGAAGGATGAAACAGCCATCCAACTTAGGCTCGACCGGGAATCGAACCCGGGACCCAGCGGTTGGAAGCCCAGAGCGCTACCTCTGAGCTAGGCCCCCGCCCTCACGATTATATGATAAACAGACTCAATTATCAGTGATTATAACATAAATAGTATCTGTTCAACCACATGAGCAAACAAAAAGGGTGACATCTGCAATTTCTAAACGGGTGTTTTCTAAAAAAAATTCTATCTTGGGCTGTGAGGTGACGACACTCAGTAAGTGGCCGTAAGATGAAGTACCACTGTACATGGAACTACATACCGTAATGAAATGGCTTGCCACTTTTAACTTTCCGCCTTTTGCCTTAACAACAAGATCGTGAGAATTAAGGATTAGATAATTCTCATGAAGGCTCTAAAGCTTATTTTCTACATTCTAGGAAAACCAATTCCAGTAATTTTTGCTAAAATGAGCTTTAAATGACCGTAACGCTATCCTGATCATAAAAGCCATTAACATTCATCATGAATCTGTGTTTTTCCGCGTTACACTAGAAGCTTCTCTACATCTTATTTAAAAGAATAAGACAAATATGAATCAGATTGATACCTAATCCAATTTTCATCTCACTTTGATAAAATTTAACTTGCCACGAAAAGAGAAGTCTATGAAAAAGGTAAGTAATATCATAATTTTGAAGTATGAAAAATCCAACAAATATAATCAGAGATGTTGCTATCATATTGATTGTACAGAGGCTGAAGCATAGTATAACTTTTTGTATTTTAAGTTCAGCCTTTTTACAGGCTAGACTGAGCCAAACTGAGCTAGACTGAGTTAAACTGAGCTACACTGAGCTAGACTGTGTAATGTCACCTAACAGCCCAGTGACCTAATTATGGACATTCTTTTCTATTTTACATAGTTAAACCAGATGATTGGTTAAACAATGTAGCCGCAGGGCTGAGTATAGACTTAAGAAATCTTCTCTTAAAAATACAAGAGAAATGGATTAATATTTTTTAGTTAAGGTAATTTTTCTGAATTGCCTGCTTGGCACAACAAGAATTGTGTAAACTCAGCACATGAACATCTTATTATTCTGTAATTTCATTGTTAGACCTTAAATACCACAAACCAACCTATAGGTTATAAGAAAAATTGATTAATTTGCTTCATATGAGTAAACGAGCAAATCATGTACATAATTAGGTCGCTGGGCTGTGAGGTGACGACACTCAGTAAGTGGCCGTAAGATGAAGTTCCACTGTACATGGAACTACATACCGTAATGAAATGGCTTGCCACTTTTAACTTTCCGCCTTTTGCCTTAACAACATAGCAGCTCAATGGCATCATACATGGAAGCATGCATATGTATGAGACACTGAAAGCATAAACCCAATTCCCTTGAAAGCCCAAGCCAGTGCTTGTTGAGTTTTTACGGGGACATTTTTAGGGAAAAATGCCTGAGTCCTATGTCTCACAATGTATGCAATATTGTAATAGGTTCGTGTCGCAGCATAACCCACGCTTATGCTTTTGTAGCATGCTTAGGTTGCATTGACACCAAAGACCCTACAAAGAACAGGCCACGATGCTACATAAGTAAACATTACATATATGGTTGGTTGGTTGGTATCGCTGTTTGGCATGGTTTTGTGGTTGGTTATTCTCTTTCGGTTGCCGCATGCTTTCAACCGTTTCAGGTTGCAGGTTGTTGGTCGAGTATTTACACATTTGCGTGTTGCCATAGAAACTGGCAGGCATTGATTGTCTCCATGTCTATGTATCTTTCTCCTATTTTACATGGCCAAATGTGCCACGTGCGTTTTCCATGAGAAGGATAAACGCATGGAAAATGCATGGTTTTTAGCTAATTATAATGAGGCAAAAACCATGCGTTTATCCAAATGCATGGAAAACGCATGTGGCACAATTGGCCATGTATATTTTGATGCGTGTCATAACGTCTCACAGTATTTTATTCAGTACAAGTTTAATATATTTTAAGAGCCTGCCTTTGAAAGTCCCGGGCCTCTTCGTGGCTAGGGTGGTAACACTGTGGGTGAAGACCTCAAACCCCAGTGGCCAACACAGGGCTCTGCGCAATGCAATGCACACTCCAGTTATATCTGTCTAACTATTCCATATTTAGCACAGATGTAAATGACCTTTCAGGTTAATATGCCATTAAGTATGATATCACTCATTCACTTGGTGGCCTAAATATATGCCGTATAATTGTATTATGTTCTTGCAAGACATTATAATAAATAATACAATTTCTATAGCACCTGTTTCAGAAAAGGTTTCTGCTCGCCGGCGCTTGGATGAAAGAAGCCTATTGTTCATAGGCTGTACTGAATTATTATTTTTGATGACATTATTATGTTTCATTGACTCATTAGGTTGATTGCAGAAGAATTTCTTTCGACCAGATTTTTTACAGAACTCCTCTACCTTCTTTAAACTATTAAACAACTCATATATATGTCTTTTAAATATCAATTTCCAGTATCAATCTAAAAGAACTATCATCTGTGTAATGGATATATATAACTGGAATTTAATCACAATTCCATAAAGTCCTTTTTCATGATGATTAATGAAGCCTGTCTCTGAGCCATGTTTGCTATATATCCCATATGACCACAGGAGAAGGTTTTTATGATTGATTCATGATTGTAGCTCAGAGCATGAAGATCTACATGATTGATGGCAATGTCATAATTGAATGGGACATTGTTTTTCCAAAACAAAACACAGGCAGTTGATTGAAATGGCTTATCTGCAGTGGGGGAGGGGGGTGTCTGTTGTACAATGAACATAGAAATAAGCATTGAGGCTGGGTAGCATACAGAATGATGGATTCGTTCTCACTGGAATTATATAACATGAAGATTAGAGAATGTAGGAGGATATATGTCATTTTTATAATTAATGAATGTTGTACACTAAAGTTGAAAAAAATGTGTTTCAAAGTTTAGTTTCTTCTGTGTCATCATTCACATGTTCTCTCACTGAATTTTTTTTAACTTTTCGTTTCCTATTTGGCCACGTTTAGCCATCATTTGTGCTTATGTGTAAATGAGAATGTAAGTTTTTTAACAGATGTATATATGCCACTTGGCATTTGTTATATTTTTTAGAAAATAAAATTATTATTATTATAAAAAAACACCTCCTATAGTAGAATTGAAAAACTAACTCCAGTGTAAAAATATCACTCTGTAGCAATTACGTTATATGTTCCTGTCTCTACAATGATAATTTTCTATTAGTCTCTCTGTGTTATAAACTAATAATGCAAATTGATAATACAAATTGATAAAATAACAAGCGATTTTAGTGTACGCGTAATTAAAATGGCCTCATTTATCGCATCGAGTGATGCTATGAAATTTTAAAAAAATTCATGATTAATTCGAAGTTATCCTTATCTCCTTCGATATCTTCCTAGCTTTAATGGTTAAGATTCTCTTTCCTTTGATCTTTATTCACATTTTCATTATTCTGCAATTCCGTCACAATTCTTTTTGGTCAGGCCATTGTCAGGTTTTGTCTTAGGGGATAATGGTGAATTTTTACCTTAAAGGATTTGATGGAATTTCGCGGCTAAAAGCAAGCCTATTGTTCTACGCGCTGAAATAACAGACATCCCAGAGATCTGATTATTCGGCATAATGGGACAATGCGATCACGTGATGAAAACAATTGGCCACCGCTCGGGTTGATTGTGTTTTCCTTTGAATGTCAATGGATTCTGAGCGTTTTTGTCGACCATTCCCGAAATGTCCCAAAACGTTTAAAGGTACAACGACAAATTTGACAACAACCGGTTTGACAAACATTCTGACGCAAACAATTTCTTTGGTAGTTTTTTCATACCTTTCCTCTTGCAAGTTGACGCCTGAGACTCACACTTCAGGTGAGCCACGTCTGCTTTTGGTTCTTAAGGGACGTTTCGAACGTTTTTGTAGTACTGATAGGAACGTTCTTCAAGTGATGGTTGTCCGGTGCGGTTACTGTAATATGCTATTATCATAATCCATGCTACAAATATGTTAAGGGTGTACAACGCAGATTCACATGCATAGTATTTGTATATTATTATATCTATAATAATTATATATAGAATGAATACTTTCCCCATTGTCTCATATAAGCTTGTATCTTCAAAGATCAATACAATAAACTTGATCACATGCATTGAATATAATTTCCAAGATTGTACAATATTGATATATTATCTTATGACACATCGCAACATTAAAGATTTGGAGCAAGAGACATCAACAATGCAATGCTAGAAACATTAGGAGCAAATCTTTAGCACTTGTTTCAGTGTTTACTTTGGCAACTCCATTCCATTTGGTATTCTGCAAAGGCTTCCAGACATAATGCATTTGTTGTCTGTGCATTCCAATGCATTCTAATGCATGGGCATTCGCTAATGCTTTGCATTCCAGTTCAATCTCTGCATTCTAATGCTTCAGGTGCAATGCGCCTTAAATTCAAGCCCGGTTTAAATGTAAACGATGAAATTGAGACGAAGTTTTGGTGGAAATCGCTTGGAAAGTTTTGGCCGTCAATATCTAATCCAAATATTTAAAAAATGGTAGTTCAAATAAGGAATTAGGCAACTTTCATTAAGTTTTGTTTGTAGATTATTCAGGATGATAAAGATTTAATGTGGCACACACTACGCGATACATCATTATCAACTAAATATAGGCGATACTTCAATTATAACTAATTGGCAATTGCCAAATATTGCTAAGATTATTCATTCATGATTTTTGCACCTAGTAAACATAATATACTGCATTATATTGGATACAAAATCCTAATTCATATGAATACTGCAATAAGCGCGACTACAACTCTCTCAACAGTATGTGTTTATGGTAACAATATCTTAATATCTACAGCGATACAAATTCTGATTACTGGCATCCTGCAATTAGTTATTAGGCGCCTTATTAGCCGTCATATGAAGGACTATGATAATAATAATATTACGCATTATATTGGATACAAAATCCTAAATCGTATGAATATTGCAATAAGCGCGACTAAAACTCTCTCCGAAGTATGTGTTAATGGTAACAATATCTTAATATCTACAGCGATACACATTCTGATTACTGGCATCTTACAGTTAGTAATAAGGCGCCTTAGCAGTCGTATGACGGACTACGATAATACGTCACAATATAACAAGACGTTCATTGGTAGCGAGACACATGGCTATGTCATTTACAGCATCATGAAGTCCTTTGATGGGACGTGAGAGAAAGTTATTAGGTCTGTGAACAAGAGATAACAGACAATATTGCATCAGTAGTAATACACTATCATTGCAGCCAGACTTATTCCTTCTTATCTCGTTACAGGATAGAGTAACAGAGACTTACTGATAAAGGGGTAATGAGAATATGTCATATTAAATATAATAATACCCATAATAATACCTCATATGATAATTGCATTCCTAGCACACATATAAATCTTTCCAACAACCTCATATAGGTCAAAACCACCAAGTTTTCTCATTGTAAAGAGAAGTAATGAACCAGAAAGTAATAAACTAGAAATAATTAACATATTTTATACATAATCCTACAATGCATACTATAAAATACTACAGAATGACTTGAGATATCTAATTTCCCAAAATCAATCAAAACACTCGGTTTGATACAAATGCACAACGAACACATTGATGAATTTACAACTTATCTGAATTCTTCAATGACAGAGTAAATTTCTGAGGTACTCACCTGAAAGTAAAGAAAACATTGGTTAGCATGACATATCACAATGAAGGTGTACATTTATCAATGCAATAAAAATCTTTCATTCTATCTACATAATCTCTCCTGTTTCTCTTCGCCTACATTTCTGTTTTCACAACAATATCCTCTCTGTATTCTGTATTCTCTATCTTTATGTCTTTCTCTGTCTGTCACACCCATGCCTCACTCTGTCTATCTGTCCCTGTCGACCTTTCTCTACCTGTCCGTATTTCTTTGTCTAAATTGCTGCCTGTATTATGCCAGCTTGTCTATCTTACTGTCTCTCTGTATTTGTATTCCTTTTCCTCTACGTCTCTATCTATCTAACCATCTGTATGTCTGTCTGTCTCCGCATCGCACTGAGCCTCTTAGCTGATAGCAGCCATAGAAGAGGTCGTTAACAAAGCGATCGGATGGAATAATCCGGACGGACAGACGTTTGACCCCTCACGTCGCTCCTAATGACGTTACGTATCCTTAAGACGTCACGACATCAAAGAGCGGAGAGCGTCCTGTCCCCTGCGAACAGCGTAACAAGATCTCTGGGCATAGCTGCCCATTCATATGTAGATGGTCTCCCCCGAAGATCCTCATTGCTTGCCGTTGGCCTTTTGGTCTTTGCATCTACTCTCCTACCAAAAAGACACCAAAAGGACCAAGGACAGCAAAAAGGCTTGGTGGACATATTTATCGCATATATCACACACCCACGAGCCTCTGAAGGCACATGGTATCCGCTTAGAACTGCTCGTGACCAGATTTGCACCAGAGTAACACTTGTAGAAAAGGAGTCCTGTAACATAGATATGGTTACATTACACACTATGAGAAAAAGTACCACAAGAGGTCACTGACACGTAGCAAATAAGTACGGTTTGATGACGTCATGTATAGTGTGATGTCATCCATGCAACAATGGTGTAGTGACGTCATCTTATTGTTTTCTTATGTACTACGGTCATAATGCCCTCTGTAGGCTTTGTTACTTTTTCTCCCCATGTCTTTTCGCTTTGTCACCTGTGAATGAGTACACCTTTAACTAGGCACTCTTCTGTTTGCAATAAGTCAAAACACTACCATTGTATGTGATGTATATCACATTATGTACATGTAGGTATATTCCAGACTGTTTTCATTCGCTGCAAAACACACTCCATTTCCATAAACAGCTGCCAAAATTCATTCTGTTAGTCTGTCCATATCTCACATTGACTTTCTCCTCTCTGTTGGATATATACATGATATAATTCTATCTCTCCCACTGACTTCTGGGTGGGGGTCTAGCTCAGTGGTAGCGCACGAGGCTTCCATCCACTGGGTCCCGGGTTCAATTCCCGGTTGAGCCTATGTTGGATGGCTGTTTCATCCATCATCTCATTGCCATGGTCCCTGCCCGTCCTAATTAGCCCATCAGGTGCAGAAATACAGGACATAACGCTCTAATCCACCCACCAACCCCCACTGACTTCAATGTCTGTTAGTCTGTTTTAATTTTCGTTCTGGGTCTCATCTCCTGCTGTTTCTATCGATCACTTTATATCCGTCCATCTGTCTTTTAGTTTGCGGATGATTATCTGCAAGCTAGTATCACCATGCTCTGAGTCATTCAACAGGCACCAGTCAGCGCTGACTCAGCAGCACCATAGTCCACACAGCTGCTGCGGAACATTCCCTGCGCAGAACTTGACCCATATCAACGAGGGACCAGCAGCTCCAGCACACATCAAAGACACATAAACACATGATGTATGTGCAGCATAAAAGAACACTTGCCAACATCACTATTAGTAGCTGCACTAATACACTTTGCCTCAGTGGGGAGGCAGGGCCAAATTGCCCCCTAAATCTCTTATGCACCATTGCATCCTTAAGCCAGGCTTGTTTTGGGGGGCTTAAGCCAGTGTAATCAGCAGCTAAACTGAGGTATCTTGCTCTATTAGGCCATGTTATGATGATGCTTTTGTGTATTGCTGCTGTACATGGGTGGTATTTGGTGTTCATAAAGTATGTTTATGATAATTACAGCAGGATAGATAGACACTTTATATTTTGATGGAAATGGTACACAGATTATTATGCAGTAGGACAATTACATGAACTATGAATTGTAATCTATGGTAAATATAGGTCCATCAGGAAACCACCTGAGCATTAGCTGTAATGGTGGCACCTTCAATAAAAAGAAAGAAAATTAAATTATGATTAAACAAAAATAATTACGCTATTATTATAAGCTATAAAGGACAAGAGATTCGTTCATTCATCCGCATGGGAAATGGTAAGTACTCAGAAAAGCCCATTGCGTGGCATTTTACCGTCATGAAATTGTAAAATTAAAAGCCATTATTCCATGCGTCTTATAAACAATAAACCCATTCAATCGCATATTTTTGAAGCAATAAAAATTCCACAATATGACAGTAAAACTTCGAATATCTCGTTCCTATTCTTTTTGTCTTCCCTCTTTAATGAAGTTTCTTGAATTTAAAAATATTTACCTGAATTGTGTCGGACAAAGTTAAATCGAAAGTATCGACATAAAGTGTTTGAGAAATATCCAGTCATGCGAGAACTTGATATGAAACAATTTAAATGTCAAAGGCAATTAAGACAGAGCATACCATGAATATAGCCAGGCTAATTATAGCATGTGGGCTGAATACAAGGCTAGGATGCTTCATGACAAAGAGCATCATGGGAAGGAACAAATGGTCTTGAAACAAACTCTGCCTGCTCTTAATGGTTACCATTAGGGAACACTTGTCATTCCCTTATATTAAAGATGCCTAACATAGATTCTCAAGAAAAGGAAAACGAAACATATATATATATATATATATATCATGGAATATATATATATATACATTTCTGGATGCAAGTCGAATATAGTTCATGAGTGCATCTGAGTGGATGCAAGTTTGAATAGGTGAACGTTCTGTGTGCTCAGGATCACGAGATATGAATGACTTGTTTTTGAGTTGGTGTCAACATCCATTTGCATTGAATACACTGTGTATATCAATTTTATAGTTTTTAACCAGCACGCTCATAAGGAAAGTTTTATAACACCAAAGCAGGGATGAATGTATTGATCACTGTTGCTGGCTAAATAAAACCCACAAATACAAATCTTTCATCTCAGTGTATGTATTTCTCATGTACCCCTCACATGGCTAACTTCAATTTATAACCAGTTAGTTGCAAACTGTGGTCCCAGAACACCCAAAATATCTCTACTTTTCAATCAAAAATGCTAGATTAAGATAAGATAAGATAGATAGATAGGTATGGGAAGTGCAGCCCTCTAAGGCAAGTTCTTGCCGCTATCGAGGGTTGATTGATGAGGTGAGAGAGAGAGTAGGAGTCCACTCATGTTACACATTTATCCCATGGATGGGGTCTTTTAATTGGCTCTGCATAGACACTGAGTACAAGGCACCACCAATTTAACGTCTCATGCGAACGACATCGAGTAACTAGGATGTTGCTAATGAAGGGTGCCCGAGCCCCGGATTGAACCCGGGTCCTTCAGAGGAGCAGGCAACTTACAACTAGACAACTAAGGCAAGTTCTTGCCGCTATCGAGGGTTGATTGATGAGGTGAGAGAGAGAGTAGGAGCCCACTCATGTTACACATTTATCCCATGGATGGGGTCTTTTAATTGGCTCTGCATAGACACTGAGTACAAGGCACCACCAATTTAACGTCTCATGCGAACGACATCGAGTAACTAGGATGTTGCTAATGAAGGGTGCCCGAGCCCCGGATTGAACCCGGGTCCTTCAGAGGAGCAGGCAACTTACAACTAGACCACCCAGCTGCCAAGACAAGCAAAAAGCATGCAACTGGGAGTATCAGTTCTGCCCTGGAGACTACACCTAACAGACAGTAATTATCATTCATAGAATCATCCACACAATCTTCATAGAGTCATTCATGGAAGCAGCCTCTTGTGAAATTACATTGTCTCTAATTTATCTCATATTGTCAGCCCGCCCCAAGCTACAAAAGACACCAGATTCAGAGATAATAATTGCCAAGAGAGGAAAGAAGGAAAAAGAAGGAAAGATGAGGAAGAAAATTACTCTCTTTCCTCGAGCTACTTGGACCGTGACATTCACAAACTTCTGCGTCAGTTCTGACTTTGTTCTTGCTTCAGAGTAAGAGTAATGTATTGCTATCAGTTCGAACTCTTGCGAAATGGCCTTCATCAGAGTAAGAGTAATGTATTGCTATCAGTTCGAACTCTTGCAAAATTGCCTTCATCAGAGTAAGAATAATGTATTGCTATCAGTTCGAACTCTTGCGAAATGGCCTTCATCAGAGTAAGAGTAATGTATTGCTATCAGTTCGAACTCTTGCAAAATGGCCTTCATCAGAGTAAGAGTAATGTATTGCTATCAGTTCGAACTCTTGCAAAATGGCCTTTATCAGAGTAAGAGTAATGTATTGCTATCAGTTCGAACTCTTGCGAAATGGCCTTCATCAGAGTAAGAGTAATGTATTGCTATCAGTTCGAACTCTTGCGAAATGGCCTTCATCAGAGTAAGAGTAATGTATTGCTATCAGTTCGAACTCTTGCGAAATGGCCTTCATCAGAGTAAGAGTAATGTATTGCTATCAGTTCGAACTCTTGCAAAATGGCCTTCATCAGAGTAAGAGTAATGTATTGCTATCAGTTCGAACTCTTGCGAAATGGCCTTTATCTGGTATTTTGTGAATGGGCTACAACTGGTCTGAAGCTTATTAGTGACAACATATATATAAGAACCTATACCAGAGGTAGAAGTAATGACGCGATGGTACGTTTGGAGTCCACGCCACGTTACATATATTCTCAATGGTGGGATATATGCTTTGTTTGCACCTTCCCCAACATAGACACAAGCACAAGGCACCTGAAATTAGCAGTCCACCAAACACAATCTACCATGCAAACCAACCAACCAACCAACCAACCAACCAATCACCCAGCCAAACAACAGGTCAGTTGATCTAGGAGACAGAAACCATGGTAGATTGTCAACAACTCCACACATGTGGCAAGTACACGATCTCTGGCCCTCAATTAAACTTGTGTCAGGGGAATGAAAAAACCCCCCTGGGGAATGAACCCTTCAGATGATGGAGCACCCCTCCAGGACCCATGGAGGGCAATTGAGCAGCCCCCACCTTGATGAGTTGCTGGCTGGCACAGTGAATTGTGTGTGTGTATGGGGTTGTTCAACAGGGTTTATTTTGCACTGTTGCAGGTTGGGCAAAAGTTAAGTTGTTTGTGTACACCATATATGAATTGGTTTTTAGTTAGTTTTGTGTGTAAATATTAGTAATGACAACGCAGTCAAACAAACACAAAGCATTTGGGACAATGTGAATAATTATGTCACGACATAAGCAGTAGTTATATCCAGAGCAGGAGGGAGTCCACTAACATTTTTGTTGGTCAAATCCTGATGCCAAAGGTGAACGGATTTACCAATAAAGTGGCTCAAAATGTTTAGCGAACTCCTGACTTATGATGGATATGACTTACTTATATTCCATTATGCCTATTTACAGGAATTTATTTAAATTGCTTGATTGGTTTGATTGCTCTGATTATGCAAGAAAAGTTCAGCAGTGCAACTGTTTGTACTTTGTGTGAGATAACTAACATTTTCGTTAGTTACATCCCTCCTTTGATCAATAGAAAAATGTAATGCGGAGGAGTAGGGGATGGGGGCCTAGCTCAGTGGTACCACTCTGGGCTAACAACCACTGGGTCCCGGGTTCGATTCCCAGTCGAGCCTAAGTTGGATGGCTGTTTCATCCATCATCTCATTGCATGGTCCCTGCCTGTCCTAATTAGCCCATCAGGTGCAGAAATACCGGACATAAAGCCCTATTCCACCCACCCACCCTCATAGGGAGGAGTACAATACTTGTTAGATTTGGGTGTCCTGTATCAGCGAATAGAGCAAAAATTACTAAAATTGGTTTCGTTGTTATGCCGTTTGTCAACAGTATTTTCAATCAAAGACTCACCCAAGAGTAACCAAAACAATAGTGATCGTGTGCTTAAAACGCCACTTTAATTTGGAAACACTGTGTTGTCTGATGAAAAATTTCAATTTCACATATATCAGACCACTGACATCAATAAAACAATTAGAGAACACTATCCATCACTTGAGAAGGACATTAGCTCAATGAAGGATCATTTTGACTTGTTAATCTACACAAGACAAGTGTCAATCCCTGGAAAGATCATATGATTAACATACTAAGACAAGGCCAACAGAATCTCCCCAATGACACAGACTTTTTTCCTTCCAAGGATATCCATCTATCTGTCTATCCATCTACCCATCTATCTATCTATCTATCTATCTATCTATCTTCTATTTATCTATCTATCCATCTATCTTTCGATCTATTCTATCTATCTATCCATCTATCCTATCTATCCATGTACCTATCTATCCATCAATCTATCCATCTATTTTCAGCCCGATGTCAGTTGTTACCCGTCCACTACTGTCTTGGTGGGGCGCGAGATAAGCTTTGGGGGGAATGACACCTCGCATTTCGCAATTTTCCTTCAGAATTCTTTCTTCTCCTGGTTTCTAAAAATATTGTGCGTGACTTAATCTCTTTTTATGAGAGAACCATGCCTCCAAAACACCCTGAATTATTTGTCAGTCACCATTGCTGTTCTGCCAATCTTCCTCTGATCTGATCCCATTTGAGTGTCAACTGTATCCTCTTAAACTTTATCCAATATAACATGTATTTGCAGCTTACTGTATCAGCCTCAGACTGACTGCAAATAAAGCATCAAGGCTTCCATCCTACAACCCAGTGCTTGCTCAAGGTACTGACATCTCTGGAGGCGACGTAGCTCTTCGGAGGCGAGGCAGCTTTTTGCAGGCAGCTCATTTCTCCTCAAGCCGCTTCAAAGCAAATTCA
Organism: Alitta virens; assembly: GCA_932294295.1. Lineage (NCBI taxonomy): Eukaryota > Metazoa > Annelida > Polychaeta > Phyllodocida > Nereididae > Alitta > Alitta virens. Next base: position 1,799,188 of record OW028586.1, read on the forward strand.
CAAACCTTGGTCCTAGTATCCCGAAGCAAATCAAGCAAACATAATCCTGTCCTTTTCCTTTATCTACTTTGCACAAAGATGTACCCAGCCTTGCACTGATCAAATGAAACCTTCACCCAGACTTAAGGACTGCTCAGCCATCAAGCAGATATACCTCCCATCCACAAGGTCTGCTAATTGCCATTTGCTGTGTTAACACATCATTGGTTTTCGTGTAAGCCACAGACTGTACTTCAAATATCATCTCAGGGCTCTTTGCTATGATCACAAGTTTAAGCATTTAGATATTACATTAAAGGCCTTTGCTCTTGTAAGGAAATGAAATCAATGTCTATTTGAGGATTAAAATTACACAGCTATTTTTTCATAGTAACCAAACTCCCGGCATCCGCATGAGACAAAATCTTAAGAGTCAACACCAACGATAAAATTCTACACATCGACACCAAATACAACTACTCCTAATCTTACTTTATTATGCTGTTAATATTTTATTTTTACAATTTTAATTAAATTTATTGTGTTTTTGTTTAATAGTATATATTTTTATGCCACAATTAATGCGCGCTAATAAAATATAATGAAATTAGCATCTCGTGAATGCGAAAGAATTAAGCTAAGATTTAGTGTGCGTATTCAATTGAAAAATCAAACTCGGGATCCGATAGACAACCATAACAATTAAGCCACCACATTTCACAATTTCAAATTCACACTAATGATTCTGTCCTCTGGGAAGGAATAAATCCCAAAACGAATCTCTGCTGACAATGCACTCCAACAACTGCATTCACTGACATTTTCAACATCAAAGAGACTTTTCCCCTCTTTCTATAAAATATATAACGGAGTCATATAAAGCAGACCCAGAGCTTTTCTCTTTGAAATCCCACAAATTGGGCTATTCAGTTGTCAGAGATATGTCTGGTTTTCCAAGCACCTTTATGAAGCTTCATAAGGCACATATTACGACTCTTAAGGTTCATGTAAGTGGCCAATATGGGCCTAAGTATTTCTATGACTTATGACCGAAGCTAATGTCAATCTCTATCTTGACCTTATGCTATGTCTTACGGTCTACTTTTCCCCCGATTTCAGCATTTCTTTCTTTGTCCTTCTGCCCTTCTTCCAGTTTGTCCGGCTACATGGCCAAATGTGCCACGTGCGTTTTCCATGAGAAGGATAAACGCATGGAAAACACATGGTTTTCAGCTAATTATAATGAGGCAAAAACCATGCATTTTCCATGCGTTTATCTAAAGGCATGGAAAACGCACATGGCACAATTGGCCATGCATCTATATACCACTGATATGTGTCTCGTCTCTCTGTCATTTCCTGTTTTACCTTCTATCATGTGGGGCCTAGCTCAGTGGTAGCGCACTGGGCTTCCAACTACTGGGTCCCGGGTTCAATTCCTGGTCGAGCCTATGTTGGATGGCTGTTTCATCCTTCGTCTCATTGCCATGGTCCCTACCTGTCCTAATTAGCCCATCAGGTGCAGAAATACAGGACGTAAAGCCCTAATCCACCACCACCTTCTATCATGCCACTCGCCTTATGTGAAACAAACAGACTGTCCTTTTATCCTTGTTTATCTTGTCTCTCTGTCTGTTCTTCCTTCACTATATCTCTACACCATCCCTTTTTACCCCCTTTGATTGATGAGGGGGTAAGCGAATGGGCTATGAGGAAGCATTATCCATCATGACGCCACCTCAAGATAGCGTGACGTCACTTTCCGATGTCGCGGACACCGTCACACGCAACGAACGGATCAATCCACGGAAAAAAAAAGGGGGAAAGGAAAAAAGATCATAAGGATCAGAGTGGCAGACAGGAGTGTGATAATGAGTGAGGTCTTTGTCACAGCACTTGGAGCAGTCATGGGGAAGGCAACAGTTCATGGCCCCATCAGTGGCCCCATCATGCAACCTACTCAATGTATCAATGTATGTCATATATCAAAGAGACTGATCAGCATCTCTGTCATCTGTCTTTTGCTCTATGCAACTGATGTTCAGTCAGGCTGTGTTCCTTGTATAACTTCTACATAGTACATGGCCAAATGTGCCACGTGCGTTTTCCATGAGAAAGATAAACGCATGGAAAACGCATGGTTTTTAGCTAATTATAATGAGGCAAAAACAATGCGTTTTCCATGCGTTTATCTTTCTCATGGAAAACGCACGTGGCACATTTGGCCATGTAGTACACACAGTCCTACTCATATGTCATAACAAACATTAAACAGCAGCTATCCAGAGCTGCCTGAAGCTACAACAAGCTGAAGCAAGCTATAACTGGAGACACCAGATGGTTCAACTGAACTTCCACATTTCAAAATTTGGAAAATTATGCTAGTAACGACATAATTGCAAATATGACTTGTGTTATAACTAGTTGTATCCTGAATAGGAGGAAGTAAACTAACATTTTTGTTGGTTATATCCTGACGCCGAATGTGGCGGGATATAACCAACCAAAAATGTTAGCTAATCCCGACTATGAGGGATATAACAGACTTATACTCCATTAGGCATATTTACTTATTTGTTTGATTGTTTGTTTTGTTTTAATGCTTTTATTACGCAAAACAAAGTCAGTTTGTACTCAGCAGAGAGTTAAATTAACTATCATTTTTGTTGGTTATTGCCCGCTCAGAACAATATGAACACAGCCTAAGTGGAGTATAAACTTTAGTTATAATTAGCTTGAAAAAAAAGTAGACATCTCTACAGCCAGTTCATTTGGTTTAGAGGCAGGTAGCAGGGATTTTAACGGTAGCTCAGTCTAGTTTATGTAAGTATCCCATATTCAGTCCACTACAAGCTGTAACAATAATCATTACAGGACTCATCAAATAAATTCTAGTCCTTATCACCAAAGACTGTTTCCGTATTCACAATCACATTAGAAATCAAAATATATTTGGCGGGATATTTAACTGAATTAGTCTTCTCAGAGTTCAGACAATCCTTCAGTAAGGAACTGTACTTCGATGTTCGCAAACCCTTTTGGTGGGTGGGGTGGGTGATTAGGGCTTTACGTCCTGTATTTCTGCACCAGTTGGGCTAATTAGGACAGGCAGGGACCATGGCAATGAGACGAAGGATGAAACAGCCATCCAACTTAGGCTCGACCGGGAATCGAACCCGGGACCCAGCGGTTGGAAGCCCAGAGCGCTACCTCTGAGCTAGGCCCCCGCCCCATGCAAACCCTTTGGTAGACTGACAACGTTTCATTTGTAGCAAAAGCTACACCATCCGCAATCGCCCACCTGTTCTTATTCCAATGGTAATCCTACCAGCTTAGTTCTACTACTTTACAATTCCCTTCTTATCATTCATTTCCCCTTCAATGCACCCGCGTGCTCGGCTTTCAATTAAGGCCACCAACTCACGCTCTTTGAACAACCTTTTTTCTCGAAGCCAAATTCACGACAAAATTATTGATCGAGAACCCATTTTGTGAATTCGACAACCCATAGCTGGAAGGCCCTAATGTTGGGTTCTGTTCCGGTGTCCGTTACAAAGCAGTTTTTGCCATCATTGAACACTGCATTTACTGAAATCCCATTCCGCAAGGAAACGTCCGTGGTGTCGAATTCTGCTTGAGCGTGTAGAACGGACGGTTCTTAAGAATGTTTTTGTCTTGCATTTCCTTGGTTCTGTTGCTAATGGCTTTTTGTGATGATAATGCCTGACAACCACACCAAGAGAAAGCTTTCTTGACATGGCGTGCTGAAAGTCGTTAAAACTCGTCAGGAAATTTGGAAGCCCTGCCATCAAGCTCATCAGGAAATTCGAAAAGAGGACTGCATCATAACAATTCCCCCCACAATGGCTGCCAAGAAGCTCACACCTTTATGGTTAATCTTCTTTAGGAATCATGAGAGCTGAGACCCCTTCTTTAATTCTTAATTCGGCGCACCCAGAACTGCTTCTCAGAAATGTCGTTTAGTTTTGAGCACGATTCAAATGAATTAAAGAAAAGACCAAAATACTCGACACATTCGTCACAATTACATGAGCAAAAAGCAGTTTTTATTTTCTCAAAGAGATTGATTGGATTCATTTTAAACTCATGGATGATTTCCGACAGACATCATGCGATTGTTTCGGCGCTTGCTATGGGCCACTTCCTCAGGCAAACGACATCATGAAAACTAAGGACAGGCTGTCACGGTGTTCATCACACAAGGCATATTACAGCATAATTAATGGATACTGCATTCCTTTTGCTAATGGTAAGCCTATTTTTAAGACGTTTGTTGCAACTTAAGCCCCGTTCCCACATAGCCGAGTTACTCGTAGTCAACTCGTAGTAATGACAAAAATTACGTAACACCCAAAATTCGAGGAGTTGGCGACGAATTTTTGCGGAAAAAGTGACCAGGAGTGACTCGCCGAATTACTCGCCGAATTACTCACCGAGTTACTCGGCGGGTTCAGCGAGCGACTCGCCGAGTACCAGGAGTGACTCGCCGAGTTGCAGCCAATTAGTGAACGATCTCGAGGAGAGTGTTGCCGAGTACCAGGAGTAACTCGCCGAGTACCAGGAGTAACTCGCCGAGTACCAGGAGTAACTCGCCGGGTGAAGCAAGGTGTCTACGACAGTGACGAGTCACCCATCGAATGATAGGCCGACGCCAGCCTACCTGCATTCTCAGATGAATATCTCGCTTAATATTTGGTCTATTTTCGATCCGAAAAAACCTATGGAGTCACTATGAATTATACTACAAAACAATCTTTATTTGACGAAAATCGGACTAATATTAAGGGAGCAGTAGCTTTTTAAAGAAGCGCTCAGCTTTCTGCATTAATACAGTCTGGGCGCGGACGCTTCAGGGAGCACCAGTATAAGTAAATTAAATATAGCAAATAAAATCACAGATCAAATCACAAATACTAATTACAATATCAATATTAGATTTAAATTTTACAAAATATACACAAATTTATACTGATCATAATATCACAATAAGATTCAAATTAACACAAAAAGATAAGAAAGTTATACAAATATAATCATTGCCTGGTAATTACAATTAAATATATTGCTTTTAATTAATGAAAGCAATTACATATTTTTGTAATTGTGAATGACAATCAAGACAATGTCATATTACTGTGTCATCTTTGAACAAACCATGAAATGACAGGTCAAAGAACCCCAATTTAGGCAATTAGGCAATTGACACATGTATTGAATTTGCTGTATGCTCTACACCAATTCTTTGTATCATTCAAAATGCTAATAGCAATTACTGTGTCATCTTTGAACAAACCATGAAATGACAGGTCAAAGAACCCCATATTTAGGCAATTAGGCAATTGACACATGTATTGAATTTGCTGTATGCTCTACACCCATTCTTTGTATCATTCAAAATGCTAATAGCAATTGACATAACAGTCATGGCAGTTGGCAGAATGAGTAGAAATGAATTGCAATAAAGCTCATCCAAACAATGTATATAAAATGGTCAAAAATATTGACTACACCATTCAAGTCAGGGCCATACACAGAGCACCTTGCCGCCGCCAGACTACCTGCCTTCTCAGACGAATATCTCGCTTAATATTTGGTCTATTTTCAATCTGAAAATCTGTGTGGAATAAGTATGAACTCGACTATAATTCAATATTTATTTGACGAAAATCGGAATAATATAAATGGAGCAGCAGCCGCCGCCAGACAACCGCCTTCCCAGACGAATATCTCGCTTAATATTTGGTATATTTTCGATCCGAAAACACGTATGGAATCAGTGTGAACTATACTAAAATGCAGTCTTATTTGACGAGAATCGGACTAATATTAGGGGAGCAGCAGTCTTTTAAAGTAGCGCTCAGCCTTACCTGCATTGATACAGTCCGGGCGCGGACGTCTGCGAGAGCACCACTGTTTGCCTCCGCCAACCTAGCTACATTCTCAGACGAATATCTCGCTTAATATTTGGTCTATTGTCAATCCGAAAATACCTATGGAGTCACTATGAATTATACTACAAAACAATATTTATTTGACGAAAATCGGACTAATATTATAGGAGCAGCGGCCTTTTATATTATATACGATCCCCTACGCTGATGATGCATGTACTAAAGGTAGAACTCGACGAGTTACTCGGCGAGTTACTCCTACAACTCGGTCAGTTACTCCTACAACTCGCCGAGTTACTCCTCGCACTCCTGAACATCCCCCCGAGTGTAATACGAGTGAAAATAGCGCCGAGTAACTCGGCGAGTTCGAGGAGTAACTCGGCGAGTTCGAGGAGTAACTCGGCGAGTTCGAGGAGTAACTCGGCGAGACATGACCAAGATTTTAAAACTCCTGAAAATCCGCCGAGTGTGCCGTGCAGCACGGCATACTCGGGAGACTCGGCAAACTCGGCTCCAAATCTCACGAGTTCGCTACGAGACTCAGGAGTTTCTCGCCGAGCATCTCTCGAGTGCGAGGAGTAATCGCAGAGTTTAGTAAGAGTTGGGCCCGAGAGGCGTGTTACGTAATACTACGAGTTGACTACGAGTAACTCGGCTATGTGGGAACGGGGCTTAATTTACTTTTTTACCATCGATTGCTTCAGTGGGATTCAAATTCCTTTGAAGAAAACACCTAATTAGTCTGGACCATGGATTCATAGAGTGTATGGTCACATAACTGACAAATTTTAAATTTCTTCATTAATGATTACTTTACTGCATGGAGCACATAACTGCAAATACTCAAATATACATCTCTCTAATAAAACCAAATGAAGGCACGCAGAATAACACAAAACCACTGCCGCACATTCCAAAAAGTTATTCGTGAAAGCGACCGACCTATGTCAGGCGCAATGGATCATGGGAGCATTGTTTCTAACAATTGGAAGAGCACGGAAACCGCCCATACATCACGAGAGGTCTTGTAATGGCAGTGAACCAGTGAATCCCGCTGTAGCCCGTTGAGTCACCCAGTCCTTCAGCTAACATGTACAAGGCCAGCCACTCCATTGGTCCTCCGATCTTGCTAATGCTGTTTGCTTGTTGCAAGTCCCCTGCTGAATCGCTTCCATGAATCTCATCTCGGCCTCCCTACCTATTTCTTCTGAGTTTGTCCGATTCCCTTTTTGGTGATCTTTAGAGTAGTTTTACTGAACTATGTACAATAAAGTATGTCTTAAAGGATAAGATTATTTGTCCGATTTGATAAATTTTTACCAGTATGGGTAGCGGGCACCATCAAAAACCAAATAACTAATCTATATTGCACACCTGAAATATACCAACCAATCAACATTCAGTTGGTGTACCACTTGACAGAACCAATAAACAATGATCAGCTCTGCTAAAACCAGTCAACACACAAAAAGTACATTGTGATATGACCGTTAAATAATTTAGTCGTAGAATATAACAAATGGAGGATAAAAAGTCTTTAATATGCAGTTTAATGCAATTCTACTGGCCTCAGCTAGTAATATATCACCCGCAATATTGGTCTCCCCACCATTCACTATTTTCTGGATAAAATATCTACCTAAAACATCTATCTATCCTATTTTTCTAAAACCTCTATCTATCCTATTTTTCTTATTCGAGGACGAAGGTGCTCTACGTTATCCGTTGGTTTCACGTCCTATCCATCTGTAGGGCTGGCTGTCAACCTGAGTAATCCGGTGTAGCCCTTGAATTTCCTTTTTCTATTCTGTTCCTTTCTTTTTATAATTTCCCAGGCCCACACATTAGACTCCCACTTTTCTTTACTTTTGTTTTCCTCTGCACTTTGTATCCACCATTCAACCTTAACCCTTGTGTTCTTCTTGCTGGACTTAAACCAGAGGCCCAACCAATCCAGAAAACCACAGGCAAAAAAGCAAGCATCTTAAGCCCTTAAGTCAACAGCGCTGTGGAATTCTCAGGCGCCTACTGTAGCTTTACTTCTGGCCCTGGCAACCCTTAAGCACAAATTTTCCTTAAGGACAGCAGATCAATAATTGTGACTGGCCAGCAGTCTAACACCACATAGTTTATTCTCTAAGGAACACCTAGTTTATTCTCTAGGGCAAGGCTCTATTGAACACTAGGTACAGGACGACAATATTTCTTACTTTATAAAGTTTAAATGGGCAGCAGATTCTGAGTGTATTTCTCCATTAATTGGCAATAAGGGCCACCAGATGCTAGATAAAGCTCAACTTGTGTTTTATATGCAAAGTAAGCTGGACCGAGGGCAATAGGCAGTTTAAACAGGACTTAATTGAATTGTAAAAAAACACTAGCTTTGATGTATGGTGATACCATATACCCCAATAAAGCCATTCTCCTTCAAGATTAAATAGTGATCATCAGAACCTTTGACTAATATTCCAATAGCGTTGTACAAACATTAATTAAAGTACAGTGTAACTTGTGTTTGGCCACTTGCTGTTTAATCTTTCTACACCATTCTCAAAGGAAATTGGTTAAAGCTGGATTGTCACTAAATATGACAGTTGCAAAAATCTATTGCATTCACTTCATTGTCTTCTTAATACTGATTACTTACCATCCAGAGCCTTGCTGGGTTCACTATCTTTCTATAAAATAATTAAACTTCAACTAGGATTTAATTTTTCATGCCATCAAAAATCCAATATGTAAACAGACCAAGTGATGACGTCGCAATACTCAACAATGGGTCATGATGCCATTTCCATTGTATTTTCAATGTTTGGTCTTGATTTCTTTCAATGTATCATTTATTTTTTGTAATTAATGCCTGATAGATTCATTAGCTTACACCTCTTAAGTGTGCCTTGATCAAATAAGGTGATATTCAATCTCTTGATGAAGTTTTCGAAAAAAGCAATTTTGACAGACAGTGGAGCTTTAATTAAAAGTACAGTATAACTTGTGTTTGGCCACTTGCTGTTTCATCTTTCTGCACCATTCTAAAAGGAAATTACTTGAGTTACCATATCTTTCACATGGAACCAAATCTGCCTTTGCTACATTGTGGCCAACTTAAAAAGCAAATTTACACTGACAACAACTCTATATTTGGTTACATGAATATTTCCCATTTCAAAAGTGTGTTTTTGAAAGCATGACTGATGTTTCAGAAGGCCACTGAACCTCTCGGGATACCTCGGATTTAAAATGTCTGCGAAATACCACCCGCTTCAGATGGTACTTAATTCTATCATGCCTGGATTTCAACATATGAATCACACTTTTGTTGATTTTCAAAATATAAGCAACAGGGACATGTGGTTCCTCTACACCTGCAATAAACCCTAAAAAAAAAATAACAACCACTAACCCTCTAGGGATACCTTGGGTTTGAAATGTCTGCAAAATACCACTCGCTTCAGATGGGTACATAATTCTATCATGCCTGGATTTCAATAATTATGTAAATCACAAACAGGCTGTTTACAAACAAGAATAAGCAACAGGGATATGTGGTTTCTCCACACCTATATTACACCTCAAAATAACAAACTGCCAAGCTTTGTTTTTTACAACTACAAGATGCCAAACTAAGCTACATCTATCAAAACAATCTTATCTGTCGTTTTACATGACAAAAAGCCAAACGAAGCCAAACAAAGTCATACCAAGCCTTAGATATCAAATATCCAGCTCAGCTGAAGTCCTACATTAGCAGAAAAAAAAACTATTAATAACTCGTCTTGTTAAGGTTAAAGTTCAAGGAACCATCACCGTTCCAAACAAGCGTTGACTTCCCTAATTCTGTAGTAGTACGAAGTTCTTGATCAGTTTAGCTCGTAAAAAACAGCACACAGGATGAAAGTTGCACTGGTCAACATAAACGGAAAACTGTGTAGTTTTTATTCAATAAACCCGCAGATATTTCAGGTCAGAGACCGAGTAATTTGTGAATCACACGCGAATAGTTTCTCCCACACACTATCCACAAGGTGCATGCAATGGCTACCGACAAAAACTCAGGTGTGATGACCCACCGTAGCATCCATTGCAATATCAATGGAGTCAATACTCTCTTGGCACCAGTAGCTAGCATTAGCCACACCAGCCAGCAATAGCCAGCACAGATTCAGGCTACTTGTAGACAATGCTACTGAAACATTCATGGCAGCCTTGCTTTCTTGTTTTCTTTGGGGAAATTACTAGGCGAAATTCCCCCTCAACGCTCGACTACATTTTGGCAAGGCGACTGCATTTCTGTCGTTCAACTGACCGAAATGTTGTTTGATAAAGCTCAGGTGGGTGGGTGGGTGATTAGGGCTTTAAGTCCTGTATTTCTGCACCTGATAGGCTAATTAGGACAGGCAGGAACCATGGCAATGAGATGAAGGATGAAACAACCATCCAACTTAGGCTCTACCGGGAATTGAACCCGGGACCCGAGGTTGGAAGCCCAGAGCACTACCTCTGAGCTAGGCCCCTACCATGATAAAGCTCAGGTGCTGAATTTGTGTTCTGGGAAATTGCTATTTTAACCTATAAGGAAATTTAGGTACTGAAACTACAATATCCCAATACTGTCACAACACAAACAAGGACAAAACAGCTATTCAACTAACCGAAACGTTGTCCGATAATGTTCAGATGCTGAATTTGTGTTTCTTGAAACTACCACTTAACCTATAAGGATTGGAAATACAACATCCAGATTAAACATTTTAACAAATAAGAAAAAAACGGGTTATCCGGTAAATGTTAGCACGTCAGCAAACTACTAAAAAGATGTACATTGGAATGTCATTTTATGTTACTTCAGTTACAAGACCACATCTGTCTATCTATTAAGGCCAAGTAATCTAAGCCAAGACCATATAACTGCCATTTTACAGTAAATAGCTTGGCAAATAGGGCATGTAAGTGAAAGTAGACTCCACAGTGCTGGTGCCAACAAAAGCACTATTTCTAGGAACCATAACTGTTCCAAAGAAGTGTTGAATACTTTCCTAATTCTGACACTGTAGCAAAGTTCTTAATAAGTATACCCCGCCCTGTTTAATCACATACTGTTCGTGGTATGTGGCATTAATTTAACATTATTTTAAACTGAAATCCATGTTTTTTGTAATATTGTCGATCAACGTGCATGGTCCTGGAGCCATCATTGGTGGGTGGGTGAGACGGGCTTTACGTCCCATATTTTTGCACCAGTTCTGGCTGTTTAGGAAAGGCAGGCGCCAAGGCAATCAGGTGAAGGATGAAGCAACCTTCTAACACTGGCTGGATTCGAACCCAGCACCGAGTGGTTGGCAGCCCTGTGCGCTACCCGGGCCATGGTAACCGTGATCTCGCACGGATTTTGCCTGGTATGGTGCCTTAACTTACAGGCCCTACGTAAGAACACCTACAGTTCCATTAAAGCCACTTGAACTAGGAAGTATGGGAGACAGTATGGAGAGTTAAAGGGCTCTGTATTTCAGGTACATTTCACTTTCCATGTTAAACACAGCGATATACGATTTCAAAGAGCATCATTATCTTCACGCTGCATTAAAACATGCACTTGATACATTAATCACTGTTAATACAGAATTTCAAATAACAGATTGTATTCACCACGTAAGTACATTACATACAGGTAGACTGTTATTTGATATCAACCAAGAATACAACAAATCAATTATTTGTCATTTACTTTGATGTCAAAGTTACTGATTCATACTAACTGTAAGTACTAAGTAACCGTAAGATCCCAATAGCTAAAAGACTCCGATGCACCTGAGCTTATCATTAAGACATAAACCAATACACTTCAGTGGCCACATAAAAACAATGCTCTTACTATAAATGGAAACAGTAGAGGGCAGCTGTTGGTCTACTCAAGTGGCTCAAGTTACTGCGATAACCACAGGAAACCACTAGGCTTATTATCTACCGTAACGAGAATGAAAAAATATGATGGTAAAAAAACCTCATGTGATAGGACAGAGTCTGAAGTGTGAAGTGGGGTTTAAACAAGAACTTGGTTGGTGGTGGCGGTGGGTGGATTAGGGCTTTACATTCTGTACAGTGAACGTACAATGATATAATTTCTTTGGTCCTGTATTTCTGCGCCTGATGGGCTAATTAGGACAGGCAGGGACCATGGCAATGAGATGAAGCATGAAACAGCCATCCAACTTGGGCTCGACCAGGAATTGAACCCTGGACCCAGTGGTTGGAAGCCCAGCGCACTACCACTGAGCTAGGCCCCAACCCCCAAACAAGAACTTGACATTAACTATGGTCCAAACCCTGAAGCACAAAGCTTAATAGTGGATTTTCACAGCGGTTCTCTGTATTTCCACCAGGTGGCTAAAACAGAATACTGCAATTCTATTGGCTGAAAAAGTTCCCGCCCTTGGCTGTGATTGGCTGAAGCAAAGTGCATCCTAGCAGCAGTATTTTTTAGTGCATTTTAATGTATATTTGACACTTTATCAATTAGTAGATGTTTGTTATTTTTCTGAGAAAGTTATATTTGTGGAATCAGTTATTTATTACCTACTGTGTCTGAAAAGCAAAATGAGTAATAAGAGGAGAGGAAGGACTTATGTCCTGCTGAATTCAGGGCTGTTCAGTGAAAAGACTCTATTGCCCAAGAGATGACTTCGAATCCAGGCAGCAAGACCTATTGTAATAGAGGCTGCCATACAATCCACTAGACCAACCAGATCTTCGCAGAAATAGTCGATGAGATGCTCAAAATTTTGCGGAATTGTAACACATCATAGTTCCATATAACTTGACGAGCGACAGCACTGCGCATTTCTCGGGCGAACAATTAGATAATAGAGCCTGGATGAGTCTGGGTGAGTCTAGTCTCCTCTAAGTGTCACTCACTTGTTAGCCAGACGCTTCCTGGGGGAATAAGTATTGTCTGCAGCAAATTCGCCAAGATCCGCAGCCTAGAGAAAATACCCAGGAAATGTAATCGATTTATCCCATTCTGCTACTATAGTTTAAACTAACGCTGGAGGCAAGACATGGTACCAGACCTAGCCAAGCGAGCATGTCCTTCATTTGCGTCTGAGTTTGCTTAAACCAGACCGCAGTGTGAGGTGGCCATATAACTGAGGCTACTCGCAACGGTAACATATGCACTATGCAAATACTTTAAAATGTTTTTGACAATTAAGGGCATTAGTCCAATTTGTTAGGCGGTCCTTAATGGAGTAATTAGTGTGGTTCAGACAAATCTAATTGTTGTTAAGACAAATCTAATTGTTGAGACAAATCTAATTTTACGTTTCACGAAAAACGATATCCTAGAAATGAACTCCGGACTGCTTGAAGAATAGGCAAGTCAATGTCTATTCAATCTGTATAAGCGCATCTCTCGGTCAGTCATTCTGTGCCTCATTGTTATACAGTTTCTGTTATTATCCAAAGACTAATCAGCTAATGGTAACTTTGTACTTATCTGACATCTTCACTACATCAACACCGATAAAAATTCTTTGGTACTCACCTGAAAGCAAAAGAAAAACAACAGTTAGCAAACACCTTCATTTCAACAAGACATCATGACATACATTCAATGTTATAGCAACGGTTTACCACATATGAGCAAAATCATTTGTCAACGTCAGAAGTCATTTCGTAGCGTTAATGATCTAAACGAAAGCTGTTTGATTTGGTCAATCAAATAGAACAAGAAAATGATGGCTGTCAACACAATAACATCCAGATGCTAGTACAGTAATCAAGATGTATTTCGTCACTCGAAGCAAATAAATAATAGTTTTATCCCCGAATAGGAGGGAGTTAACCAACATTTTTGTTGGTTATATCCCGTTAACTCCCGACTATGAGGGATATAACTAACTTATACTCCTCCATTAGGCATATTTACTAATTTGTTTTATTGTTTGTTTTTACTGTCTTCATTACGCAAGACAAGTTCAGTTTGCACTCAGGAGGGAATTAACTAACATTTCATTGGTTATATCCCTCCTGAGAACAATAGATGTGGTGGAGTATAACCTCAGTTATAAATGCGACTACCTCACGTTAGAGCCACTGGGGTTTGATACCTACTGAACTAAACTGACTTTATTTCGCATTGACAACACATCATAGTTTCATATGACTGGACATTTACAAAATCATGATCATCTTAATTAATATTGTTGGGAACAGTCACATTCAAGTTATAATATGATAATTAATATTAGTTGTGATGTGCCAATGTGGGGGAGATCCCAGTAGCAGAAGTGCGGAAGTTGGAACCAGCCCCAGTCTCTCTGTTGTTGCAGAATGAGATAAATCTAAACAGTTTCATCTCTATCTATTTGCCTGTATTTCTGTCTATCAGTATCTATCTTGGTTTATCTTTGCTGTCTATTGCATTCGTATACCCATCTGTCTTAGCGCTTATCTGTCTGTCCATATTTCTCCAGCTATATCCGTTTCACGTAGCCCTACACTATTGTTGCCCGGGGCTAGTGTCAGTTAATATTAGCCGCATTTATACACACAGTGTCTCATGTAGTCCTCTAGCAGTTCTCCGGCAGTTCTCTGGCAGTTCTTTCGGTCACATCTGAGCAAGTGTGTGGGCTTCGCTGCATATGGTACATAGCCTGAGGGATACCATAGCAAGTTAAGACGAGTTCACCACTAACTTCGGTTAGGTTAAGTACAGAGTCAGGATAGGATAAGCGCAGTCGATAACCATACTGATATATACAGCTACAAACAGACTGCTTCTACAACAGGAAACCACCATGGTGACAACTCATCAGTGGAGATGAGATGATGATGATGAGTTCACACCAGTGTTATCACTGTGGTTGCCTATTGCCAAGTACCCATTACACCTGGGTGGGGTGAGGCAGTGGTTGCAGGAGGATCTGCCGAACTCCTCAGTGCCAAGGTGGGGGGTTCGAACCTGCAACCTTGTGATTAGCAGGCGAATACCTTAACCACTCGACCAGGGCTTCCCTCCTACACAGACTAAAATATAATGGAACCTCACAATAACGACCAGATTTGAGTGCTTAATGATAATACAGACACAACTTAGAAACCAATTCAAAAACACTACAAATTGGAAGGTTTTCATCGTGGGAAGGTAAAATACTGAACTGGCCTTTAAGAGGCTTTCACGAAAGCAAAGTTTTTGACAACAACAAACGAACACCTGTTCGGGAGCCTAAAACACTAAGTGATGCTCTTTTAAAGACAGAAGATGACCTGGGGCCAGGGGCTTCTTTCCTCTTTTCCAGAATGATGCAGAATCCTCTGGTGTTACAAACAAGTCGATCCCCAGCCCCCAGCACTAACAGAGGACATTTGATCTTCCTGGCATCCTACGGGCCACTAAACATTCCATTACACGTGTTCATCCGGGCCTTCCCAGCACCTCATTTTGCATACCAGGTGCCTCCAGAAATAGGTTAGGGTGATGTTCAATCGAAATAAGACGGATTAATCTCATTTCTTTCATTTCAAAACATGCAACTCTTGTAATTAATTTTCAAAAGTGAAAGAAACTGCACTAGATTTATTTTAAAAACAAAAGACCATGAGTTTATCCAATAGTGTGGACTTTCATTGCCTCAGCACAGCCGTCTAATATATACCTGCAGTCCACATTCTGTTTCAAGCCATATGACACATACCCGAAGGAGACACACTGTGCAACACGGTATAATGCATATAAATGTATACCGACTGTGCAATAAAATAGTCTGCTTGGCGAATCAAAGCCATGAATGCTACAAAAACTGCCCTGCCACCTTAACCACTTAGCCATCCAGTCGCCAACCTTCTAGGTCAAATAGGATCATGTAGTTTGTTGATGCCAAGGTTAAGGCATTTGTCCGCTAATCATGAGGTAGCAGGTTCGAACCCCCACTATGACATGGAGGAGTTGGGCAGATCCTCCTGCAACCACCGCATCAGCCACCATCCTCCTGCAACCACTACCTTATTCCACCCAGGTGTAATGGGTACTTGGCAATAGGCAACCACAGTGATGGCACTGGTGTGAACTCTTAAACTCTTGCAGAATTCCCACCATAGCATAGAGGAGTTGGGCAGATCCTCCTGCAAGCCAATGCCTCACCCCACCCAGGTGTAATGGGTACTTGGCAGCAATGGGCACCCACAGTGATGGCACTGGTGTGAGTTCTTAAGCCCCCTGAAGTTAACCCCATGTTGAAGGCTGAACAGAGCTGAATATCCCCAAGAAAGACTCTATTTTGGCCTGTCAAGGGTGTACAAATCGGTAGAAAATGTTCACAGATTTGAAGCTAACCCTAAATCCAGTACATTTGCATCTACAGGAGGTAAAATTTTCAGTAACCATGGATTAAAAGAAGCATATATCATACCACATATAGCATCCAATCATCCGCAGATATCATCATTTTGGCAGCGAAATTCTTTCGGGGCCTGATCGCAGATATATTTAATAGCATAAACCCCAAAAGTACAGCGAGTTTGACACAGAGCAATGTGAACAAGAGGACACATTTAAGATGCTGAGTTATTGATGTGGTCAAAGTAATTTCCCTGGTCACTGATAACATTACGAGATAAGTGTTCGCTTAAGATAAGAAATGAAGGCTGAATGGATGCCCTCTTGGTGGCCGAAGGCTTATTAACTTGACTAGAAAAAATGGAGGCAGAAAAATACAGGAAATATAATTATTGCAGTAGTCTTAAATCAGTACTGAACTGCCTTAAGATAATCCCACTATTGTGTCACTATTAAGGTCACTACGATCACCTCAACAGTAATACCACTTAGGTGACTGCAAATTATTACTAATCATTAGAGATGTGACTTATGAAATACTAACTATTAAGTACAGAAATGTAGCTATTAAGTTGTTCTGCTAATCAACTAATGCGGGATTTCAATATCAGCCGACTGAGGTATCTCCAGCTTGGGTTAGCTTGTTGCAGCATCAGGTAGCTCTCTGAATAGCTCTAGCTGAACGTTATGCAAGTGTAGTACGAGAATTTTTTAGATCTAAAACATACGGGTGGGGGGCCTAGCTCAGTGGTAGCGCTCGTAGCTACCAACCACTGGGTTCGATTTCCGGTCGACCTAAGTTGGATGGCTGTTTCATCCATCATCTCATTGCCATGGTCCCTGCCTGTCCTAATTAGCCCATCAGGTGCAGTAATACAGGACGTAAAGCCCTAATCCACCCACCACCACCACCAGATCCAAAACATACTGTCAAATCGAGTCACCTGACAGTGATATATGGAGCAAAAGAGACTGTAGGCATCTGAAGTAACGCCACAGCAGCACTGACAAATTGACACCACTAGCTGAGAGGAGAGAGCTGCAGGGAGGGCAAAGGAAAAGAGAGCTTAGGAAGGGAGAGTTTAGAGAGAGCAAGAGGGCACTTGTTTTGAGGGAAGGGGGATAATCAATTCTTGTGACGCGGTAAGATCAAAGTGAAATGTAATCATGAGAGAGAGAGAGCTGAATGTCACTCCATTTATCAAATTCAGCCTCTTATTAAACCCGCTGACATTAAATGTTGGCAGATTAAAGCAGAGCCCTATCTCACAGATAGATTTTCAGAACATCTCCCAAACATGTAGTCGTCTAACTCCCTGCAAAGTGAAAACAGCACCCCCAAGCCCCATGCGATAGCCACAATATGCTAATTAATAGCACGTGCTCAGCTGCACGCCATCTGACGACGCTCTGACGTCATCAATCATACCCAAATATGGATTACTACATTCAATACAATGGCATGAATCTT
Source organism: Alitta virens (assembly GCA_932294295.1). Lineage (NCBI taxonomy): Eukaryota > Metazoa > Annelida > Polychaeta > Phyllodocida > Nereididae > Alitta > Alitta virens. Next base: position 1,816,883 of record OW028586.1, read on the forward strand.
CCAAATAGAACTTTTTTCCTAAAAAAAAAAAAAGCTTAAATTTGAATATTTTTACTGAGACTGCCTAAATTATGTACCATATATTCCTCGTTAGTGGGAAGGTAACTAAAATTTTCTTTGATTAAATCCGAATGCTGAAAATTTGGTTGTCCGATAATCCTAATTTGTTTGATTGTTGTTATTTAGCAAGAAAAGTATGGTAGTGTCACTATTTGTACTTCCGAGAGAGGTAATTAACATTTTTGTTGGTTATATCCCCCTGACTGAACACAGCCGCTCACATAATTTAGGCGATGTGACTTGTCACAGAGCGACTGACAGATTTTACGGGAGCAAGAGGCACAGTGGGGGAGTAAGGAACTCAACATCATAAATATATGATTTTAAACTAACCATTAGAAATACATTCACACAGGTTTCTGTGCCAAGAAAAGCAATTAATTAAAGAACTACTTTTTTCGCCGCTATGTTGAAATGAACGGGTACAGTAATTGACCTACATTCAGCGCCTATTGAGCAATGTTGCAAAGTCACCTAGTCCTAAGAACTGTTGAAAATGTCATGCGGTGGAGTATAAAATGAGTGTCTGAATAGTGGATTTTCACGGAAGGTTTTCTGTATTTCCACCAGGTGGCTAAAACAGAATACTGCAATTCTATTGGCTGAAAAAGCTCCCGCCCTTAGCTGTGATTGGCTTAAGCAAAGTGCATCCAAGCAGCAGTATTTTTAGTGCATTTTAATGTATATTTGACACGTTATCATTTTGTTGATGTTTGTTATTTTTCTGAGAAAGTTATATTTATGGATTCAGTAAGTTATCACCTACTGTGTCTGAAAAGCAAGAAGAGGAGAGGAAAGACTTATGTCTTGCTGAATTCAGGGCTGTTCAGTGAAAAGACTCTATTCGGAAACAGAACGGAACTCGAACAAAATCTGTACTAGTTCCGAGAAGGTCAATCTCATTTACGGAGACCATATAATCTTCCTTCTAACATTAAATCAGATCAAATGATCCCTCAATTACATGTAATACCACATGTCATCAAAATGTCATGCAATTTAAGTGTTATATCATGCTATTCTCGTGACATTACATTCAAAATTAATCAACACTGCAAAACATGGTACAATGTTACAAACAAGAAATATCATATTTTCTCCACAGAAAATTGCTTTCATACTGAAAAGCAAATTACATAATTTGTTCATGATATCATCCTTTTTCCCCTTTTTTGAGTTACATCTATAAAATGTACATTAATTGTACATACAATCCTTAAATTCAAATAAATGTATATATTATCATTTTTTATTTTTTTATTTTTTATTTTATTAATATTGATTAAAACACATTTTCATGAGATATTTCATAACTTTTGTATAATATTTATGCTAATTAGTTAGTTATGAATGTATCATCTATATACTGTATACATCTATTGTACATACAATCCAGAATCTACACTAAAAATAATCAATAAATTTACACTATATTATTTACAGGGATTGCTTAAAATAGATTTGTTCCACTGGAATCGAGTGATTTTAAGAACCTTGTTTAATTAAATTGAGAAAGAAAAAAAAAAAAAACATCCTGAGGAATGAACCGGGCTAGAAAAACAGGATTTACTCTTGAATAAAACATGGAGAGAAAAAGTTAACAAATGAGTCGGGTGGCCACCTTTTCTGAATAATACAAATCTCCCAGGGATAATGATGTCGTCTTGTGCACTCTACATGAGGATCAGACAGCGTCATTCTAAATATAGGAACTCATTAAGATAGCAGAAATTAGGACCCCTTAGGAACATCGTTACATGGTAGTAATACACATGCACGGAGAGATTATATTGTATATTGAATGAGTGGTGGTGGTGGATTAGGGCTTTACGTCTTGTACTTCTGCAGCACCTGATGGGCTAATTAAGACAGGCAGGGACCATGGCAATGAGACGATGGATGAAACAGCCATCCAACTTAGGCTCGACCGGGAATTGAACCCGGGACCCAGTGGTTGGAAGCCCAGAGCGCTACCACTGATCTAGGGCCCCACCCTTTATTGATTTGAATGAAGATTAGTACATGGAAATTAAGGCCCATTAGGAAGTGTTACATGGTACATGGCCAATTGTGCTATGTGTGTTTTCCATGCGTTTGGATAAACGCATGGTTTTCAACTCATTTTAATAAGGCAAAAACCATGCGTTTTCCATGCATTTATCCTTCTCATGGAATACGCATGTGGCACAATTGGCGATGTAGTACACATCTATACTTATATTTAGCTACAAGTCCCCTGTCCATAGGACAGGGTTACAAGGTCCTGGATGAAAAAATATTGACCTTTTTTGCTTGAGTGGGAACTAGCCTTTTAGTAAACATTTGTCACACAACATACACCCACTGTAGCGTTAGACATACCTTTTTTCTATTGTGTCGCGCTCAGATATGGTTGATTTCTTCCAATATTAATCGATTTCTGTGCCATTTTCGAATTCACATTTCGGTAAACAAAGCTTGAAGCATGGCCGCCTAGTTCCGAAAAACTCACAAGAGGGCTCTGGCGATGTTTCAACGCCCCTAGTGGCACACAGAATAGCGCTGGAAAGTCCGTAGTTTTCTCAATTTCACAATTAAAATATTTTAATAAACTATTCCACACGATTCCACTGTTCTATGGGTCTAATGAAGCTAAATTATTAAATATTTATCTGCACCATTGTACCTGGGTGGCGCTGTGATGTCGCCGGAGCCCTCTAGTGAGTTTTAGTGTAAGTAGACATCAATAACATGGTCGATTCGTCACAGCACGATTCGTCTTCGTAAAAACTGGACGGTTCATCACTCAAAAAAAGGTCGGTTCTTCACCGGCAGTTAACATATTTTATATAATAGCAGTGATTATACACTGTGTACCGGCCAAATCAACCAATTTCGGATGACAAATCGACCAAATTCGGGAGACGAACGGGCCAGTTTTCATTGGGTTCAATCAGGCAATGACGAATCGACCTGCTACCTGTGAAAGCATGAACCAAGCGAACGTGAATTTTGAAAATGCTCTTAAAAAGGATGTTTCCAGTGGCTTTTTCAGTAAAATCTGCGTAAAAGTAGTAAACGGAGTAGTAATCCTGTACATAACAACAAAATAAGGTATGCTAACGTGTTTATTGAGAAAAATGTGTCGTAAGTTTGAGCGTCCATGAATTCCTATAGCAGGCGTTCCGACCCTACATCGCATCTAATGCAATGTAGGTCGGTTCTGGCTAACTTATATTATGCGCTAAACTGCTTAAATAGGATTGTTGAAATATTGTACTGCTGAGCTGAGAGCTGTGTAATATTAAACCATATTGCCCATCTATATTGCACAGTATATATGCAGGATCAAAAATACCTTATTGTAAAATATAATATGGTTATATAACAACTACTACAGTGCACATTTATTGGCTCCATAATTTGATATTGAACATTCAACTCTAGTCCTACTATTATTATATTCTAACTGACCATTGGGCAGACTAAATTTTGGACTAGAGATGATCTTAATAACTATGTCTATTGCATATTTATTGAGTGATCATTGTGTGATGTAGCCAAGCAAACATTGCCCTCATTTTGCGTCCGAGTTTGCAGAATGAGGGCCATGCAGCAGTCTTATATATTTTCGTGGGATTATATGTGCACGCATTTTCACAGTCTTCCTACCTACCTGAATCTATTTAATACTGAAAAATAATGAGTGCACACACTATAACTAATCTTGACATGCTATTTTTCCACAATCATCACTTTAATGCAATGAATCGGCAATTTCAACTTCTGCTTCTTAAAAATTGCAAATATTATCACTGAATGACTTAGTCATCGCCGATAAAAACCTAATTACTCATTTTCAATGATGTGAAATGGTGATAGTTGGCACCGATGCGTGTGTACTGTCCAGACAATATTTGTTCAAGCTGTTTTAAAAAAAAAACACGGAAAATGACACTGCCAGGCAAAGTGTGATGTGGGGGGTCAATGTGGGTAGTAGGGGTCAGGACCTATAAATGTGTGTTACCTTTGATTACTGGTTAGGCATGGTTTTCTGTGATCTTGGAAGAACCCTTCACGACCCAGTGCACATGACAAGTTTATTAAGAGCCCAGGGCAACCCTATAGCTGGTTCAAGGGGGTTCCATGGCCTTTCATGCTCACAGCTACCCCCCAGGGTTAATATCTACACCCTCTGATCTCTGAATCTTCATATTATTACAAGACCCTTGGTTGTTGTTATGTTACAAGGCAATATTGACCCAGAAAAGACCAATAACCCTTCACCATTTACCCCCAGGGGGGTAATAAGCTCCAATATTACACGAGTGATGCTTTACTCCATGTTGTAATAATCACTAAATATTGGCAAACAGCCACTAGCATGTTAATCAATAAAGAATGACAAAATGTTGTCCTTAAGTACAGCATCTTGCCTTAAGGAAGACTCATCAGTGAGTGACCTAGGGGGCGCTGCTATATTAGGGCATAATCAGTGACGTCATTATATAAAGCAATCACTAGTGACCATATTTGTATTGTCTGCGAAGTTTCATAGACACTATGACAAATAAGGTAAATAAGGAACCAATATTGAAGAATTTTCTTGTTTTTATTCTCTTATTTTTTCCAAAACCTTCAAGTAACATTTTAATCAATTTCTTGATAATGTAGTTCAACTTCATTGCCAAGTTAGACAACGATATTTTCTTCTACAAACAGCGTAATATCGAGATAACAACATTAGGAAATTCCATAGTTCTGCCAAATCCCACTGATCAGCAAACTTCACGTGTCACAACGTGTCACAACGTGTCACAACGTGTTTAATTTATGTTGATAACATGCCATTCGCTCCCAAACTTCTGTCATAAAAAGTGACTAATTATCTAGCCAAGCAGACATGGCCCACATTTGCGTCCGAGTTCGCAGAATGAGGGCCATGCAGCAGTCTTTATATATTTTGTGGGATTCTATGTGCACACGGTTATACAGCATTTTAACCTATCTGAATTAATTGTATGCTAAAAAATAATGAGTGCACACGCTATTACTAATCTTGACTCGCTGTTATTTTTCAACAAACATAATTTTCATGCGTGAATCAGCAATTTCTATTTCTGCTCCCTAAACATTATAAGTGTTATCACTGAATGAATTAGTCATCGCCGATAAAAACCTAATTACTTTTTTTCAATGATGTGAAATTGTGATAGTTCACACTGATGTGTGTATACTGTCCAGACAATATTTATTCAACCTGTTGAAAAATACCACGAAAAATGACAGGACTGCTGCCAGGCTACTAATTATCATGATCATAAATTGGCAGCTAACTTAATGAATGATACATCAATAACTTGAATGCCAAAGACTCAAAACACGAGACTTTGGTAGCCAGACAAGTACAAGAAAATTGACTTTGAAAAGCAGCTTCTAATTACTTAAAACAAATCAATTAACGTTTAAGTCTAGATTCTAACTAAGTAAAATTTCTAGTAGCTACATTCGCTACACTCTATCAAAACAGCTAAATGCTCAAATTCTGACTTGTTTACTGGCTTAGCGGTCTAATGGTTAAAGTTTCTACCAGTTCCGCAAGGTTCCGAGTTTGGTGCCGGGCTCATGAACTCATTAGTTAATTTGAGTCTAGATTCTAACTAAGTACAAATTCTAGTAGCTACATTCGCTACACTCTATCAAAACCGCCAAATGCTCAAATTCTGACTTGTTACCAGCTTAGCGGTCCAATGCTTTACGTTTCTACCAGTTCCGCAAGGTTCCGAGTTTGGTGCCGGGCTCAGGAACTCATTAGTAGATGTTAAATTGTTGGTGCCTTGAACTTGGTGTCTATGCTGGGGCAAGTAAAACATCCCATCCATGGGGTAAATGTGGGCAGGGTGATATTTAATTGTATATGTTTATATTTTGTTTCTTGACAGTCACATGTCACTATAATACAAAATTGTTGACTTGATTTGTGTAACAAGGTGTGGATTCAAAGCCTTATCATCTCATCATTACATCTCCATGTAGCTGACTTAGCTTCAGACCAGTAGTGTTGATACAACACAATACTAAAAGCCTCAATACTGCATGCAATAGTGGATTTTCACGGAAGGTTCTCGGTATTTCCACCAGGTGGCTAAAACAGAATACTGCAATTCTATTTCCCGCCCTTGGCTGTGATTGGCTGAAGCAAAATGCACCCAAGCAGCAGTATTTCTAGTGCATTTTAATGTATTGTTGACACTTCATCAGTTATTTTTCTGAGAAAGTTATATTCATGGTATCAGTTAGTTATGACCTACTATGTCTGAAAAGCAAAATGAGTAATAAGAGGAGAGGAAAGACTTATGTCTTGCTGAATTCAGGGCTGTTCAGTGAAAAGACTCTATTCCTCCACTCAATATATAAACCCCATTGAATGAGAGTACATTTCAATCTAAAGCTCTTCTCACCAATGAGGGTACATCTTAGTCCACTTGGGGTAATTGGCTGTAATTACATTCTTATTGATTTGACAAGTGCAATGTGACTCACTCGATGACCAGCTTCAATTTTCCTCACTTGATTAGACGCCGTAAGACGCTGAAGAGCTAATCTAATCAAGTTCATTATATCAAGTGCAGTGAGGGGCCTTAGCGGTGCTCCTTGCTTTACACCTAAAAGCCACAGGGGAAGAAGGTTTAATCATATTCCTGTTTCCGAGTGAGACATGCTTTTATCAGAATGTGGAGTGCCCAGTACTCAGCTCCCCTCAACACTCTTAAATCTCTCAGGTATGCTATCTTGGAGTTATGAGGCAACTGGGATATATATATATATATATATATATATACATGTAGGGCATGTAGAAGAATATGCATTAGTGTACATGTACTTTGTACAATACATGCATACAATGTTTTAATGTTGTATACAGTAAACTAACATTGGGCTTTCCCTTTGATCTTACCAAGTTGATAGACCTACAGTTAGTTTCATTAAAATCAGCCTGTCAAATCGAACCTAGACTAAGCCACACAACTTCTACTATACGATGCTACCTGCCACTAAATGGAACTATAGCTGGCTACTCAAAGCCGGATCTAAAAGTACAGGTAGCATAATTTGGTGCATAATTTGAGAGTTATGCATAATCATAATTTTTTTCTGAAAAGATTCATTGATATTGTACATATTTATGATATAATAGACATTTTTCTTACATTTACCAAAGTTCATATTTTTTCAGTGGTGGAAGGTGTAAGCCGACTATAAGCTAGGATTAGACAGAAGCCGCCGGCTTAAGCAAGATATAGCTACAGTCGGGAATAGGTGGCTACAGCTGTAGAGTAGACCATATTTTATGAAACTAAAAGTAATAAAGCTACAACTGTTCAGAATTCAAGTTTAACAAAGTACCTGGAGACACATTATATGAACTACAATATGTGGTGTAAAACAAGGATGTGTTATAAATGTCATAACTAGCTTTACCTTTAGAACGAATACACTGGAAAGGAAATTTTGTGTTATATGACTAGTGGTACCCCTGAAGGAAATTTTGTGTTATTTGACCAGTGGTACCCCTGAAGGAAATTTTGTGTTATTTGACTAGTGGTACCCCTGAAGGAAATTTTGTGTTATTTGACTAGTGGTACCCCTGAAAGAAATTTTGTGTTATATGACTAGTGGTACCCCTGAAGGAAATTTTGTGTTATATGATTAGTGGTACCCCTGAACAAACTACAGCTAAATCTGATAATACAATCATGCCGTGTTATTTCGAGAAGGCAGCGCAAAACTAATTGATGCGTCTCATTACAGCACATAATACTGTATTACTCGGAATAATTCCCCATTACATGACCCATTTATAACAAGCGCGCTTGCAGTTAGTTTCATAAAATACGGTCGACTCTAGCTGTCTGTAGCGACCTGTACCTGGCTGTGGTCTAAACATGCTAAAGCCAGCTGCTTCTGTCCACTTCTATAGCTAATAATCGGCTTACATCTATCACCAGATAAATACAAACATTGGTAAATGTAAGAAATTAATCTAATATATCATAAATATGTACTTTTAGATCCGGTTTTGAGTAGCCAGCTATGACAGCTTTGTCTAGTTTCATTTTGACAATTTGTCTGGAGCGACCTGTACCTGACTGTGGTCTGAACATGCTAAAGCCAGCTGCTTCTGTCCACTTCTATAGCTAATAATCGGCTTACATCTATCACCAAATAAATATAAACCTTGCTAAATGTAAGAAATTAATCTAATATATCATAAATATGTGCTTTTAGATCCGGTTTGAGTACCCAGCTATGGCAGCTTTGTCTAGTTCCATTTGACGGGCCGTTTTTAATAAATATACTGTACATGTATAATCAAATGATAATAGAAGGCTGGTTATTACATTCTCCAAGAACATTTTTCTTTTTTTTTCTTTAACATCAGTCACAATATAATGTTTTATTGACGTTTTCATAAAACAAAACCCGTTATAACATAAATGTTGAAAGTCCAAATTAGTTCATTAAATGCCAGTCCAACTGTCTTGGGTTATTCTTTAAATCGAAATTCCGCTGTTTCCGATTCTCATCAATGGTTTTGTTTAGCCAATGACAATAAAACCCGAAGCCCAACCGAATGAGCAATCCTCATTTCAAAATTCCTACAAAGTTTTGAGATTCATTCCAGCACTTTCTGTTTGTTTTGAGAAGCAAAACAAAAGGATTTCAAGAATCCTAAAAGAGGAAATCTCAGAGATACAGAAAGCTTTGTCTGTAGAGGTATTTATACAAAGTCTGCTCCACAAAACACTAAGAAAAATACGAAGATAAAAAATCAGGAGTAAAACACAAGAGAAAATGTCCAAATTGAGCTCTTAATTGGTCTGCAATTAGTAGGGTATTTGGTTCTAATTCTTTCTTCTCATCTGTCTACTCCTTTTTCTGATCTTTCTCTTTCTTGGAGCAACTAACAAGGGATAAACAACCCCTCCTTGCAATAAGCCTTAAGATAAAACTGTCTGGAAATGTTTGGGAAGGCAGTCAAAAATGTCCAAGGCAGCTACTGACTTTAGAAGAAAGTAAAAAAGAGAGAAAAATAAAAGATGACAAGAGTTTAATTGCTTTGTGAAACTCATTTTGCAGCATCTGAGTAATCTAGGAAATGACAAATGCATTGGGAGAGAGTCGCCAATTAGGCCTCAGGGAATGCCAATGAGGACAGAAATCTCCAATTAAACAAGTGAGGCGAGCAACTCCCACGACTGCCAAATCAAACCGCATACATATGTCGCCAGAAAATCACATATATCACAGATGGAATGCATCTAATTCCTCATCCCAAGAACTTACGACTCGCAAGAACAAGAAGTTCGGCTGAATAAAGACCTTTTTTTGCAAGAGACTTCAGAGAACTACATCGAGTGAATGTCAGGAAGTAAATATAGACAATTTGGAAGTAACAATTTGACATCTGAAAATTTAACATTTCAGAGAAGTCAAATGCAGAACTCTAGTGAAGTAATTGCTGCAATAAAGGGCGGGCTTTACAGAGTTGCCTGATTAAATAAAAGTATAAATCATGATTAGATTAGGAATTTAAAAAAATTATAGAAATGCATTTTTAACAAAATATGTTATGGATGGTTTAAATTCCTGGATATAAAGAATAGTTAAACAAGTATGTACATATACTGTAACTAAAGGCATGACGTTGTCACACTTATTGCGTCTTTGTTTTAAATCGTTATAAACGGCTGTTTTTTCCATACATACAGACGACATGAGAATGTTCAATTTGTCTTCTTAATTTATCTAAATAAGGAACATATACCAGCTATTTTATTTTTTCCTATAAATATACTAGGTCTCTCTTGCTAGGTTTAGCTTGGTTTGGCTTCTTCCAGCTTCAGGTAGCTCGGGATAGCTAGAGTTTAACGCTTTTTATGGGTAGTACTGTACATGGCAGACCCTGTAGCTGGGTGGTCTAGTGGTAAGACGCTCGCCTGCTCCTCTTAAAAGCCCGGGTTCAATCCTGTGCCCACTGCCCGGGCACCCTTCATGAGCAACATCCCAACTACTTGATGTCGTTCTGATGACACGTTAAATTGGCGGTCCCTTGTACTCAGTGTCTATGCTGAGGCAAGTAAAAGATCCCACCCATGGGGGTAAATGTGTAACATGGGTGGACTCCTCTCTCTCTCACTTCATCAATCAACCCTCGATAGCGGCAAGAACTTGCCTTAGAGTGGACTCCTCTCTCTCACTTCATCAATCAAGCCTCGTTAGCGGCAAAAAAACTTACCTTAGAGGAATGCACTTCCATATCTATCTATCTATCTATCGATCTATGCTGAGGCAAGTAAAAGACCCCACCCATGGGGGTAAATGTGTAACATGGGTGGACTCCTCTCTCTCTCTCTTCATCAATCAAGCCTCGTTAGCAGCAAAAAACTTGCCTTAGAGGAATGCACTTCCATATCTATCTATCTATCTATCGATCTATGCTGAGGCAAGTAAAAGACCCCACCCATGGGGGTAAATGTGTAACATGGGTGGACTCCTCTCTCTCTCACTTCATCAATCAAGCCTCGTTAGCAGCAAAAAACTTGCCTTAGAGGAATGCACTTCCATATCTATCTATCTATCTATCGATCTATGCTGAGGCAAGTAAAAGACCCCACCCATGGGGGTAAATGTGTAACATGGGTGGACTCCTCCTCTCTCTCTCACTTCATCAATCAACCCTCGATAGCGGCAAGAACTTGCCTTAGAGTGGACTCTTCTCTCTCACTTCATCAATCAAGCCTCGTTAGCGGCAAAAAACTTGCCTTAGAGGAATGCACTTCCATATCTATCTATCTATCTATCGATCTATGCTGAGGCAAGTAAAAGACCCCAACCATGGGGGTAAATGTGTAACATGGGTGGACTCCTCTCTCTCTCACTTCATCAATCAAGCCTCGTTAGCAGCAAAAAACTTGCCTTAGAGGAATGCACTTCCATATCTATCTATCTATCTATCGATCTATGCTGAGGCAAGTAAAAGACCCCACCCATGGGGGTAAATGTGTAACATGGGTGGACTCCTCTCTCTCTCACTTCATCAATCAAGCCTCGTTAGCAGCAAAAAACTTGCCTTAGAGGAATGCACTTCCATATCTATCTATCTATCTATCGATCTATGCTGAGGCAAGTAAAAGACCCCACCCATGGGGGTAAATGTGTAACATGGGTGGACTCCTCCTCTCTCTCTCACTTCATCAATCAACCCTCGATACCGGCAAGAACTTGCCTTAGAGGAATGCACTTCCATATCTATCTATCTATCTATCGATCTATGCTGAGGCAAGTAAAAGACCCCACCCATGGGGGTAAATGTGTAACATGGGTGTGCTCCTCCTCTCTCTCTCACTTCATCAATCAACCCTCGATAGCGGCAAGAACTTGCCTTAGAGGGCTGCACTTTCCATATCTATCTATTTATCTATCTATACAGTGAATATCAGTATATTTTACTGCACAATCATCCTTCATCAATGTCTCTTTGTAACAACACATCATCAGCCTCTGAATCAATATTAACCTTGGGCAAGGACAGAAAAAATCATTACAGAGACTGTTCCTGGTGACAAATGTATTATCTACATTATGCGCTTGCTATTACTCACTTATACATTTATTAATAATTCACAAGTAAATGGCATAACTGTAAATGGAACTATGATGATAATAACCACACGTTAATTGCATTGATTCTTGATCTAATACAGAAGTAATTGGGCTGTATATTCAATAGTAAAAATTAAGATCAAAAATAATAATACACTTTATATGGGTTATAATACACTGTAGTTTTTTCTCTCTTTTTTAAAATATATTTTCTTAATTTTTATTTTTTTGGAGGGGGGTAGTTTTTTCTCTCTTTTTTTAAATATATTTTTTTATTTTTTTTATTTTTTTGGAGGTGGTTTGGTTTGTTTCTTTATTTTTTATATTTTTTCATTTTTATGCTTTTTTTTCTTTTTTCTTTTCTTTCATAAATAATTAACTGCTATTATATCAATAAATTGATTACTGTCAAGTTCTCACTGCTTCAGTAGTATTCTTTTAGTAAGCCAAAGAAATGATAACACTCCACAGGCAACCTAAATAAACGGATAGGGATGTTTACAAAACGTAAACACAGCTATATATATATGGTTGGTTTTTTATGCAGCGTCAGTTGCTGGCGCTGTATCTTTGAGTGTCCCTCTTCCTGTATCATCCCGCATCGTCCTGTATCATCCCGCATCGTCCTGTATTTGCTTCGCTTTCAGCTGATACAGTCTACCAGGCTTCCTGCTTACATGAAACCAGCTTCTCTTTCGCAGAGAAATCTTTTTCAAAGGCAAATACGCCATTGATCCCTCTACCACAGACCACCACCTTGGCCGCCATTTTCCTCGTTGATGTTGACACAGAACGCGTGCACCTGTTGCTATGGCGACCAGCCCACTCAACATTGACAAAAACATAATTCACACTGGTCTCTATGTGCTGTCGCTCAAAAGGTGTTGGAGTGTTTGATTTACTCGACGTTTAACAAAGGAACATGTTCAAGACCGTTTCACTCTATTTATGGAGCAACCGTCGACAACAGTCGCCATAGCACTAAGCTCTCCGTGTACGCAGGTTACTGTTGATCAACATTGACGCCAAGCATTGACACTGGGCACTGACAAATATTTGACAAATGAACATTGGGTCAATCTGTCAATCAAAACCAGTGAAAAATCAATCATGTGTCGGAAGAGCTTTGTCAATCATCTGAGTGAGCACAGGTTGCAGTGTGGAGACAGCTGAAACGATCCCATATAAATGGATAAGGAGTACCCCAATGCGCTACAATGCTACTATGTCTATTTATTATTCTATCACAAATATTTTAAATATTCTCACTATTAATCGATTCATTTGTCTATTTAAAACAGAGCCCCAAATTATGACTATATTATTAATAAATAAACCTCAATATCAATCAAACCTGGAAATTCTGCACTTTCTGTCTATCTATCTATCTATCTATCTATTTATCTATCTATCTATTTATCTATCTATCTAGCTACCTATTTATCTCATTATCTATCTATCTAGCTATCTAGCTATCTATCACTGTATGTCCTGTCCTTCCTTCCTGTTTTTCATTCCTTCCCTCCTTCCCTCCCTCCCTCCTTCTTTCTACATTGATTAACTTTCTGTCTGTCCTCGGCTTATACCAATCGCGATACAGTTGTGTAATATTACACAGCACGCGGCCAGTTCTTCCTACCATTAGCCAACCACCCTGATGGCCTAATTAGGAAGATGAAAGGGGTCATCAGCACCCATTGGTGACGTCATCAATGGCGTCATCACGGCTTTTCAATTGAGTGAACTGGAGTGATGGGTCTGACCTGGTTCCTGCACCTAATCAGAGGCCCTTCTTCGCTTACCGACGATTACAGCCATTCACCAGGCAGAATAATTACCCCAAAGATTGCAGCAATACGCAGCAGTTGACTAGTACAAGAACTGCAAGACAGTGCAAGCGTTGCAGTTTCTCACAGCGTTAAGCACTGGTGTATTTACCTCACATTGTACCTGCTGTTACCACAGAAAACCATGGTTGCCGTTTCTTTGCTCAAGGGTAAATGATGACAATGATGAGTACTCAAATAAGGTGACAACACATGATTGATTTTTTATTGCTCTCCATTGACAGATTGACCCAATGTTAATTTGTCAAATATTTGTCAATATATGGCGTCGATGCTTAGTGTCGATGCCAATTAACAGGAGCTAACATTATTGACAACTGATAAACATGTTACCATCTGTTTTATGGAAGTATTTCACACTATCTTATTCTTTACACAAAATTTAATAATGCTGATCATTTTGAATTCTATGTCACAGTAAAACCCATTTTTAAAAAAGGGTATAGATCTGCAAATAGCATATCAGATTGGACCAGCGTAGACCGACACTGGACCAGCGAGTCTTGTGCCAATGTGGCGTGTTACCCAGATTTAAACATGTTCAGGGGTCCGAGATGCGACTCAAAACAGAGCATAGAGTTGGATTTGAACCCATACCCCTTGTTCACTAGCATAGAAGTCAGCATGCTAACGGTTGTAACCCTTCGGCCACACAGCCCCCTGCAAGTATTAATTTATTAGTAGTAACATAAGCCTATTGCGTACACATAAGTAAGGCCAAACGGCCTTCGTCTCATCTTTCCTTGAGCAACCCTGAGCCACGCAACCTTGAGTACATGGTTAACTACAGAAACTCAGGCTTCAGTACTGTAATCGAGTGCTTACAAGCCAGGACACAATCAGAGACTGGCTAGGTATAAATACTAGATGCACAGGCCTCAGTATCGTATTCGAGCGCTGACGAGCCAGGACGCAATCAGAAACTGGCTAGGTATAAATTCTAGATGCACAGGCTTCAGTACGGTTATCAAGCGCTTAACAGCCAGGACGCAATCAGAAACTGGCTAGGTATAAATACTAGATGCACAGGCCTCAGTACTGTAATCGAGTGCTTACAAGCCAGGACACAATCAGAAACTGGCTAGGTATAAATTCTAGATGCACAGGCCTCAGTACTGTAATCGAGTGCTTACAAGCCAGGACACAATCAGAAACTGGCTAGGCATAAATTCTAGATGCACAGGCCTCAGTTCCCTATTCGAGCGCTGACGAGCCAGGACGCAATCATAAACTGGCTAGGTATAAATTCTAGATGCACAGGCCTCAGTTCCGTATTCGAGCGCTGACGAGCCAGGACGCAATCATAAACTGGCTAGGTATAAATTCTAGATGCACAGGCCTCAGTTCCGTATTCGAGCGCTGACGAGCCAGGACGCAATCATAAACTGGCTAGGTATAAATTCTAGATGAACAGGCCTCAGTTCCGTATTCGAGCGCTGACGAGCCAGGACGCAATCATAAACTGGCTAGGTATAAATTCTAGATGAACAGGCCTCAGTTCCGTATTCCAGCGCTGACGAGCCAGGACGCAATCAGAAACTGGCTAGGTATAAATTCTAGATGCACAGGCCTCAGTTCCGTATTCGAGCGCTGACGAGCCAGGACGCAATCATAAACTGGCTAGGTATAAATTCTAGATGCACAGGCCTCAGTTCCGTATTCCAGCGCTGACGAGCCAGGACGCAATCATAAACTGGCTAGGTATAAATTCTAGATGCACAGGCCTCAGTTCCGTATTCAAGCGCTGACGAGCCAGGACGCAATCAGAAACTGGCTAGGTATAAATTCTAGATGCACAGGCCTCAGTTCCGTATTCGAGCGCTGACGAGCCAGGACGCAATCATAAACTGGCTAGGTATAAATTCTAGATGAACAGGCCTCAGTTCCGTATTCGAGCCCTGACGAGCCAGGACGCAATCAGAAACTGGCTAGGTATAAATTCTAGATGCACAGGCCTCAGTTCCGTATTCCAGCGCTGACGAGCCAGGATGCAATCAGAAACGGGCTAGTTATAAATACTAGATGCACAGGCCTCAGTACCGTATTCGAGCGCTGACAAGCCAGGACACAATCAGAAACTGGCTAGTTATAAATACTAGATGCACAGGCTTCAGTACCATAATCGAGCGCTTACAAGCCAGGACCCACATATAAAACTGGCTAGGCTTTTTTAATTGAATTGATTTTATTTTGTATAAACAGTAGATGCACAGCGACATATGGAAGTATGCCACATAATCTTATTCTTTCCACAAATAATGCTGAGATCATTTTTCATTCAATGTCACAATAAAGCCCATTTTTAAACAAAGTATAGATCTGCATATAGCATACCAGAGTGGACTAGCGTTGTCCGACATTGGACCAGCGACTCCGGACCAATGTACAGTCAATGTGGCAATAAGGTCCGCTATAGCCTGAGAAATCTGATGTTCACTTAGGAGCTCGTTTTATTACCGGACTTTTTTTTGTGAGCGCTAGACACAATTTGAATAATATCTGACAGCTAGGTAGCGTGTGGTCAGGAAGGGTTTCTCAGGCAAAGGTCCGCCCCAATTGTAAAATTCTTCATATAATCATATAATTCCATACCAAAATATCAGAAAATATTGAATCCTCAAATTTCATCCCGAAGCCCAATTGGCAAAATATGCGAAAACAACCAATTCCGAATCCTGAATCCATCAATTTCTGCAGCGGGGACAATACTATCCCAGCAAATCCACTGGACTGAGGCAATATCAGTCAGCACACATGGCAGGCAGTCCAGATAGAAAGCCATTTATTTGCATCAACCGACTGGTTCATTATTGTAAACATTCATCATAATTCTGTATTAATACTGTCCGATATCCTACATGGGGCTACCTTGGCATTCTATCGACAAGGCCAATATATTGCTCTCTGACATGGATGGCTGGTTAATGCATTGATTGATTGCTTCATGGATTCGGTGCAGCTCACTAATGTAGTCCTTACTAGTATCATGTTATACAGTGAATTCTGCAATTTGAAGTCGAAATCAAATGGGCCAACTGATTCAATTGGAGAGTTAGAAGTTGCAACAAATACAAAGACTTACAAAGAGAATATATTAGAAATTAATGCAACAAATACAAAGACTTACAAAGAGAATATATCTTCACTTAGGGTGGTCTTAAGAGTGAGTTTCCACACTATATTCATCCATTTGGATTTTTCACCACAGACACGGATCATATGTGTGTGTGTGTGATTTGAGCTTTACGTCCTGTATTTCTGCACCTGATGGGCTAATTAGGACAAGCAGGGACCATGGCAATGAGATGAGGGATGAAACAACCATCCATGGTTTGACCAGGAATCGAACCAAGGACCCAGCGGTTGGAAGCCCAGACTGCTACCTCTGAGCTATGCCCCCGCCCCCACGGATCATATGTAAAAGAATATATGTTACATTAAACACCCGAAACAGCACTATCATCATAAAATTATTATTATTTAGTGTTCGTACTCATGCGAAACACACATTTAGCATTTAGCCCTTTACAATAAATTGCACATGGTGGCTCCCATGCCTCACCTCCAGCTCCTCGGGGAGCGTGCAGCAGTTACACGCATTGAGCGCAGGTGCCAGTTGTCTTTCTTGATCCGTCAATGCTCTTCTTGAGCCAGGTACCCACTCATCTCCTGGGTGGACAGTGGCAGTGAGAAATGGTGGTGGTGGATTAGAGCTTTACGTCCTGTATTTCTGCACCTGATGGGCAAATTGGGACAGGTAGGGACCATGGCAATGAGACGAAGGATGAAACAGCCATCCAACATAGGCTCGACCGGGAATTGAACCCGGGACCCAATGGTTGGAAGCCCAGCGCGCTACCACTGAGCTAGGCCCTCACCCCCAGTGGCAGTGAGGACTAAGTGGCTTGCCAAAGGTCACAAACAGAAAGTGCAGAAGACGCGTCTCGAACCCAGGTCATTGAATTTGGTAGCAAACTCTGAACACTACCGAACTCTAACTGCTCCTATCACCCGACTACAGAGAATCACATCACTCCAATTCTATTTTCTATCCTGTCCCATTCCATCACTCCCGTTTGACAGAAATATCATTCCGAGTGAAAACCTGTGGAATCAATCAGCCAGAGTGATTCCAAAACTCCATGGCAACCAAAACAGAAAAAGAAAAAAAAAAGGTTCATTACAGTAATGGGAGAGAATATGAAATGGAAACAGCTACAGAGGCATGGAGAAACACTAACCTACAAGGGGTATCAGCATACTGGCTTCATTCAATCTTTCATAATTTGGTTAATAACATTGCATTTTGCTGAAAATGTGGTGTGATTATCATGCCATAATATGTACAGAACTTTAACTTTGCCATTACCGAATATGAGCCCTTCTTAAGAAGCATTCAGCTTTAATACCACTTCACTATTAAGACAACTATCTCATTAAGAGTAAGACTATCAATGTTCGGATGAGGTGGGGGCCTGGCTCATTAGTAGCTTGCTGGGCTTCCAACCACTGGGTCCTGGGTTCAATTCCTGGTTGAGTCTAATTTGGATGGCTGTTTCATCCATCATCTCATTGCCATGGTTCCCACCCGTCCTAATAAGCCCATCAGGTGAAGAAATCCACCCACCACCGTTTGGACCGAACCATTGTATTTTACGAGGTGTCTTAATTGAAAGGTTTCACTGTAATTATGAGATGGTTCATAGATAGGGCTGTAGACCGTTTCTCGATATACCGTTTGTACCGGTACAAGGTTAACGATACGGGTTTTGATAACCGTTATTATTACTAACGATACACTTGAACGGTATGCAGAATGGCTTTTTTGAGCAAATGGGACACCTGCTACCCAGATGTTTCAGTGTTTGTGAAGAAAAATATAAGCTATTCTTAATACAATTAATAGTTTGCAGTTATTCAATGAAGATGTGTTCATTAAATTTGATAGTACCTTTTGATTATTTTAGGTTTATAATATACTTTTATATATATGTACTAAATTACTAATTGATAAAATTTTACGATACGTATCATGTATCGGTTTTACTGTATCGTGATACGTATCGAATCGTTTTAAAGATAAAGGTGTACAGCCCTATTAATAGATAACAACGGTTAACCAGGTATATTTCATTAACAGATATTGTATTAGCAGAAGAATTATGACTGGAAACCATGACAACAAGCAGACGTCAAAGTGCCTAGAGATGTACAACTGTGTCCGTCAGTCTGAGACCTGTATAACCTCAAAGTTGGGATTCAAACTTCATTGCCTGATCCATCTGATTAAGTTCACTTCACCAAGTCACCAAATGAAAAAAATCACCAAGTGAAAAATTTTCAACTCAAGTTGATTTGAACATACACAGGAATCAGGATGCAACGTTAACAGACACTTGGGCAAAACGGAGTCATAGGGCACATTGAAAAGTCTCCTCTAAAGGAAAAAGCAGCAAAAAAAGCTGTAAGCGTGAAGGGAGAATCCGCCCAGCTGAAGTCCTAAGCGGGCTTAAATGACAGGGCATGATAAATGAGCGAGTGGGGTCATTCATCACTTTAAATAAATTTGGTGTCCAACGGCATTCGTTCTCACGCTCAGGGATGTATTACAGTATCTAGACTGTCCTCTGTGGGGGATGTACCACAGAAATATACAAGAAAAAACCCAAAGATAGAAAGATACAACAAATGTGTGCAACTGGGAAAATAAGATCAAATCCAGTCCGCCAAACTTTCTTGACTTGAGGGAGTCCGGAATATCCCGAAGCGCCTAACAAGTTTTAAGGTATTGCCTATGTTTGCAAACGAGGCGAGATGTACTTATATTCCTGTCTCGTATCAGATTCAAAGCAGACACCAGCCACATGAAATTGCATTTGGGGCTATAAATAGAACTACACACTCCACAGTAACAGAAGTTTAAATACAGGAATACTTTCTTCACGTATGGAATCTAGATTCAGTAGACCGGAAATCCAATGCAAGTATTCCTATCACGATAAACTTGTTACTGCGCTCCGAGTTCAATTTCTATTTCGCGAAACCAAAAGAGCAGACGCTGAGAGAATCTGATTCTGAATAAGGGAGTCAACATTAAAACTGGAACTGTTTCACATCTCACCATTGAAATACTTCGCACAAAGGAGAGAAATTATTTTGTTACGAATTGCAATGCTATCGTAAGGTTAGCTCAGTGGTAGCATGCTGGGCTTCCAACCACTGGGTCCCGGGTTCAATTCCTGGTCGAGCCTATGTTGGATGGCTGTTTCATCCACCATCTCACCTTACGATAGCATTGCAATTTGTTACAAAATCATTTCTCTCATTTTTGCGAAGTATTTAAATTTAATCAAGGTCTAAAACAGCACTACTTCAGACATAACATACGTGTATCATACATAACATTCTAACTAGTGGTGGGTGGGTGGATTAGGGCTTTAGATCATGTATCTCTGCACCTGTTGGGCTAATTGGGACAGGCAGGGACCATGACAATGAGATGAAGGATGAAACAGCCATCCAACTTAAGACTCGACTGGGAATTGAACCCAGGACCCAGTGGTTGGAAGCCCAGCGCACTACCACTGAGCTAGGCCCCCACCCCACATTCTGACTAGTGACCGGTAGTGACCGGCTTCCCATCATGGTCCATGCATTGCAGCTGTAAATACATTTTCCTCAGAGTCACTTTAGTTTAGTAAGAAACAGGAAGGCAGAGAGAACACTTAGCGGAGTCTGGAGGGACCAGGAGGATGGGAACTCCTCTCCGAAGATATACGAGACAGAAGCCACTTGGAAAACCTCCTCAGGTCAACGACACAATTCTCCCTTTATCGCTCGCTGAAGTCAAACTGCACACAAGGAATGGTTTAAAAGTCAGCCAACCTTTTCTAGCTGCTATAAAATGTTTTCCAGTTGGGTTTGATCGTTAGTTAAATTTATCTCAGACATGATGATAAGCGTGATCTTATACGCTGCATTTACCGCAGGAAACCACCATCTCCGCGAGGTTGATGTATGAAATGGTGGTGATTACAATGACTAGTCAAGAGAAGTGACATAAATAGTACTGGCACTGGAGTTTGAACCCATGCACCCAGGGCCAATAATATAGAAAGCAGACAGGCTAACCATTTACCCACCCAGCCCTCTGTCCAGTATGGCAATCCTACTAATTGCAGAACTGGGTACAGTACCAGCTGGTTGTTATAATTACAATCTATTGAGTAATTAAATTGACACAAATGAAATTATGACGTCATATCGGTCAATTATTCCAATCAGCCAATTGGATGGGTAGGCTAGACCTCTCTGGTTCCCTGAGTGAAGAAACACTCAGGTTGGGTCTGGCGAATTCTGTGATCTGATCGGTTGATATCTAGCAATCACAAATTTTGACGTCACCATCTGATTGCCAGACCCGACCTGTCTCCTCACTCGAGACGGGAACGAGTCTGGGCTAGACTGCAATTACTGTATTACTACATGGCCAAATGTGCCATGTGCATTTTCCATGAGAAGGATAAACGCATGGAAAACGCATGGTTTTTAGCTAATTATAATGAGGCAAAAACCATTCGTTTATCCAAACGCATGGAAAACGCACATGGCACAATTGGCCATGTACCATAACATAACTATATGACTGGGGAAGCCTAATACACCAGTAACAACATTAATCATAAATTTAGTCAATATGAAATATCTTCTTTACATTTGTTTATTATAAATCTAAGTGACTTTCATATACATAATATGTTTAATTGTATTTTCTTATATTAATGAAATTGCAAATCTTTTAATGAAAATCTAGCAAGAGAAATATAATTACATAAGATTGGATTAACTTAATTAAGATTCCACTAAGTATTGTAACAAGAGAGTTAGGATTCAATTAAGGACACCAATTCCTTCCTCATTTAGCTGTCAATTACATGAAACTTATTCATAAATGAAATTCATTAAGAAACTGCAACAGTGCATTTTAAGACTGATATAAATCATGTTAATTAAATAAAATGCAGAATAAGACTACAGCAAAAAAAAAAAATTATAATTAAAATGACAACAATGGCAGAAATGTGATGACCTGTAATTTTCCTGCTCTTCATGAATACACAAACAAAATTAACAATGGCTTCATTTTTAATTCTATATATTTCCTGGAAAACAACATGCAAATATGGCATACCATCGTTATAAGCCTAAGCCCCAACCTTTTGCCATAAAGCTGAACTGGGTTGGAAAAATATTATGTGGGTTGTTATGTAGGTGTGCCACAAGGGACCTTATTGTTCCCACTAATTCCACATATATGCTTTAGTAAATCCCACACAAAAAACTATCTGCCTTCTTGACATAATTTGCTTTGTTCCTTGTTTTTATTATTTCATTAGCTGCCTGTATGTCTTTTGAGGTTTTATTTTATTCTGGGTATTTCACTGTTTTTATGTCATTGCATCATTCTCTATCTTGTCTTTTCTTCTCAATATATTTCAACTTTCTGTCTGTCTCATATATCTATGTAAGTTTATCTCAGCTATATATCTGTGTTAATATTTTTTTCTAGTGTGTCCGTTTCTCCTTAAGCAGTGCCAATAAAACACTTTAAACACATCTGAGGCAATTACCAAGTTGCCTCGTGGACAGAGGCATGCCAAATCACAGCATCTGTCGTGAGAGCAGGAGGCAAGCACTAGCATGAGTGCCAGGAGGCAATGACTCCTCCCCTGCAGTCAATTCTAGCAAGATGCAGGGCTCCGTGACTTATTCAATATCCTGTGGAGAGGCCATCAATAAAAAGAGACAAGAATTGTCATCAGAACCCAACCACTCATGGTGCCATTTCATGAAATATTGAGTGCCATACCCCTGGTGCCATATCTACATGCATGGCAACTATGGCAACTTAGGCAACATGCATAGCAACCGCAGTAAACCTAACTCAAATTCAAATGGACCACCTGATGTCATTCGAGTTAGGTAAAGTATCAAATTCTGCAATAATGTTTTATAAATAAAACAAATAAACGAATGAAATGTTGCGCTAACTTTGGTTCGAGTTATGTAAAGTTCGATTCAGGCATATTTGACTCTTGCGAGGTTTGCGTTATACCAACAAGCTAGTATCGGAAAGGAATAAAAACAGGCCTCCATTTTTGTCTATGATGTAGGTAGTCATATGTCAATAGGAGATATTTCTTGTTTATTTGTATTTAACTTGAAGTCTAAATGACCGCATAAAATGAGAAGTTTAAGCGATTTATCTTGAAAATACCACTCAAACTTTCCATTATGTCGAAGTCCACCTCCCTTTTAAAGCCACATTGACCTTGAACTAAGGTTATCTCTATAGAGAGGTTAAATTTCATTTTTGTTATCTTAAAATTCACACTGAAGCTAAAGTTACACAACAACCCAACTTCTAATGGCAGCCCTGGCCTTTAAATGACCAATCAATTTGATGTCCTTCCCTTAAAAGGCAAGCCATAAAGTGAGGGCCATAAAAATGGATGACACAAGCCAAGGGGTGGCTTCATTACAGCACCGGCCATTTAGTAGCCACTCACCTATGCATTATTAATGGCAGCCTAGTCAGCTTAATTGGGGTACCTCAAGGCACTACCCTTTCTCTTCTACTTTTTACTTTTGAAAATATGAACTAAAGAACTTCAGCCAATGCACATGTAGGAACGAAGCTACCAAAATGAACATCACACAAAGAAAATTAAGAACACTTAAATATTAAGACTTGAGTACCACCTCACTATTAAGGCCACTTAACAAATGAAACCTCATTTTTGTCCTAGTGATATTTCCCACAATAAGAAGAATATCAGTCTGCTAAAGTGGTATTTTATTGACAATAACTATTTGATAACTTGTTTTAATTCAAAATATAATCTAGGGCAAACTCTTCAAACAAAATCATACTCCCATTCCTAATGAAATGCACTAAAAACTTTTTCTTTTTCAACATTTTTTTAATCAGAAAATTACAAGTTGATTTCCACTTGAAAAACACTGTCAATATTCATAACACTTAAGTACCTATCTCTTACAAGCTACTATTAAAGGCCTCTTTAAAATAAATCCACTGTAATTACGTTTTAAGAGCTCTCATGTTCCCTTTAATAGGGAGCCAAGAATATCTGCTCTCCAGTGAAGGAGACGAGAAAGAAAAATGCGTGCTTCCCACGTGCCCACGTGCTCAAAACGTGTTTTTCACGTTTCGAGAGTTTTGGGCGAGCATTGTACCTGTAATTTCACCTTTATGCCTGTAATGTCAGGCTGATCTTCGATATTTTCTTTTCTGAACTTGGCCTAAAAGCAGAACCTGGCCATTTATTACACCTTGCATGGAAACTGCCAATTGGCCATAATTTTAAAGGAAAGATTTTTTTTTTCTGCTTATCTCACCTTTTACATGAAAACTGTGTCTCTGCAAACGTCTCTTTCGAGTAGACAAAATATAACCTATCAGACATCAAAAGATAAAATTCACATTTTTGGATATCAGTGTCTTTTCTATTCTATTCTATTCTATTATATTCTATTCTATTCTATTCTATTGACACAAATAAAAAAATCTTGCTGAATCTTCACATTTATTAAATTGCATTTGTGCAAAAAAAAATTTCATTCCAAGAAATATTCGCAATAGAATATTTAACCTTGTACGTGGGCACAGTGAAAGTAGTCCGCCGGTCCCCAGCTCCTTACACCTCAACAAAATTAATGCGCCAAAACAGGAAATGTAGTCCCTGTTGCTTAGGGCTTGACCACAATGGAATTATAGCTGTGCAGCTGTGCAGCTGTGCAGCTGGGGCTTATTTACCCTCAAAGCTGTCCCTTATTTTCTGTCTCGTGTTTACAACAAACATGGAACAGTAAGGCCCGCTTCTAACGGAACATTTGGGACTGTCAGCATGTCGTTATACCGGGGTTTGGTTATATCGGAGTCTGGTATGAAAGATGGGCAAAAAAAAGTTCCGTTATAAGAGTGTTCCGAACTTTGTTGGGTCCCAGTGTATTTTGAGGGGGAGGCTAATTGTGTTAAATTGATCATATTACATTACACTGTTATATTTGTAAAATGTCAGACATTCCTACGTAATTCTGTCTTTTGGAGATTTTTTTTGGCATACTTCATCACTTTTGCAGCTTTATTTTGATCTAAAATACAAGAAATAAAGGCATGACACGGAGGAAAAATTACATACCCACCTAGGTATCAGAATGCAAAATTTCTAATAGACTTCAAGCTCTATCTCATCACTACATCTGCCTCTGATAATTGGTCATCTGAGGAGAGTTCCAAATTAGTTTAAAACTTACAATAACCAAAACACTTATAACATAAGTGGTGGTGGTGGATTAGGGCTTTACGTCCTGTATTTCTGCACCTGATGGGCTAATTAGGACAGGTAGGGACATCCAACATAGGTTCGACCGGGAATTGAACCCGGGACCCAGTGGTTGGAAGCCCAGCTCGCGCCACTGAGCTTGGCCCCCACCCCTTTATAACATAAGTCCGATCATTACGAGGCAATATTCTAGAAATGAACTTTCTGCCGATCTTTTACCGGACCCATATATATATATATAAGTAACCCGGCTATAACACTTTTTGCCAGTTTGTTATAGATGGACCTGATTTAGCCCGAGAAACCCCTTTCTGACCACACCGATCGGCTCTTATTCATATTGTGACGTTTATAGTGAGCCGCCATGGCGCTCACACAATATCAGATAATAAATAAGAGCTAAGCGAACATCAGATTTCTCGACCCAGGTCGGATTGTATGACCCCAAGAGTTAAAATGATGGTGACACAAGTAGTATATAGCAGACCTGCATTACTCTAATTCATATCACTGCGATATTAAGGTAGGCCTATGAATTACTTTTAGGCCAATCAAAGGCCATGCCGAGGCCTCCTAGGGGCCACCATATTCCTTTTTCTTGTGATCTATGCTTATCACAGAAACGCCGAGTAAGCATCGTCTCAGATGAAACTAATCCGGGAGGAAATCAACCAGGTGCATTGTGGGAGAAGGCTTATTCAGGCACGAAGACATTTTCTCAAAGAATCTATTCGATGATTTTAAGAGCCTCAATACAGGGAGGTTAGCGGAACCTCTTAATAATCAAAATTTTTAACCCAAAGGTTTGATAAAACAACCATGTACTGCATTGAAGTAGAAATGAACGCTACTAATTTTTTAATGTTTTTTTTTTTCCGTCTCTTTCTTGGTCTGTGTGATGTCTGTGTCTGTCTCTCCATAATATATTAATATATAGACTGTATTTCCTGGAGTCTTTATAATCTTAATCTATTCTAATCTGTCTATCTTTTTCTGTCTCTTTTTGAGTCTTTATTTCTGTCTGTCTGTCAGACATGCCAAGTCTCACTCATTCAGAGTGAGTCTCACTCATTTGGTTGCTGTCTCACTCCTCTAGACTTGAGTATTTTCTTCATATTTTAATTTGTCTCACTCTAAGAGAACCAGAATAAATCTTTAACATTTTAATGTTGACTGGTTGAAAGGATTAAAACTCATCCATTCAGTACTCCAGAACTTGGCAACTCTGCTGTCTGTCTGTCTGTGATTCTCTCCGTGTTTGTCTGTCTGTTATGTTATTTGTGTCTATCTCTGTCTACATCTGTCTAATTCTCTTGTTTCTGTCCTACCTCCTTGCACCCATATCTATCTTAAACTCCAAGGAAAAACCATGAAAACTAATTTAATGCAAAATTCCCCAATCCAGAACAAAAAGGTCACTATGGCAACGGGAGAACGAAGGAGCGACGGAGGCAGTTCATGGCTCTTTAATTCCTGCTTGATGCTCCTTCTCGTTTTTTACTTTCTCTCGAGCTTCTAAAACCACAACAAATGAATAAATAAGAGGCTTAAGTTGCCTAGCAGGTTTCCAGGGAGAAGGTTGCTAAGCACACGATAGTGGGAGGAGGGAGGATCCCTGCATGCAGCCCACATTACCCACAATGCACTCTTAGTAAGAGGAGGAGGTGGATCTTCCTAACGAACCTCTTCCATGGCTACTACGAAAGCAGGGTTCATAGTAGCCCGAGAAATCTGATGTTCGCGTAGCTCTTATTTATTATCTGATATTTTGTGAGTGATCACGGCCAATGGTGGCTCACTATAAACGTCACAATATGAATAAGAGCCGACAGCGGCGTGCGATCAGGAAGAGTTTCTCGGGCTAGGTTCATAGCAGCTATTCGGTGCAACATATTTCTCTGGGTTTTTCCGGGTATTTATTTAAGCATTAGCTGTCTAAAAAAAAAAATCTATGAAATACCTAGGCATTTTGACAATCAACAGGAACGAATTACAAAACTTGAAGTATTTAATGATCTTTCAGTCCCCTTCTTGCCCCACCGGCCATTTTTCCTCATTCCATTCAATGTTATTTTGCCAATTACAGAATGATCCTAAACTATGAAATCACATTCCCAGTCATCCCTGATTTCAGAAATTTTGAATTCCCGCGGTTTTCCTCTCATTCATTCATTCAATGTGTCTTTCATTCACTTTTCTTCATTCTCACTGGAAGGTAACAAAAATGTAATGAGTGACCCAGTAATTGACAGTAATGGCATGTACCTAGCAATGATGACACATTTCGCCTATCATAATGACCGCAGCTGTGTCTGCATTATTTGTGATTCATAAACATATATTTGAAAGATATATATATATATATATACATATATATATATATATATAAGTCGTCTCTTCTTGATAGATAAAAAATGTGCTTTGGTAATCAATCATATGTGTCACTATTATTATTGAGTAAAAAAAAAAATTTGCTGAGGGGTTGTTGCTTCTGGTAGTCTATGTTTCAGAAGCAATAGTTTACAAGTTATCAATCCGAAGGAACAAACATGTATCACTTAACATAAGCTGCTGTTCCACATAATCTCTCTCATTTGCAAATAATATTACACATTTCTTAAATGATAAATGTCAGTGCAAAACAGCCTACATACAACTTCTCGCTCACCTCGTTATGGATTTGCGGTGAGAAAATCTACATTTGCCCAAAGGAAGACAACACGGCACCTTTGTACTGGCTTCATGGCACTGACTCAAAACCCTCTTGAAGAAGAAAAGAACTGTCGATAAGAGAAAGAAGGGCGCGCAGAAAGAAAGGTTTGTCACAAAAAAAGGGAGCCCTTCCAAAAGGGCGAGATCTCATCCAACAATGAACAGATTGCTTTTGTAGATTGATTGTAAAACTTTACGATGACAACTTTTTCTTATTTTCCTTTTCTTTCTCTCTTTTATCTTTCTGTTTTTCACTTATTCCGGGAGGCCATCCCAGTAATTTACAAGCGTTAAATCAAGGACCTTGGTTAAATTGTCCTTTTGCTAATCCGTCCACACTGAACCAGCAGGTCAAATCGTCCCCTGCAAATCCGTCCACAATAAACAGACGTAAACAGAACTGCTTCCGGGATTAGGACAATGACCTGCATTCCCGCGCTACCCCGCACTACTACTTGTTTGTCACACACTAATCCATACCACCTGTTTATTCCTCCGCCATCGAGGAACTATTTGCTGAGCATCACGAACTACTTTTCCCACAGCCCTGTATTACTGGGCAACTGCAGTGTTTGATTGTTCAGAAAGAAAAAATAAGTCGGGGAGAAAAAAGTAGAGCTGCATGCATGATAAAGAATTGAGTCATTAAACTTCAAACAACACCCTAAAAAAATAAAAAAGAAGACATTTAAAGTCTGTTTTGGTACTTAAAAGTCACGTTAAACTAGGTCCGTTTCGTGACATTCTCGATCTTCGGAATAAACTATCCCTTTTCATTAGTTTCATTTGAACAGCTCATATATCACGGATATTAATAAAAACATTTTTCTTGACAACTATATATAATATAGGAATAGCACTGCAAACAGCAATCAGAAAAATTTCACTTAAAAACCCACTTCTGGGTATTAACAAATAAATTACCCATAACATAAGGGTGTGATCATTAAATATTTGTACCAATTTCAAATGTTGAATGCTTCAATTAAATCTTGCAACCATGTGTTATTTTTATAGAATTCCAGTAGCAGCAAGCATTTTTACAATTTAATTTTTTTACAATTCAATTTTCTCACAATTTCGATGAACGACATAACGAGTGTCGTAAAATCAACAGGGTCCGGGAGTAGATAGCATTGATTGCACAATGAGCCTCATTGAAGCGACTCAGAAAAAACCATGCGGCACTTTTTATCACTTTTTTGAAGCGTCAGAGATATCGATCGCCAATGCAATTATGGCATTACAGTTGCACAAATGTCACTCCTCTTGGCACCAATATTTGCACTGAATCAAGTGACTAATGATGCTCGACTACAGTGACAGACCACTAACAAGATGTCCGCGGTATAAACTAGGAATACTTAATATTCCTAGGGTAGATAGTGTGATGTAGTGTCCCGGGCCTCCGCAGTGACCCCCACCTTCTAGCACTTGGCTAGGAGGGATATCCTTTGTGGCCGAATGGTTAGAGGTGTGGGTAAAGCTGCTCATGACATGATGGACACAATCCGGGCACCTCTGTGAGCATGAATTAGGGGTTGAAGGCCAGGGTAGGCAGTTCGAATCCCGCTCACAGGGGGTATATAAATATAATTGCGATGTTTGACTTGTGATGTTAGTCAAAATCGCAAGAAAGTATGGGGGATGTGATGTAGTGTCCCGGGCCTCAGCAGTGACCCCACCTTCTAGCACTTGGCTAGGAGGGATATCCTTTGTGGCCGAATGGTTAGAGGTGTGGGTAAAGCTGCTCATGACAATAGATAGTTTTTTATTGACATCAACGCTGATCTATTTGTCCTAGGTACAAACAGGATTGCAGTTAATGCGTGTTCTACATTTAAATACTAATTCATAGAATGTACATGGTGTTGAAATTATAGATTGAAATATGTACAAATGATGGTCACCAAAAATATAGTCAGACCTCTGCATATTGGAAACATAACAACTAGTTTTGTTTATCTCAATTATCATATGATTATTCAAGTGTCACCAAGAAGGTCTCACCTAAGTTTACAAATACTGAACGAAATGTGATCACATAAAAAGGCATTCATAATTACAAGCATATAAAAAAAAGCCCACTGCAGGATATATCCTTGTGTTATGCCATTACAATGAACGATGAGGTCAGTCACTCTGAATAGAAGTAGTGCAAAGCTCATCAAATTATTCATACTTCTCTAATTACAAAGGCACCAATGATGACACTCAGTCTCATCAAATACCCAATGCAATGAAATATTCATTCTCCCTGACAGCCTACTGATATCTATCTAATTGCTGGAATCAGTAATAGCATTGTCGTTGTCATTAGCTTCACATTTGTCAACATTATATTACTTAAGTAAAAGGAGATCAGGACAAAAAGCTGTTTGAACATTTAATTGCATACTTTGCTAGAATATTAATTAAAAACTGTGGAATTTAAAAAACCAGTATCACAACCTTTTTAACAACAGTTCAATTGTAGAAAAAGAGCATGACATGCTTCTACATCCATTTCTATCTAATAATATATTTTTCCTTTTGCTTCTACATCAATTTCTATCTAATAATATTTTTTTCCTTTTGCTTCTACATCAATTTCTATTCTATTATTACTTTTTTTTCTTATTGCTTGCTTCTACATCAATTTCTATTCTATTACTTTTTTTTTCTTTTTTTTTCGCACTAAATGTAGATTACTGGTAGATTTTTTATTTTAACTGTACTTTAGGCAGTATAACTATATGATCCTGGCCTCCTGACTGTCATTTCAAAGATATATAATCCTCATCTGAAGTGTGAACATTGTGCAATACATCCCAAATTGTCAATGGCACCGGGGGTGACTCCCCCATCCCATGTTTCCTGCATCAGCAACTTTGTGAGCAGTTGAAACAACCAACATGTCCCAGAAAACGGGATATATATGTCACAGGGTATCAGCAAACTGGATAGCACCAGAGTAATCTTATAATCAGCTCTGCTGTGCAGTGCAGTGCAGAATCCATGACCCGGTCACACACAGCACATTGGATGTGAAAACACACAAGGAGGCGGGTCTGTTTGGTGGCATTAATTCTGGCTTATAGCAACCATGATTTGGGCTGTCGGGTGGAAAGACAAGTGCTAGAATAAGTGTACTCACTATCTTTTATTGCCGAAGTCATATTTGGCCTCCCATCCATCTGGTAAAGGCTGTTTCCACCAGGCATTAGCGTGATGATTATGCTGCTGTCCAGACGCCATAGTCATTTCTGTTGTGTTTATGCAGCCTCCCTCTGGTTTTATTTGGAAGTTACGCCTGGCGGGAATTCCCAGAACTAAAATTAAAAAGATCGGAACGCCTCCTCGTGGAAATTTATGAAACTACACAACTTACGAGCGAAAATGTAAGAAGGGAACATTTTACACTGGAGTGAATGGAGATCTTGTCGCACACAAGTTGTAGAGGAAAAACATGGCAGATAAAGAAGATGACAACTCTCACCAAGAAAGAGCTCAACTGTCTGAAGACACTGAACGTTTGAAAAGAGCTCTTTTCCAAGCTGTTGAGGCTGAGTTCGCTGCTGAAAATGCTTCAGAATTAAATGACGAAGTTGGGCGACCGCCAAGCCCAGTTGCAGGCACTTCCAGTCAAAGTAATTTTATTTCTTTGATCTCAATTTAGCATGTACAATGACATCCTTGAAGATCCTACAAATTCCCATGGAAAGTTGTGTTTGTGGGAAATAAGGTTATTGACATAATATTGTGAAGTTTACATTCTGGTTCACTGTAGGTAGTGAGTAAAAATGGCAGTGGCTTTAAATTGCATAAAAAATTAGCTTTATTTGTGTTTGAAAACTTATTTTCTTAGTTTCTTCAATTAATCATCAGGCATATGTGCTTTCTGCCAAATTATGCGCTTAATCGGTTAATGGAGCTTCAATATGTACAAACAATCACATCTGCTGTTATAGGTGGCGCTATAAGCACTGGTGTGAGAATGGATGTAAAATGCCTGATTATGATATGTCCATTGATTGCCATTTTTATCTTCAGATGATTATGACCAGGAGGGAGTTATCAGCAGTATTGACTTTGATCAGGTAAATGTCAATTACAAAAAAAAAAATAGAAAAAAATAAAAGGATACCATTTTTGATCATATGATATCATTATGAGAACTTGATATTTTCATATTTTGTCAAACTTTTCATGCTTATTTTTGCTGATTTAGTATAAGTTACTACGTATTTTATCTTTGCTAAGTTATCATTTTATGACATTGAATGATTGAGCTTCATTACGAAATTCTATCATAAAAATTTAGTTTGCAAGTTTTTTTAAGTTACGCGTTTCGATGTCAGACCTGTCCACAGTCCACAATAATACAATTTATAATACATAAAATTAAAATGACAGTGAGAATATAATACAATAAAAACATTTATGGTTGATTGCAGCTGAAAGCAGCAGATGTCTCTGAAGGATTACCAGTCAATTTGGATGCTTGCCTAATGTTGAATTTGGCGTATCAAGAAATTTTAACGGACACCTTGAACCAGATTCAAACGGCTTTGGATTATAACAGAGAAAAACAGGTAAATGCAATTTCTTTATATTATTTTTAGATGCCATATGAAGTACTGTATCTGGGGGAATGAAACCAAAAATGCGGACTTCAGTCTTTGTCAAATTAATTGTACTCAGTATTAAATGCATGTAATATGTTTTAATATGTACTAATATGATATGAAATTATTATTTGCAAAAATAAACATGATTCTGATGCTGCATTTTTGTAATGTTTGGAAGATAGGTATAAGATATAAAGATTTAAAATGTAAATATATTTTTTTGCATTTCACAGTTTGTGAAATATTATTTTCGATTAATTGGGTTGTCATTAAATTGTACTTTGGGTGAGTGTAGCTATTGGGAATTTTCCTGAGAAAGCAGAGGCGGATCCAAAAAGTTTATATTTGGGGGGGGGGGGAGGGAGGGGGGAGATGGTTGAAAAATTAAAATTTATTGCGGGGACCGCAAAATTTTTTAATATTTTTATTAAAATGTACTAGGCCAAGGCCCAAGGGGGGGGGGGGGGGGTGGGGGAGGTTGCAACCCCCCCCCCTTTAATCTGCCACTGAAGAGGTATATTTGTTACTATTTTGCATTCTGAATTTTTTGTCTTTTTGACAGACATTATGTCGAATACTGATGGAAGAATCTGCGCAAAGCAAACAGACGAAGAAAGGAGCAAACCGAGCGGCATACGTGAAATATTCCAACCCTTTTTTCAAAGACAAAGATGGAATGGTTAGTATGATAATTCGAGCTACTCCATTATTGGATGAAACGGAATGAAATGTTACGATACCATAGCTTGTGAGGACTAGGAGGTTTTCAGAAAAGCGGAGCAAGGAAAAAAGGGGTGGGGAGTGATTGGTCAGTAATTTTCTCATGTTAAAAACAAAACTTTCCATACCCCACCCCTTCAACTTTTTCATTTTGAAATGGAATCATGTCCGTCACTTCTTAAAGCACTATTGAACCGGTAAACGATTAGTTAAAAAATCTGGATTAATTCCAACTTTCCAAGTCCAAAATACATTAATTAATAGTTTAATGAATGTGCACATCTGAGACACCTGTTTTTCGGTCAATTAAATTTTTAATTCATGAAATGTGTTCCGCGACACTTGGTAATTGAAATTTCACATTCATATTTGGTTTTTTTATTTATTTCAGACTCCACCATTTAATGTGGATACTCTTGCGAAGCAGCAAACAAATGAACGGAATCAATTCTTAAGGGCCCGAAGACCGGGTTGGTAACAATTTATGACTATGGCAAAAATATTTGTACAGACTGAGCAGCTGAGTGGTCTAACGGTTAAAGCCTAGGCTAGCTGACTTCACTGGAAGTACCAGGTTTGAATCCCAGCCTAGGCACTCTCCATAAGCTCCATCTTATTTGGAATTCTGTCACATTAATGATGCTAAATTGGCCGCAATATAAATCCATGACGTCACATGCTTGGATGTAATTGATGACGTCACAAACAACCTACTACTTTATTTTTTATTTTTTAATAAACCAAATCACTACAATGTTACTGCACCATTGGCACTATTTAAGTTAACATTAGACCTGACCCTTGAATTCAGTGTCTGTGCTAGGACAAGTAATAGACGCCACCCACCCATGTGGGTTAATGTGTAACATGATATAGATTCTTATCATCTCACCACTAATCTGCATCTATGCTGACTAAGCTTTCGGACTATAGTATAATCCAAAAGAATTGTCCACTGGATTTTTGGTCTTATTTTTACATATATAATATTATGTCATGGAGAAGCACAAAATAGATGTCAATTTCGCCAAAAAGTCAACCCCTAAATTTCGAACGCATTAAAACCCATCTCTTTACAAATTGACTTCAAATTAGCTATCTTCGCAATGATACTTTTTTGGCAATTTGTCATCATTTACAGCCATTTGTTGTGGTAACAAGAAACAGCAATTACAATATAGAATAGAAAACTTCAAGTTTATAGTTTCATAGGAGTGTTTTTATTTGCTAGAATGTTGGGATTTGAATTTTTGCTATCATTTCTGTCCATTTTATTCTTTGTGGCAAAATATGCCCCAAAAAACAAGTCAGTGTTTCAGCCAAGCCATTTGAGCATGGCGCTGCGCCATATCCAACGCCCCTTGCGCCATGCGGATGCCCCTTGCGCCATGCCCAACGCCCCTATCCGGCAACCCTTGTGCCATGCCCTTTTTGGTTAGAACCATGCCCGAAAAAAAGAAAAGACTTTTCTTTTTTGCTCTTTAACCGGGATTGTCGCCCGATATGAGTCTATTTAGGTGCCCTAATATTCTTCTGCGCCATGCCCAATTGAAATCCTAGCTGGAACATCTGCAAGTGGACACTTATTGTGAATTATAGTCTAGAAGGATTGAGACAATATAAAAATACATATAATTTACTCATATATATCATTAATGTGACTTTTGGTCTACAAATAAAGAGACTTACAATAAAAATTCTTTGACTTGTTTCAGTGAGGCCAAATGAAGTGCACAAACTGGCCGAAGCTGTTAAATGCCAAGTCCTGCAGAAAATGATGCAACCTCTAATGAACAGGTAAGTTAATTAACGGAGCGGCATAATTGTTGTCATGCATTGCCCCCTGATATCTTCTGTTAGTCAGTTCTACAGTATTAGTCCGTTTTATGTAATTTATGTTATTTTTCATATATTTCTTAATATTACAAATTTATATTACTTTGGGCTGTTCCATTTAAAAGTGTGATTGGGGGAGGGGGGGGGGAAGGACAGGAAAGTTTCCAGCCACCCCCTGCCCCCGATTTTTTTTGTTTAACAGACCCCACCCCCTTATTTTTCTACATTAAGATATTTTGAAAATACTGGTCAAACAAACCCTTCCCCCTCATTTTCTCTTTTGAAAATATTTCCATAGAATTTGTAAATTAAGATTTTAATGTTCTGATGACTTTTGTCAATGTTATGAATAGGAAAGAAATTTGGGTCGAAAGATTTGAGAAGTTGGACTCAGCTTCGGAACCTGCGGAGGAATTAAAAACAAAAATCGAAGAAGTGGACAGAAATATACAAGAAATTAGGTGAGGTGTTACATCATACTTCAGAAATAAAATCTAAAAAGAAAACCTAGAATATTAATCTAATAAAATCATGTAATGATTGCATTTGTGTACGACCATGACATCTTCGTTGAAAAAAGCTTTTTCGATTTTACCTTTTCTAGTCTTTTTATTATTTTGTACGTTTACTATTTTTAATTATATTTTGCCGAGCGTTTAGAGTAACTGGATTTTTACACTATATAGAATAAATTTATTATTATTATTATTATATTATGTATCAGTTTTTTCTGCAATTTAATGTCGTGAGTAATAAGTTTTGTTAACGTCATTTCAAATAATGAGAAAATACTTTATTTTCAGTTCAATGCCCGACCATGACATTTTTGAGAAATCTCAGTCTATGATTGATGAAATCGACTGGGTAGTTGTATCAACATCAGCAGTGAGTAAGATTTTGTATGCTGATTATTGTCGTTTATTTCGTACTCTCAGATATATTTACAAATACAATTCAACAAAATCATATAATGATTTTCAATCACCATATCACTTTTCCTTCTATTTAGAAACCTATTTTAACTGCTTTTAATATTGATGAAAAGTTTTACAATACAACCCGAGTGAACGTCCCTTCTCATGAAATTTTTCTAATCACGAGAGAATATAATCTTTGGCATCTTTTTTATGCATAGCATACCTAAACTTTGTGCCAACATGGGACCTTGACCTTACAGCGAAAACCAGGTAACGGGGGTGGCGTGGGGAAGGGGGTCTAAAAATGTTCATGTCCACCACCCCCTCCTTTTTTATATGCAGCCCTTAATGACTTGCTTTTCGGTGTTTTACTTTTAGTTCGAAGGCTCAGTACCAGAACAGCATTTGAAAATGTCTTGGCTTAATGTCCACAATCCAATCATTAAAAAGACCAAATGGACAAAATCGGAAGATGAAGAATTGCTCAAACTTGCCACGGAAAATGAGGAGAAAAATTGGCAAGCGGTGGCCGAGAGCCTAGAGACTGGAAGGACGCCCATTCAGTGTTTGCAGCGCTACATGACGGAGCTAAATCCTGCGTTAAAGTCGGGGTAAGATGTGTGAGGAGGAGGAGGAGGAATACTTGTCCCTAATCTGGATATGGTCCTGTCCAGTCTCCTTTTTGTATACTGGATATTGTAGTAGAATTTATTAGGGCTGTTCCATTTTAAAAGAGGGGGGGGGGGACCAGAAAATAGGGTTTAGTGCAGTATAGCAGACCCAAATCTATGCCCATATTTGGCGTCCATTAAAATTTAGATTTTTATCAAATATTTCAGAAGTTTGAAGTTCCAGCACAATTAAAATAACATTTGGTGTAGAATAGCAGGGGTTTGGGGCGGCAGCCCCCTAGAAAAGCAAAATAAACTCTTGTCTTTACCGTGAATATGAAAACCGCCGTCATAACTACATTAGTTCGTGACGTCATAAATTGATTTCAGGCAAAGAGGCTCGTTAAATATGGTCATAAATCTGGGTCCGCTATACTGCACTTTTTCCAGAAAATGTTCAGACCCCGGATATCCTCTCTGCTTTTTCCTACATTAAGATATTAAGGAAATACTGGTCAACCGCCCTCCTCCCCTTTTTTTTCCTCTTTTGGAGAACACCCTCACCCCCGCTTTTCCAAGAATGTTCTTAAATGGAACAGCCCTAACATTCAATGTAGCTGCGTTGTTTCTTTATGATACCAGTGTTAAATCTGATGATTTTTGTTAACTCACAGAAAATGGTCGAAAGAGGAGTCGAACCTTTTACTGGAAGTAGTCGAGAACTGCATGTTCGAGGGCCATGTTTCTTGGGTTGACGTTGCCGAGAATATGGACGGACGAACCCCAGACCAGTGCAAGAAACAGTGCGACGTAATAAACGAATTCAAAGACGGACATCAGCACAAATGGACACACGAGGAAGATCAGGTAATGTGCCTTGTATTCAGGGTCTGTGCAGAGGCATGTAAAAAGACCCAGCTGGGGAATAGACGTCATCCTAAGAAACTACGCCCCAATGAGAGACCGCTAGCTCGACGCAGAAGAGTTAGGGGGTCTCTTGTGGCAAGGACAATTACAGTTTTTGCATGAACTGTTCTGGTCCATTTTCCCGCTGGCAAAGATCACCATGCGTGGAAGCTGGCACAGCGACCCTTGCCATGAACTGTGGTTATTCATCTCCATTCTAATTGGATGCAACAGACATTTATTGCATGATCAGAGAAGGCCTTAGAAAGCTCTACCATATTTGGAATATGTTGTAATAGCGTCTTGTTGTGAGTTGGTCTCTGATTGGCCCGTAAACTTGTATTTTCCACCAGAGGACAACACCTGCAAGCCCTTCTATTGGCCCAGGAATTACTATTGCCTGCTTATAACTACAGGTGGCAGCAGTTACAAATCCTCAGTGATTACGGCCTGAGAGGTCAAGGTGTCGCTCCGCTTGAGCGACAATGAGAGACACCTTGACATCGCTGATCCTGTGGTAGCGCCCTTTATTTCATCTTGTTTGCCCTGCATATGTCAAGTAGGAGGTGGACAATATTATAGAAATGAATAGAATGTTTTGAGTATTGCGGGTATAAAACAATTTTTATTTTCAAAAATTAAAGTCTCATCCTTGTATCATGGCCTTCCATGTACTGGAATATTGTTTAATCAGGTTCGTAAAACTAAAAGTTTACGACCTTTCATTTCAGCAATTGGTGGTTCTAGTGGGAAAATTTGGTGTGAACAGATTTCAAAAAGTCGCGCTCCATTTGGTAGGAAGAAACGCAGAACAGTGTCGGGAAAGGTTTGTTCTTTAAAATATTTAGCTCGTCCGCTTGGCTGACAGACGAGCTATTGTTATCTCTCGGTCAGCGTTGATGGGGTAAAAGGATGAATTTACTTCGTATGTTTACTTGGTGGTAATAACCCCACAGATGCTAAAATAACAACAACCCTGGACAATGTAAAGCAAATAACATGCGTACAAACAGATGAGGGTCATCACTGTGTTTCACAAAATTAACGAGTATTCAAGTTGATAATTATTCCTATACCATTCAATATTCACACATGAAATTCTTCTTCTTCTTTTTTTTGCGGCAGATATTGGAATCACTTAGATAGCTCACTGAACTTCGAGAATTTCTCATATTCCGAGGACAGACTCATCTGGAAATATTCAACGGAATGCGAACAATCTGGAGAAAAACGTAAGAAAGTTTCGTGGAATTTGAAACTCATAACAACACGCAACATGAAATAATATGTGGTGTAAGTTGTACTTTTCTTGAATATTAAGCATTAATGGTTTTATTAATGGTTTGTTTGTACTTTTAATTTCAGCAAAATGGGCTCGGTTAGCAAGAATGCTTTCAGGCCGAACTGATACACGAATCAGGAAACGATATGTTAGCATGAAGCTGTGGAAGTCTCACTGGGATTACTTTTTGTCATTTCCGGTAATTTGAACTTTCTACGTTTGACAAATATCTGAGGTTTGTAGGGCCCGAGAAATCCTAGAATAGTTGTGAAAATTGGAAACTGTAGGGTCCTTGAAAAGTCATGGAAAACCGAAAAAGTCAGGGAAATTGGGAAAAGTATGGAAAATGTGTAAGCTGGGAAAAGTATGTGATATTGATAGTTTTCGAGGTGAAGAATGCTGTTATATTTTGGAAGTGAGTCATTAGGGGGTTGACCAGTTTTTTCTTAATATCTTAAGCGACCACATATGTGGGGGGTCAGAAAATGTACTGGTCCTTTTTTTAAATGAAACAGGCCTAATAAATCACTATTTTCATGTATCTTTTACTTCAAATGTGCCTCATTGTGATATTTTTTGGCAGGAGAGCATCCAAGAATTTATAAAAGTCCTTCAGTCAGAATGCAAGAAGAAAAAATGGCGGAATAGTGTGAAACAAGAAAACGCCGAAACGGTTCGTTAATATAATTTTACGCAAAATAGCTTCATTCTGGCAAACGCAATCTGAAATGAGTAGTTATATTTCACATTTGCAGCATTTTTCTGTTTTATTTTTAAGGAAATTTCTTGGAATTTGTCAACTGAAGAAACACTGTTATATGAAGCGGATATGAACGACGGTAAGATTCTTTCATGGAAAGAAAAAACAAAACCACAAAGATGCATTGAAGTATTTCTAAATGAAAACATTAGATGCACTACTTCAGTTAAGGCTGTTCCATTTAAAAGTGTGGTGGAGGGGGGGGGGGGGGGGTGGATCTGAAGATTTTCAGACACTCCCCCCCCCCCCCCTGCTTTTTTATTATTTTGTTTTTGGATCTCTTTTTTCCTACATTAAGAAGTTAAGAATATTCTGTGCTGCCGTATCCACCTGGTGGAAATATAGCGAACCCTTCTGTGAAAATCCACTATTAGATCAAGCTCCATCACCTGAGATATTTCAGGTATAAATATAAAATTGTGTAAAGTTATTCCAATAAGAGCGATGTTTTTTTTTGTTTTTCAGGATTTTGGGTCCCAATGCCATTTACATACATAGAGTGTTCCGCAGTAGTAAGAGTTATTGGGAGGCTTGCGGAGACGTACAGAAGACTTGTCCAGATGGTTCACCAAATGATCGTCAAAGAGAACGTAAACCTAACGATAGAAGAAATTTCCGAGGTCATCGGTGTGATTTTAGGATCTAAGCACGAACACCCGATGTCAAAGAAGGTATGAATATTCACTCGTAAATAGTTTTAAGCAATTGTTTGTCTTTGTCCCTGAAAACAGGCCTCCAGGAAACTGTGATCAATAATAATGGGTGTATAGTTATAGGTATTCTATGTAATTAGAATTATCTTCAAAGAATATGTACCAAGAAGCGCCACTCCCTATACTTCACATTGTAAACGCTGCGCCTCTTTTTCCCAGCATGCATATCAGCGGGAGTTCATTAACGCCCCTAGTGGATAATGAAATACGGAATGAAAGTGCACCTGTCCTTCCGTACTTTCATCTGTTTGATTTTTAAAATAAATAAGATCTATCATTACCCCAATTTCAGTGCCTTAATGAGCGAATGTAGCAACATATATACCACAATTTATACAATGTTACACGCATTAGATCTGAACGCTACGTAGGCTTATCATGCTGACCGATTATGACGTCATTTGACATTATGTCATTCAATTGAGGCAATTGTTCTCTATTTGTGACGTCATCAGCTTGGTTAACAATGCGCCTTCTTTTCCCTGTAGGCATAGCGCGTCCTACTTACGAGAGTGCGTGTTCTTGGTACATATTATTTGTTATCTTGAAGCATGTGGAAGATCCTAGTAAAATGATGCTCTTCCTTATCATCTCATCATTGTGTCTGCCTCTGGTGGCTTATCCCTTATACTATAGTTCTGACTATTATGGTACAGCTGTATTTGAATTAAATAATTTCTGATGTTGAGTGACCTATTTTTCTATTATTGTTTTTCAGCGAATGCTGTACAACAAACTTATGACCTTGAATAGTGCCCTGAGGATCAGACCTCTGAGAGAGATTGCGGCAGACGTCAAAATGTTTATCCTGGGGGGGTTGAAGCCGAAGAGAAGAAGAAAACAGCGAACGCTGGATGACCAGATAGAATACATGATCGCCAACAAGTTTTTGAGTAAGAAGACGCCCAGCGTTAAGAGTGCAACAACCATACCGAAGATAGGTAGGGATATTAACATCCTATTTCAATCGCTGATAGAGCAGTTTTTGAGGGGGTATCGCTCACTGATTCTTCAGAACAACGTTTTGAGACAGATCAAAAAGTAGATAAGGCAATGTTTATGTCATTAAATTGACGTCAGGCGTATCAGTTTTACGCCTGGTTCAATGTTATTTGCATAATCTCCTTGACCAGATGACCACCCTATATGTCGGTGAATGACATCACATATGTTGGACTGGTTTCACCCCCTTCTAATCAAACTTTTTAACTGTCTCTAAAAGATATCTGATTGTCCAGTCAGCCATGCCCCCTCGAAAACTGCTGTATTATTTGAATTTTGATAAGTGACGTAGTAGGACAGTAACGCTTTTTAAATTAGGGAATTTGTTGATTAAAGTTAACTGTTAGGTCTTCTTGGAAGGTACGACATATTTCCCTTGATGAGGGGATTTGATAATATGATTCCTACAGGAAAATAATATTTATTTCCCTCACGTTGCTTGGTACTAATTTCTCAGGAATGTTAAACCCAAAAAAAAAATATGTCTGGGTACTTAATCTTCTTTAACTTTGTCATTAAAACAGGTTTACCAGCTGAAGACCAAAAGACAAATTACGAAAGCCTCATTCTGGGTCTTTTTACGAAGGTAGTATTCTGCTACAAGTTCATCTGCAGATTTTGTTTATTGATATTTTCATTAGCGTATTTTATCTCTGCCAAAAGAAAGTTATTCAATTGGTATAAAAAATTTAAGGGCTGTTCCATTTTAAAAGGGGGAGTGGACCATAAACTTTTTGAAAAAGTGGGGTTCTCCAAAAGAGAAAAAGAGGTGGTTGACCAGTATTTTCTTACTATCTTAATGTAGTGAAAAGCAGGGGCGGCGAGGGGTCTGTCAAGAAACATATTGGGGTGGAGGAGGGGGTGGGGGGTCTGAAAAATGTTTGGTCTACTCCCCCTCCCCCTCTTTTTTAAATGAAACAGCCCTAAGTCATTTGAACTAATAATTCTTTTGCAAACTATATTTGATTGCGGTAATGCGGTATTCCTGTACATGAAAAATGAACTTCGCATCTATGAAGCTGATGAGGTTTAATCTCATTCTGTTATCGTAACTGTCATAAAATATTTTTATGTGTCGACTTTTTAGGCTCTGAATGTTGACATTGAAAAAGCGGTGGGCCTGGCGGACAGACAGAATTTAGACAGAGATACAAAAGGGCCGAGAACAAAAGACAAGAAGAATATGGAGCAGATAGCGGTGGATTCCCTCTTGAAAGTAATCCGTAAGTCAGCAATATCGCCAGTCGTGCATCTGGGTGGCCTGGTGGGGGGTTGACAAGTATTTTCTTAATATCTTAATGTAGAAAAAGGGGGGGGGGGGGGGGTCTGTCAAAAAACCCAAAAGCGGGGGTGGGGGTGTCTGAAAAAGTTCCCCCTTTTATGTCCACCCCTTCTCCGGTTCAAACCCCCCCAACCTCACTTTTAAATTGATCAGCCCTCAGCTGGATGTCATTCGTACAAGACGTAGATTTGGTGGTGCCTTGTGCTCAGTTCCTATGCTTGGGCAAGTAAAAGACCCCACCCATAGTGTATATGTGTGCAGCATGGGTTGGGTCCTAAGCCTTATCATGGCATTATGTCTGTTCTGGGCAGGTGGTCAGAAAAGCTGGCATCCAGACAATACAATAAAACTAGTTATTATTTCAGATGTTTTATTTGATCATTTAGGCACATTTGAAATTTGGTATTTTAGGTTTATAATTTCGAATTCAGGAAGTTTCTGAATTGCAACAAATAATTGGAGATAAGGTGTGAAATTTGGTCAAACATATTTTCAAAATTTTGCATGACAGATTTAGAGGCTGTCTCATTGAATAATGTAGTCCTTAAATTTAGTTTAGTGTACACTGTAATTATTTTTTGCTTATTTTACAGAATCGGACCGCGTATCAGCTGCCATGGAAAAATTCCCATCACTCCGAGATAAACTCAAGAAAT
This sequence comes from Alitta virens, assembly GCA_932294295.1. NCBI lineage: Eukaryota > Metazoa > Annelida > Polychaeta > Phyllodocida > Nereididae > Alitta > Alitta virens. The sequence continues at coordinate 1,859,809 of OW028586.1, forward strand.
ATGCTAAGGAACAACAAGACGTTGACAAAAACAACGCACAAACCCAGGACGACGGTCAAGATTCTCAGGCGACTGTTTCACCATCAACGCAGCCAAATGGGCTTTCTGTAGAAAGCGACCAATTGTCAGCTGACGGCAATTTAACAGTAACGGAGGATCCGTTAAAACCAACCACCGAGGCATCCACTAACTCTGCGATGTACAAGATGCCCCCTCTTCCACCGACATTGTCAAGTTTAAACGCATTTCGCTCCTTACTTTTGGATAGGCCCAATCTCATTACGACCGCAGGTAAATTTTGACAACTTACGTTGCGCAGCGTTTATTACCATTTTTCCTCGCTGGTTGTTAAATTATATTAAAATGCATAAACTAAATTTATTATGAAAATTGATCTAAACAGTGCATATTTATTATGATGATTTTATGCGCTAAATCCATTTCACGCCGGCAGAGATCGCCTAGAACTGGCTCGGCGACCTTTGCCTTGAATGGCCGTGATTTGTGTGGTTATTCATCTTCTTTCTGATTGGTTGCAATAGAAACTTACTGCAAAATCAGAGAAGGCCTAAGAAAGCACTACCATATTTGGAAAAAATGGCGTCATTGCGACGTCGTGTAAACTGGCCTCTTATCGGCTTAAACACTGATGTAATCCACCAGAGGACAGCACCTGCAAGTCTATCCATCCAATTGCAATCCTCAGAAATAAGGCCATTTAGGGCAAAGGTCGCTGTGCAAGCTTCCATGCACGGTGATCTGTGCCGATGGGAATAAGCACTTAAGCAGGAATTATGTAAACTTTACTGCATTGTTTTAAAATAAATAATTTCCACTTTTTGGCTTGTGCAAAATAAGGTGTAAAAAACTTAAACTGATTAGATTTTTAGACCTATGTTGTGTTCAGTGTTGTACGATGGAATAATTGGAATTTTTTTTAATGACAGGCGGCTTATACTCCGCTCAAAATTCAGACAATGATGAAGAAGATAATGGGAAAACTTTGGTAAGTAATTATATACTATCGTGTGTGAAAATCTACAAATTTTGAGTCAGACAATATTTCTCTACTTCGTCAATTGTTATAATGGGAAAAAGTATAGTGTAGCGGACGAAAATTTATGACCATATTTAACGAGCCTCATTGCCAGGCCTATGACGTAGAAATGTTTGAATTCAATGGATGACATCAAACAAACGACGGCGGTGATAATTTTTCAAGGCAAGAACGTTGTTTATTTTTGTTTTTTTATCGGGGACTGCCACCCTCAAACCCCCCGCTACTGGACAGTAATATTATTCTTATTGTTTGCCGGAACTAAATTTGGTAATAAAAGTTATTATCTCATATTTCCTAGACGCCAAATATGGGCATAAATTTGGTCCGCTATACTCTACTTTTTCCGCTGAATATTTGCTAGACTGTTGGCATGAGATCTTGAATGGGGAGAATCAGAAAAAGTAACAGAGCCTACAGGGGGCACTACGACCGTAACAATAAGATGATGTCACTACATAATTGTGACATTGATGACGTCACAATATATATGACGTCGTCAAACAATACTTATCTGCTACAGTGTCAGTGACCTCTTGTGGTATTTTTTTCTCCCCATTGGAGGTGGAAGTGTACACCGTCTATGCGGTCTATGCTGAGGCAAAAAAAGACACCACCCAAAATGGCATGGCGTGGACTCCAAGCAGTCTTCATGCTCAGTAGTGAAGAGTCATAGTCCAACAAAAAAAGATAATAATTGTGACACTATTCTACGTTTCCCTTTTAGGATGAAATCAACCTTGAGAAGCGCCGGCGACGCATGAAACCCTCTCAGTCACTGCACGACTTCCAAATGTTCCGGAACCGTTTCATGGCCATGTTCATTTGGCCCGCACTGTTATCCTCAATTGAAATGCCCCAAGAAGATGAGAAAGAGGCCGAATCGAACAATAGCGATCAAGAACAGAGGAGAAATGAGGAAAGGAAGGCCATCGAGAATTCCAACATCCCAGACAGTTTCAAAGAACGCATTCTACAAGGCGGACCCATAATATTAGGAAAGAATAGGACTGGAAAGAATCATAATCTCAAACGCGGGTAACTCCTCAGGCTGAATTTGCATTATTTTACCCCTGTGGTGAACCCAAATGTATTTTTATCATTGTATTTTACCTCTTTATTAAGACCACCTCACGCTTAAGACCGCCTATTTGTAGACAATGTATTTTAGGGCTGTTCCATTTTTAAAAAAAAAAGGGGTTGGGGGGGGGGGGGGGTTGGACAGGAAAATGTTCAGCCTCCCCCCCTCCTCTTTTTTCTAACTAAAGATATTAAGAAAATATTGGTCTGACAGGTCAACAACCAACCCCCCTTTTTCTCTTTTGGAGAACCCCCTCCTCCACTTTTTCAAAAACCTTCCTGTCCCCCCCCCCCCTCTTTTTTTAAATGGAACAGCCTACCTTTATTAAGACTCTATATTATGGTACAAATAATGTATATATATTGTGTTAATTTATCATAATGTAATGTGTTGCTATCATTGTTAGCCTTTTAACAATGAGTATGAAATAAATAAATTTATAATGGAGGAAAAGCATTGAAGCACCACCAGAGGTCAGTGTCACTGAAGCAGATAACTATTGTTCAATAACATCTATTATCTACACAGTGATGTCATTCTGGTGTATATTAAATGATGATGTCATCTAATTGTTCTGTATCTGCTTCGGTGGCATTGCTCTTTGGAAGGTTTCTCCCCGTTTTACGACGGACATTATATTCGAAAGAATCATTTTGGTCTTAATAGGGAAGTTTTAATACACGGTTTTACATGTGTTGCAATCCAAAAGCAAGAAAATCAAATTTTCAGTTTATTTTATGGAATTCAGGTAGATAGAATATTATTCAGGTAGATAGAATATTATTCAGGTAGATAGAATATTATTCAATTGATTTTAATGCAATTCAGGTAGAAAGAATATTATTCAGGTAGATAGAATATTATTCAATTGATTTTAATGCAATTCAGGTAGATAGAATATTATTCAATTGATTTTAATGCAATTCAGGTAGATAGAATATTATTCAGGTAGATAGAATATTATTCAGGTAGATAGAATATTATACAATTGATTTTAATGCAATTCAGGTAGATAGAACATTATTCAGGTAGATAGAATATTATTCAATTGATTTTAATGCAATTCAGGTAGATAGAATATTATTCAGGTAGATAGAATATTATTCAGGTAGATAGAATATTATACAATTGATTTTAATGCAATTCAGTAGATAAAATATTATTGAGTTGATTTTAATCAATTCAGGTGGATTAATTTTGATTTTATCCAATTCAGGTAGATTAATTTCAGTCCAATTTAATGCAATTCAGGTACCTCAGAGGAAAGAGGCAGCGTAAAAGGTCTGTCATGAGCCGGGAAAAGAAAATACAGTTTTTGAAGAAAGTATACGATCGCAAGGCCAAGAAAAACGATTCAGCGGCGGCGGTAGGAAGTTTGCTAGACACATCAGATAACACGGGAAACTCATCGCAGGAAAGTGAAGTACCGCACGAGAATCTTAATGATGAAGTGCCACCAGGGGGAGTCGAAACAATCACCAGAAGAGAAGTTACCACGGAAACGGAGAGTGCTCAAGAGGAAACTGCGAACCAGCGGCAAACGGATTCTGAGATGAAGAATACATCTGTGACTAAACCCACAAGGCGTAAGTATATTTTTTATTTATTTATCTTTATTGACATGTGGTTTTAAAATTTTTTTCAATAAGAAATTTTACATTAATTGTAACTAAATACTGTTCCATTAAAAAAAGGGGAAAGGAAAGGGGGGGGGGGGGGGGGCGGACATCAGGGTTTTGACAATGAAAAAAATGAAAAAAGCATGGTTTTTTGTCATAGGCATGACAAAAAGGCTCGCTAAATAAGGTCATAAATTTGGGTCTGCCATACTGTACTTTAAAAAATAAAAAATAAATACCGCCTTATATTGTTAAATGAATATTTTTTCCTTTGTAGGGAAACGGATGTGGCCTGTCGCTGAAGAAGGTCGAAGAACAAGTACCAGAGTCTCAAAAAGAAGCCAAAGGTTCGACGGAGGGTTTACTACGAACACATCTCAGAGCCCAAAAAAGGCGAAAACAACACAGGAGTGACAACACTTAAAGGCATTATGCAGTCTAGTCAGTACTGTACCTTATTCCGTGAGGACCTAATTCCGTGAAAACCTACAGACTTAATCCACAGCTCTGCTTGAATTTAATTTTTCACCGACACTGCATAACTGCACATCAAAATACTGTTTTTTTTTTCATTTATGTGCCTTGGCTACCAGTTGTTTATTGGGGTTGAGGGCAATCACGTTATTAGGCCCACCACGTTATTAGGCCCATCACGTTATTAGGCCCATCACGTTATTAGGGCCACCACGTTATTAGGCCCACCACATTAGGCACTCCTACTCTACTTCTACTTGATATTTATTATGCAGTTGGTGTAATCAATACCAGACTTTGCAATGAATTTTCTCATTTGCTTGTACTCGAATAATTTAAATGTCAATTACAACTGTTCAGATCTGATTATGAACTGCGGAAGAAATCAAAAGTTACTCATGAGCGCTTGAATTCACTGATCCAGCTTGGCCACTATGCACATTGGTGCCACTACGTATCTATACAATGTCATATATACAATATATATATATTATATATGCTGGCAATGAGTAAATTCAAGTGCTCGTGGTCTAACTGTTGTAAAACCACTGGCAGGAATTGGTAGCCTAGCAAGCATGCCCTCGTTTGTGTTTGAGTTCACAGAATAAAGGCCATGTAGATTCTTCATATTTTTTCGTGGGATTATATAAACTTCTTATTATTTTAGTTTGAAGCTACTTCAGGGCATTCTGCATTCTTTACTTGACTGTGTTCAAAGTTTTCTTACACTATGCATAACTTGTGAAATTTTTTCTATGCATAAAATAAGTATTTCATATAGTTTGTGATATTTGTACATTGTTATCATTTAGGGTTAAGTGTTCACAGCTACAAATCTGCTAGATGCATAATTGAATTATGAGGCATTTTGTCATCTTAAGTTTTTGCAAAGACAGGTCATTCTTGTACCCAACAGCATGTAGACATAATAAAATATGCAAGCCTATATGGTTGTTTAAATGACCTTTTTATTATTTAATAGAAACATCAGATTGATATATAAATCTTAAGGATATAAAGCTATGTAATAAGATTTCTAATAATTGCACTTCAAGATCAACAAAGTTATTGCAATTATGCAGTAAGGAGAAAGGATTTACACAAAACAAATTGCTAGAAACAGTACATACATAATATTTGAATTAAACATCAGTAATTGCAACACAACATGCAAAATTCCAATTATATCAATTGTTGGGGTATTTTGTCAAACTTGGATCTGAATTGCATGAACTTGGTCATTGTGTTGTTCTGCAAGTGTCTAGTTTTACGAATGTTATCCCAGGCAACAAAGTCATTGAACAGTTCATTTCTTATCTCTTGATTATCTGCAGTTGCTTTTGACAATAAATTTAGAGAGCTGTTTGCTAAATCTGCACAACATTGCATTACCAGGAGGAAGGGGGTTGTGTCTATGATGTTATCATTAGGTTTGTCCCTTATGTCCTTCATCATTGACATCAAGCTGCATTTTTGCCTTGTGTGATGATTGTAAAGTACATCCTGATCAAGTAATTGAGCCATATCAGTAAACCGTCCATTGTACTTGCTGACAGAGCAACGAAAAGAGTCAGAAAAAGCACACTCAATCTCCTTGTTGTTGAATAATGTTATTTTCTTGAATATTTGGGCTGTTTCAGTGTCAGTTAAGAATCCCTCAATTGCTGCTACATGGTGAGCGAAGTCTTGCACATTCATGGTTGGAAATCTGATTTTGTAAACAGCATCTCCAATGACTTTCCTCATGTTTGTGCCATTAACAGGGAGATGCAGATCAGAGCATCTTTTGTTCATCCACTTTTTCACACGATGGAAAAGATCAACTTCTGGGATGTCTGTATTTTCAGTATCAAGTAAGGCTGAGAGAGCAGGTTGACTAAGTTGGAGAAATGATTGATGATTCCATACAAGTATATCGAATGTATTCTTGGAAAAGCTTTCTTGACACTTTTCCTTGAGAATTGTAGACTTGAAATCGACTGCCTCATTCATGTAATAGCATACATTTTCTTCACACAGAGATTCACTGATGTAATTGACACATAATTGTTCCAAATGACCCATGTTGAAGTGAACAGCAGCAGAGAGGAAAGTGAAGACATTATCATTTGAGATGGTGATTTCATCAGTGTAGACATATCTGAAAGTGTGAAAAAAGGGAGATTTGCGTAAACAAAGAAACCCTAATTATCATACTATGTTAAAATGCTATTTTTCACTTTAATTTGGTTTGGAAGTTGGGGATTACCCCTGTATGTCAGACACATCTCGAGTTATATTTGTTTTCTCATGAACATAAAACTACTGTACTACATTTATTACTTTATCACTTAAAATTAAACCTTAAACCCAACTACAGTCTATGTTGTGTTTCCAAGCCAAAAAAACTACTCATCCATTTCAATTAATTTCTAAAGATGTTGTTTACTTTGATTTCCATGCGTCTTTGAAACGTGAAGAATTACTGAAATATTCCTCTTTTTTTTAAATATTTAAATACATCCAATACATCCATTCATATGTTGGTCGTGCATGTTATATGCTTGGAAGGCATTCAATACTTTATTTTCTTTTAGTATTTCTTATGTAGCTTGTTGGAATGGGAGACAATGCATAGTTCTGAGGGTTCCTTTGTGAATGCTTTTAAAAGATGTATGTAAATATATCTATATAAGCACATCCACTGCAACAGCACTAGATATAAAATTTAATATGTGCACAGATGAAACTATAATACAGTGATTGGAACTGAAATATTTTTGAGAATTACCCCATATTGCTTGATACCTAACTCTCTTGAAATGAGATGCAATAAAAAAAAAACTAAAACAGTGCAGCTAAATGCATGATATAATAAATACGTGGTAACGATTGATAATTATTTCACATTCTTTTAATCATGATATGATGCATGGTACTGTGACAGAAAATTCCTATAAAATGATGGAGGTGAGTTAAATGATTAATATTAGTCTTTGTTTGTAAAGCTTGTTCTTAAGCCAATAATAAAAGAAGCTTGTGAGGATGCTTCCCTACTTCCGATGGCTAATTCAAAGAAAAAGAACTTTGTTATTATCTTAAAATAAGCTTAGTTTAGTTAGTTTGTAGTATTGATATTAATGAATATATTTCCAGGAAAGGTTGTGCCATTTTCTCAGATTTCATCTGTTTTCTTCGTAATCATTTTTATTCTGAAACTATTACCGGCAAAATCTTCAGTTGATAGACGTCATGTAAAAGTTGTGTTTATAATTGGCCATAACAAATTACTCAACTCACCTTAGTAGAGCCTTAAATGAGGCAAAGTCCAAATCATCAATTGCAATGGGCACATCTCCCATGTTCTATCCCGAACTCATTTTCAAAAGTTCCTCACATTTGCCCCTCATAGCCTTGAGCACAAGTTTGTGGGCTCCAATTGTATTGCCATCCGCACCAAAGATGACATCACAGTATTCCTGATTGTCAAATGAATTTGTCAAGGCCATGCTTAGAGGCACTGCTGTTGTACCTTCTGCCATCCTGCCGTTAGCTGAAAAGGTAATGAGTTCAATATTCCAAGTGCATATGTCATAAATGTATCTAATAAGAGTTAGAAAATTATGTGTTATGTGCACTTCAATGGAACATTCAGAAATATGTCAAATTCAGAAATAATGACATATATTTGATGTCACATTGCTATAAATAGCTAAAAGTACAAAATGCATCAACTCTACTTTTTGAGAAACGAACAGTCAATAATTATTTCCCGGTTGTTGCTTGTTTTTATCGAAATTCTCATTAAATTCCTCAAAAATGAACTGTCCAAAATTAAATCTGATTTGTCAGACGACTGAGTAATCAATTAATTGGCCATGAAAATGATTTATTTCAACAGTTGAGGCTTCACTTTGTATTGTAGATATTATAAGTGTGTCCATGGAGTATGCTGTAGGGTGACTCCATGGTGTATCAGTGAAATTTTCCTAATTTAAATAAAGGAGTAAAGATTCACCTGTGACCGGTGACCCATGACATTTTTGTGAATCTCTAGAAATGACAATTAGCAATAGGTTGAATAGAAAATTAATGCAAAATGACAATTTCTTACCTGAAACCTAGTGTGATATGCTATTCAATTTGTGTTTGCGAATATCTGTGAAGTAGGTCATATACCGTTTCCCAGAAACAAGTAGTGTAGTGGGGGGGGGGGGGGGGGGGGGGGAACTATCCTCAAATAAGTCTTGTTTGTAGCAATGACATGTTTTATATCATATTGTTGTCATGGATATTACAATCATGGATGAATTACACAAAATTCAAGTTATTGTTACCATAGCAATAGGTTTGTATTGATAGTTGTGTCTATAAATTTATATATATTTATAAGCTGTTACAAGTGTGACAGTTGTCAATATAAATGTACATGTATTTTCAAAGGTTAGATGGTGTAATATTTCGTATTGTGCTGCTAGTCTGGGTGGGGTTCTTATGCGCATTCATGTGTATGTTTAATACGAGTTAATACTCAATGTGACCATTGAGAAGCAAGTGTAAATCTGTGTGGTAGAATTACAATTAGCAACATGTTGTATGTCATGGCCTAAATAGTGCTTATGTCTTACCTTAAATCAACAACTCTGTGAGATACTGCGTCAGTACGTTGTGTAACGCTAAAATAGGTCAGTGGTTTCCGGAATATAACAGTGGTTTCCGGAATATAACATGCAGGGAGGGAGGAACTATCAAATAAATGCTGTGTATCTGGGACAAAGTACTTTTGATTCTACAGTAACTGTAGTTAAATGGGTCTTTTTTGTTTATTACAGGAAGAGTTATATTAAAGAAGCAGAGACTCTAGATTTATTTAAGAGGAAATTGAAGACTTTTTGCTTATATTATTTATGACTTTTTGAATTTTTACGGTTTACCTTCTTCGATTTTATACAATTCGTATTTCATTTTAAAATATCTATGTGATTTTAAATCCACAGTTTATATCAACTATCGATGTAGAGTAAAAATTATATTTTCATGTGCAGCGCATCTAAAGATGTATTTTATAATAAGAGACTACCCTCTATAAAATAACAAGCAAAGCTCTCTTTAAAAAAGAGACCTGTATCAGAATTGGTTGAAATAGTCTAAACATGCAAAAAAAATAAATAAAAAATGAATTGATGACACAACGATGTATTTTGTGTGGACTAAAGGGTATAAGTTGCGGGTAACAGATATCCACAAGGTAGCATGTCAAAATATTATTATCAATTAATATAGTTTATATGAAATTATATCTTTGTCTTTATTGCCAAACTTGCTATAAAATTTACTTTTAGACCATTTATAGTATTAGTAATAATGAAGGCCTTCGCTTGCGAGTATTACTGTAAAAAAAAACTAAATATATTTCAAAATTTCCTACTGTTAAGTTGCATATCATTTTGTCTAGTTCTTTTTAATATATATTATAAGTAGCAGTGTAGATTGGTCCCTGAATCTTGGTAATCCATAATGCACATTTAGAGAGGTATTATTATGTCATGCGCTGCGGGTTTTGTGTTGGAGGTATTAGGTATTCTATTGTTTTGAGGGTCGCTGGCGCTGCAATGAAATGGCTGCAGTTGGAATAGACGGCTGCAAGTGCAGAGACAAAGGCACGAACAGCGCAAAAACCTGAATTTAGCAGCAAAATGCTGGTTACAGCTGCAAAAATTGGCTACAGGTGACTGCAAAACTAGGCTGCAGTACATAAGTTAGCTGCCATTTTGGCATTGCATGCTGCAGCTCTATATAATGTAAGACTCAGATCGGGGGCCAGCCCCAGAATGAGGGCCAGTCGCTAATCGGGAGCCCCTTTGTTTGTGATGTCGGTAGAGCGCTGCTTTTTAATTTAGTACACAACAACTCTTTACATTGAAGCATTTTTTTCTGTCGGCCAATTATGTCAGCACAGTCAACATGGGAGAATATTGATCCAACCAGGCGATAAAGCAAAAAGTTGAAAACAAATCAAAGATGAAACATAATGAATAAAAATTAAATAAATCAAACGAAATAGGCCTTCAGTAAATTCAGTAAATTAAATAGGCCATTTTTTAAAGTATAGATAATTTTAAGTGAATTTCTATGAACTGCATGCAACGAATGCAGTAAATAACAGAAAATATATAAGATAAAGAAACATCTATTTTGATTTATTTATTTATAAAACATATTTCAATGGTTACAAATATCTTCACATGCATGATGTTTTTATTGCTTTGTCTTTGATAATAGGGTGCAGGGGGTTCCAAATAATGTGGTCAGTCAATAGTCCAGAATGTTTCATAATGTTTTTTTTTTTAAATTTTCCTGGGGTGCATGCCTTAGAAACCCCTTAGTATAGCTTATCGCCTGTGTCACTCGCACCGTCTCTCCCCCCCCCCCCCTCAGGTCATTTGCCCCCCCCCCCCCTCCAAATCTTCCAAGGACCTGGGTGCCAGATTGCCATTCAGATTTGTCCATATAGCTAATTGAATAATTCATGCACACTACAACCTAGCCTTAAAAAAATATTTGGTGCCATACATAGGCCTCAATCTATATTACAGCCTACAGGTAGTACAGGTCTATGATATGCTATGTTGTAATAAACTGCAAAGTTGACTATATCATTAATACCTGATGCTCCCAATGTATCTCCAATTGTTTTCCAAATGTTTGCAGTTTTTTCCGCATCTCGATATGATGGCTCCTCAGGGTTGTACAGGCATGGTCATCCTTGCACCTCTAAAATAAGCTTGTCTAATAAGTCCCTCTTTCCCAGGGCAAACTCAAAATGCGAGTGACGTCAGGACAGTGATGACGTCATCTGTTCTGATTTTACCGCATGCAGTGTCTATTCAACTGCCGCGGCAGCTGCCTGGCTGCTGCAGCAATTACTGCGTGCTGCGTGACGCCTGCGTCCCAGTGTGAATGGCCCCTTAAGATAACTCAGAATGAATGTTTTTGCTCCATATATCTGTTAACTAAAAAAAAAAAAAAGATTATTGTATTTATATTATGCAGCTGCACAGCTTCGCGGGGCCGCTGCGACTAGCTGACGCAGTACGCAGGTAGGGGCTGCCATTAACCGGGAGGGATTCCTCCCGGTAGCGTGCGCGCGCATATCTATGGTTTACATTGGAAATGCCTAGACCGGAACGTGATCCCCAGTCTAAAAATAGCACAGCCAATCAGAAAATTCAGCGTTTGGCCAATCAGCCATGCGGGATAGGTAGAGGCGACCTGCCTATCGTGTTTACGCTTAGGCAGGTCCCAGCCAACTGCACAGCAGGATATTGGAACCTATCGTGAATTCACATATTAGAATTGCTGTTCTATCACTTAATAATCATAGTCAATTCTTAGATATGAAACCAGCCATCATAATTATTTTATTGTTATTCTTTTTTCTTCTCTTTCTTTTTTATTTTCCTATATTTTATTTTATTCGTTATTTCAATAGTGTACTGTTTATAACCAAAAATTCGACAATGACCTAATGAGAATTGTACTGTGATACATAATATGTGAGAATTCAAATGTTACACTTTTATGATTAATGTAAAATTGTTATTTTCTTGTTGATAAAAGCCACATAATTATGCCTTTTGCCATCAGGCTGCCAGATAGATCTGTATTTATTAATAATGATTATGTACATGTAATAATGAGTGCATAGTCAATAGAATCTTGAATCTTTATCAGTCTTATTCATTGTAGATTTAATCATTGTAGATTTGGTCTTTTACAAACTAAATATGGCAAACCTGTTAGAATCTTGGTAACACAACGCATTGTAATTTAATGTCACTTTACAACAACTTCTCGGGACCATTTGCAAAATACTCCGAATATTCCTTCATGTTTTCTTTGATAAGCTCATCAGCGATTCCAAAATCTTCGGGTTTGTAGTGAACTTTGCCATATTTGTGTTGGTAGTTTTCCTGTAGATGGCTCTGCAGTAGCACCTCTGTTTTTGGAGGCAGCTTCAAGTTAAGATGAGAATAGATTTGTTTCACCGTTTCCATGGTGTTTTCAACCATTTCAGTGTAGGGGAATTGTGATATAATCTTCCTGAAAACAATATGAATTTTCATTTATCAGAGCATATCTTATCTAAAACTACTTGCATACAAAATGTATATCATACATAAATAAGATCACATGTAAAATTGTAAATTCTCAAACATTAAAATGTTATTTTTCCACAATCATCATTTCCATACAATGAATCGGCAATTTCACTTCTGCTTCCTAAAAATTGTTAATGTTATCACTGGATGACTTAAATAGTCATCGCTGATAAAAAAAATAATTTAATACTCATTTTGAATGTGAACTGACGATAGTTTATACTATCCAGATAATATACTTATTCAACCTGGTGCAAAAAACCACAAAATAAGACAGGATTGCTCCTAGGCTAGAGAATTGGAATGTAGTAGTGGTCATTTACATTACAGAAGGGTTGACTGTACTATGCAAGACATAAATCACGTCTAAACTTACAGAAGTGTCATTTAATTGTTACGAAATACTGCTAACCTTCTCCTTGATACACCAATTGTTAATGTTTTTGTGTGTTAATATATCACATTTAGTTATTACTGTAAATAAAGTTATTTAATAGAAAGTTGGCAATCTCTTATTTAATTGCAGGAATATAGCAGTTCTATTACTTGACCAAACCTCATTTACGGATATTATTGTTTAGGCCACGGTTTTTTGATCTTATGTTTCTCGGAACGTTCTCGGACCGTTTTTCATGAGACGGTCAGTCGGAAAATAAAATAAAATTCCCCAGAAAGTGTTTTTTTTTTTTTCTCATAAATTAACACAGGTGATGTGATACTTTGAGATGCAATACACATATTTGCCCAGACAATTGTTGATTTATTAATTGAGCGGCACTGCAAAAGTTTGGCCGGCGGTGTCAAGAAACGAAAGATAAAAAAACCATCACCTTATTGTCATAAATTTCACAATAATATTGTTCATGAATATAACTTTCCTTCTCAAAGGCATATATAGCCGCTGCTGAGAAGATAAGTTTAATAAGTTGGTATACGTCACATTGTGAACAACTTTCATTTGGCAAAACTGACGAAACAAAAGTGAGAGCTGTTTATAAATTTCAGTTTATTTGCATTTGGAATTGCTAGCCAAGCAAGCATGCCCTCATTTGCGTCCGAGTTACAGAATAAGGGCCATGTAGAGTCTTCATATTTTTTCTTGGGATTATATGTGGACGCAGGTTTTCACAGAATAAGGTCGTCACAGAATTGGGTCCTCACGGAATTTGGTACACTAACCGCCTTCCGATCTACCTTAACCTATTTTATACTGACAAATAATGAATATGTTCACATTGTGAACAACTTTAATTTGGCAAAACTGACGAAACAAAAGGGAGAGCTGTTTATAAAATTCACTGTTTATTTGCATTTTTCAAGGAAGTGTACAACAGTTTTCATGAGAGTGTGTCAGCGGGATGCGCCAATATTTGTAGAAAAGAAAATTCAAGGTTCTGGACAAGGATAAATGTTCCAATAACATTGTATTTCAGTGTTCCTGATTACCGAGGTTGTCGCATCTCGAGATAGTCCATAGTCAGTCACCAGTACTTCAAAAACGATATCGAACAATTCGGTGTTTACGGAAACATGAATATTCCATAAATAATGTAACGGAAACAACAAACTGCATTCCATTCACTAACATGAACCGAAGCAACGGATATATAAGATTAAAATGAACATATGACACAATATCAGTCTATGTACAGATTGAGTTTGATATAAAATAACTTTGTAGAGACAGATCGATGTAACAATAAAAATAGGTAACACATACAAACGTATCTCGGAAATGTCTCCCAAATAACATAAATTATACTCGAGTAGGAATATGGCATTTTAGAAATGACAAGCCAGTCAATTTATTATAGCGGGCCTGTGATATGAAAAAATAAACAGTGTACATTTGAGTTTAAGATAGAAGTCCATCCATCTTCCTAAGATGGCGTGGCGGCAACCTTGAACTCTATTGAAAACCTGCTCTCAATCCAGACTCAGTTTTCAGAGTAACGCATCATCTTCTCCGCAGTTAAAATATACTGCAATAACACAGGAATGAATAGTCCATTAAATACTGCGGGCAAGCAAAGCAGTAACACTGGCAAGGTTTATGTCGCCTCATTAAGCAGTTCTGCAGTAAAGAAAGCGGAGATAATGTCATAAGGGTAGGAATTCAGGAATCCAAATTTACTTTTTATGAATGGATTAGACCACGGAAATACTTGTGAGCTAATGCTACGGAATTCAGACCAGGTCTTGGGAATTTCACGAATATGATTTTTGTGTTGTGGACCATCCTATACAGTTCATGCCGACATTTACAAAAAATGATTAAGGGCTCGTAAAACGTATTACATACACATTGTTTGCTATGCATGTACAAAAGCACGAGACCATGAATATTACGCAAAACTTTCGAACGCGTAGACGCACAACTGCCACAAATGTTATAACACGATAATCATCATTTTACAGTTCAATAGAGAAATAAAAAAATATATCTTATATCCAAAGAAAATTCATATGAATCAAATACTGGTTCAATTGGAGACCTGAGCATCTAAGACGAATATTTCGAGTCAAGAATTAGAAAAGTTACTTCAAGTTCTGTCCTGAATCTGTCTTCAAGAATGATAAGTTCAAAGCACGAAACGAGAAATGAAAGGAATGTGAAATAAATTACAATCTCTGACAAGGATGACTAGTGCAAATATTTACAAGTTGATAGCGTATCCTGAAACGGATGCAACACCTGTATGGATTATGTACTATGCTGTACTCGCGATTGAATTTTAAATTAGGCAAGGGGTTTAGTACAGTATAGCGGACCCAAATTTATGCCCATATTTGGCGTCCATGAAAAATTAAATTTTATAAATTATTTTGTCAAGTTTGAATTTCTAGCATAATTAGAATAATCTATGGTTTGGGGGCAACAGCCCCCAGGAAAAAGAAACAAAACAGCGGTCTTGCCGTGAAAAATAAAAACCGCTGTTGTTTGTTTGTGACGTCATTATTGAATTCAGGCTTTTGACGTCATATGTATGGCAACGATGCTGGCTAAATATGGTCATAAATCTGGTTCCGCTATACTGCACTTTTTCCCAACGAAGTAATACATGCCACTGAAAATGAGGGCCCAAGCGAATAACAATCACACTTCGATTCTGCAGCAATACTATAAACGAGTCGAGACGCATAACATTTATCCAATTTTGAAAGTACCTCGATACTTTTTTTGTGGACGACAAACAGTGGTGAAATCATTTCGCCACAACCATTAACGACCCCGATTAAAAAATAGTTGTGGTGTGGATTCCAAGCCTTGTCATCTCATCATTACGCCTGCCTGGCAGCTAGTCATATAAGCTGACTAAGCTTCAGACCCAGTAGCATTGAGACATTGACAGTGTCCATGATGTATATACTATTTAGCCAGTGCACTTGATAAGTTCAATTGATATCTACTTCCATCTTACAAACAATTTCATACAATTAAGAGGATAATAAATGTATCTGGTGTGCAAACATTTTTTCCACCACTGCAAGTTTATCAGACAGTTCGTGGAGTACCCAAAAACAAATGTAATAATATATATTAAACAAATTTATGCGTCCAACATGTTGCGAAAAATTTGTAGCATATCCTAACAACTCGATAATGCTCCACTCGCCATCCGTACAATACAGAACTTCAAATATTCTCCGCAAAGGACGATTAAACGGGAACCACAAGGCACAGACGTTAATTTACAATTTTCACCGGTTCATGACAATATCATCACAATTACGTCTCCATACAGACATATTAAATATTAAGATTGTCAATATCTATTAGTGTTCCAGCTAGGATTTGAATTGGGCATGACGCACAAGAATATCAGGGAACCTAAATAGACTAATATAGAGCGCCCAGCTCTTTATTTCGGGCATGACGCTGACAAAATTTAGCATGGCACAAGGGGCGTCCGGCATAGAAATGGCCTAGCTGAAACACTGTCTATATATCTATTACATGTTTTGACAAACTTGCGATTGACCAAATCGAGCCTTCTTGTCGAACTGATCTTAGACAGGTGATCAACATTTTCACAGATTGTTACAGCCGTTTTCGAGGGGACTGGATCTCAGAACAACATTTAAAGACAATGAAAAGTTAGATTAGGAAGGAATGAAACTGCAAGTCCAACATGTGTGAGGTCATTAGCCAACGTATGAAGTGGTCATCTGGCCCTGTTGCAATCTAGGAGAATATGAAAATAGCGTAGGTCCATTTGGGTTTGTGGGATAAACATGTGCCAAATGGGGTAAAACTGAGGGTCCTAATGGCAATTTAATGACATAAACATTGCCTTATCTACTTTTTGATCTGTCTCCGAATGTTGTTCGGAAGAATCAGTGAACGATGCCCCCTCGAAAACTGCTGTAATTGTGATATTGCCGACAATAAAGACGGGACAGCATCTTCAAATACTCTTATGGCAAGTTATGGTGCTTACGATCAGTATGATCATTGAACTTGTACAACTTCACCTTGAAAGTTACACTTTTGAGTATTGCATTCTTTCGCACATACATCTAACCGTTCTGAAAACTAAATGCGGATAAATTATTAAATGAACATGAACGTCTTTAAATATGTTTAACCAGCGTCAAGATGATGACATAAACAAACAAAACGAAACAATAAGCATTTAGAAAAATACCAAACACTCTTCACCAACGCATGCACTTCGCTCATTAAATACATCACACAAGCTTTTCACTTTGAACGTACGGTCACTCGAATAAATACTTTATATATCTTATAAATCAATGGAGAATAATGCAGTTTGTATTCTAATTCATATGGAGGGATTATATTGTTAATAGTTATTATTAGTAATAAATGTATCCATTTCATAACGTAATATCAGAACACTGAAATAGTTTTTCAAGTCACAGAGAAAGATAAAACGTGTCATTTCAGCGACTGTCAACAAATAAATATGAATTTTTACGATCCGTTGCTATTAAATACACACATTTATGCATAAATGCCATTGCTAAGTATCCTTCCCTTCATTAAGACTAAATATATCATAAATATTATGATTTGCTATGTTTAGATTTGAAAATTCGCTTCAATATTACACTCGGGGTCATCGAATTTGGACACAAACGCAATTACACACCTTGCAACTTCATAAATTGTCACAAAACTATCTCTTTACATTATTTACAATGTTCTGAATCTTCGACAGGCATCTTAAAAGCGTTGGCGATAACTTATTTAGAGGTGACAATTTCGATGACCCTGGCCAATTTCGACAACCCTGGCCAATTTTGATGACCCTGGCCAATTTTGATGACCCTGGCCAATTTCGACGACCCTGGCCAATTTCGACGACCCTGGCCCATTTCTATGACCATGGCCAATTTCTATGACCTCGGCCAATTTCTATGACCTCGGCCAATTTCAATGACCCTGGCCAATTTCTATGACCTCGGCCAATTACGACAACCCTGGCCAATTTCTATGACCTCGGCCAATTTCAATGACCTCGGCCAATTTCGATGACCCCGGCCAATTTCGATGACCGCGAGTGTACATGTAGCAGTTAACCTATGATCACAAACACATGAACAGCTGACATCCATATGATGCAGATCTTTTTTCACAATTAACAATCTGTGTGAAAATGTCAATTACCTGTTATTAAAGTACTCCTACTTAGCATTATTGTATTGTATAACACAGTATAGTATAGAGTATAGTCTCAGCGATACCCGCACGTCTCTGGTACTCATTGTCTTGATTTCATCCTGAATATTCGATACAGCTCAATTGTTTTCTGTCAGGTTAAATTCGTTTGGGTTTAGTGCAGTATAGCGGAACCAAATTCATTATATGTATTTCTTTTTGGAAGCAATTAATCGTTATTATTATTATTATCATATTTGGCGTCCCTAAAAAGAATAAATATATAATATATCATAGTTCTTGCAGTGAAAAATGAAAACTGCCGCTGTTTGTTTGTGACGTCATGCATTAATTTCAGGCATTTGGCGTCATACGTATAGCAACGAGGCTCGCTAAATATGGTCATAAATTTGGGTCCGCCGTACTGCACTTTTTCCATTTGCTTTTCACGATATCTATGTACAATTAAATTTCAACTAAAATTAATGAAGCGATGATCAATTGTCGTCCGTTGAGTCTTGCGCTTGCTGCACGGCTGCATCTCCTTTCAACAATTCACTCAGTAGACTGAACTGCGGGATTTCTCCGGCAGTTTGGCGACTGTTCAGCAGTTCTTTGCTTAAACTACAAGTCCGAGTGAGTTCCGGTAAGCGTGCGAGCATATGGCAGTGCTTCCCCGGCTGTTCGGGGTAATGAGTCAAACTGTAGACTAAAATGCTTTCCATGATTCGCTCCTGCTGCTCGCGGACAATGTCTTTGTCTTTGAGACCTTTCACGTCTGAAAAACAAAATATGTACAGTTAGTTTCATTTAAAACGGCCCATCAAATTGAAAATAGACAAAGCTGGCATAGCTGGTTACTCAAAACCTGATCTAAAAGTACATATTTGTGATATATTAGATTAATTTCTTACATTTACCAAGGTTTGTATTTATCTGGTGATAGATGTAAGCCGATTATTAGCTACAGAAGTGGACAGAAGCAGCTGGCTTTAGCATGTTTAGATCACAGCCAGGTACAAGTCTGCCTTGTAAAAGTTTGAACCATTTATTTGGATCTTCATGTGGTGCAGTTTAGGGTTGTCATCGATATCAATGTTTCATTCGATATCGATATCAGTATTCCACTTACGATGTTGCAATGTCGCAAAATCAGGCAAATGTTGAATTATCAGCCTTTCCAGTAAGAAAAGGAACCACTAGTCACAGGATTAAATCTCCCAAGTCATTGTGAAACCATTTACCTTTAATGTGATAAATACTAAGCTAATTTGCCAGGCAATCAAAGTGCAATTTGGCATTTGGGCTGTGTAGTCAAGTGCTCATCATAGCACAAATGTACAATTACAGAGAATAAACAATGAATTGAAATTTGGTTTTTGTTTCGATATCAATATTTTCTCGATTCATCGATATACAGCATATCAAGACAACCCTAATGCAGTTATTTTAGTGCTGATTTAAAATGACAGCTTTGAGGATTACTGAATAATAATCTCTAGTCTTAAAAGGGAAGTTGCAAACTGCTCTCTAGACTCCTCACCTGGATTCATAAGAGTGACCAATTTAAGCGCGACGTATTCGTGTTTATCAACGTCCATTTGTCGCAACTGGTCAGTGAAGTCCAGCAATCTCTGAACAATTTCTTGAAACCCGATGGCTTGGGCCATGATTATATCGAAGGCACGTCCGTTTGGCAAAGTCAGATCCTCAGGGGGTCCTCGTTGGGAGTACCAACAAGTGGAGAGAAAGAGAAGTTCGGCCCAGCAGCTCTGGAGGAGTAAGATCTGGTCGTCCGTCTGAAAGGAACGAGAACCAAAAGCATCGGTTAAAGACTATCCAACTCTTTTATGTGTTTAAACATAATGACTGTTAATGAGTCCATTAAAACATAATTAGTAATAAGCATAGCAGCCTTACTGATTTTATCTTTACTATGAGTAATCATGCAGCTTATTAAGTGAAGCGCTCTATATGCTACTTGAGTCTTTGGTTTGTCTGCTAAAATTTCCAAAGGAAAATCTTAGAAAAAAAACCAATCCTGATCTGAAAGGTTTTTTTTTTTTTTTGATTATTATTAAGTATATTTCAATAACAGTTCATTGTAGGTTTGTTAAAGACTGGTTCAAGTCATATTTTATTAATTTGTGTCATGAACATTTTAGGTATATAACCTGTGTACAAGTCCACTGCCCGCGCCATCTACCGCGCCATCTATATTCACTTTAGTTACTAGGCGAGCAGCGCGATTCAAGGGTCCCGAGCAGAGACAGGTATATCACGATACACAATGATCTTATTTTTGTATTCAAATTAAATTTAGAAAGCCATAAAAAAAAACAAGACGCACGTCCTACTTACACAGACTGACGAGAACTCCGGCAAGTTTCTAGCCCATCTGACGATCTTATACAAGCAGTGGTCGGCTATGTGCAAAGAAGAATTGAACAGATCCTCATCTCCCGGTCGTAACTTCCCTTCGCAGCATTCCTCCTCTTCGTTCTCATCCATGAGCGATTCGAGAGTCACCAAGTCTTCGATTACTTGAGGTGGACCCGGGCTGCCTGTGCTCTCATCCTGTGATGGATTAAATGACAATAAAGATGAGTCTGTTGTCGCAGGTTTTTGTTACACAACTCTCATGGCCAGATGTGCCATGTGTGTTTTCCGTGCGTTCTGATAAACGCACGGAAAATGCATGGTTTTTGTCTGATTATAATTAGGCGAAAACCATGCGTTTATCCAACTTATGGAAAACGCACGTTGCACATTTGGCCATGTACACGATACAGGTCAAAGTTACAATGGCTTATGAAGAGCGTGTTTACAACTAAAGTTTGGCTATGATGACGTCATTATCCGGGTAAGAATTGTCCGCATATCTTTCCAACAGTCGACGAAACTTGACTGCTCTTCAATACAGAAATGATTTTTACCAAGGTTCTATGACGTAGCCTCTTTCCGTACATTTGCGGCAAAAATAATGCATGAAAGAAGCGCCATAATTAACAGAGATCTGGATGTCAGTGACGTCATAGCTGGCTACAGCCCTGATGATCACACATACCGTACTTTGGTGTAATTTCTTACATTTTCTTAAAGCTGCACTGTCTGTCAAAATTGTAAGTTTCTGGGACTTTATCAAATGGTATGCCTTAATAAATCAAGACACACTAACTTTGTATTAGCTAGTCAGTCTATCAGATGTAAATTGTGAAAAATAAAACATAAATTGAAAGAAAATCCAGACCAAAACATTGGAAACACAATGGAAATGGCATCATCACCCATTGTTCAGTATTGTGACGTCATCACTAAGTTTGTTCACATATTGAACTTTTAATGGTATGAAAAACTTATACTATTTATTGTACCTTAAAGTTAAACTTCTGCGCAAAAATGAGCAAGTAATGGTGCAAAATATCATGTGACAAGAAGGTAGAATTGGTTTATATAATTATTTGCCAATGCTAAATCTAGAGACTTCAAGATACACACCTTTGAGTCGTCAGCATTTTCATGAAACACATCCACGACTGCGTACACAGGTCCTGACGACGTGGAAACCATGACGGTCTGTTGCGACGTTACCGTCTCTTCGTGGTGAACGCTCGAGGATGGTTTCCGCAATTGTTTCGGTACATAACGGGGAAATGCAGGTTTGGGTTTCGGCAAGGGGGTAGCACCCTCGTACGAACTCCTGCCACCTCTTGTACGGTCCTCACGAATGGCTGTAGAAAAATCATTCCATGATCAATTTGAAATCAATAAGTAAGAGAAAGCAGTATTTATCGCTAATCTCCGGCACCCTCCAGCAGGGGCTATCAAGACATAGAATATGTATAGCAATGAGCTGGACAGCGCCTGTGTGCTAATTAAATTTAATTCAAAAGGTTTATTGACCATGCATAATAGTATAACAAATTTACAAATAAAGACTTCAACTGCTTGAGTAATACATGGTGGCCTGATGCCGTGTAGCATATTTGACCTTTACTTATATAGATTACAATATTTAGAAATTTACAAGCTTAATATAGAGCACTAAAAAAAACACTAAATAAATTATCAATATTTCTTTTTTGCATTTTTTTCTTTTTTGAAATTACAAATTTGTTCCATTGAAAACTAGATTTTTTTACAACTCAAAGCATGATTTATTCGAATACAACTTAACCTTAAGTCATAAGTTCTGTTCATTTTAAAAGCACAGTTTAGTAAGTTTAGGAAAGAATCCTGGAAAAATGTGTTACAATTGGCTGATGCTAGACAGTACTTAGGCCCTAATTGCATCATTATTTAAAAAATAAAAAAATATCATATTTTAAATATATAATTATATTAAAAAATAAAAATAAAATCGAATTGATATATTTTTTTAAATCTGATTATTTTATACACCATATAATATATATTATATATATTTTTCAAATCATGAATTTCTTCCCACCCTGGTGTACATCATATACATTACCTTCCAACTTCATGCCCGCCACGAGACATCTTTGGAATCGACAAGCTGGGCATTTTTTCCGACTTCCTAAATTTATGTCACACTCGCTTTTTTTGAGACAGTGGAAAGTCTTTTTGTTCTGAACGGTTCGTTTGAAAAATCCCTTACAAGATTCGCAAGTGTATATTCCGTAATGATAACCTGGAAAGTGGAAAACAGTTTGTCGTCAATAAAAACAGCAGCAATGAGCAATTTATGTGTAAAGTAATACGAGTTTCCGGTGATTATTTGTGTCTATATTTGGTTCGAATGACAAATCAGCCAGCAGAATACTCCTTAGGCCACGGTTTTTTTGTTTTTATGTTTCTCGGAACTTTCTTGGACCGTTTTTCATGAGACGGTCGGTCGGAAAATAAAAAAAATCCCCAGAAAGTGTTTTTTTTTTTTTTCATACATTTTTTCAATTAATAAATCAATGGATACATCATATCCATTGATTTATTAATTGAGCGGCACTGCACAAGTTTGGAAGGCAGTGTCGAGAAACTAAAAATCAAAAAACCGTCGCCTTATGATAGTTACAGATACAATCACATCCATTTATGATAAGCACGTCTAAAACAAAACTATTGCAGGAGCCAAAATAAATGTTCGCTTGATTTTTTGTCTACAAATAATGACGATTTTTGTTTTCACAATAAGTAATAGTTATACACCATTACGAGGGATATAACATTCCAATGTGGGCAGTTATATCCCGAGGCGAAGCCGAGGGATTTAACTGCCCACGTTGGAATGTTATATCCTGAGTATAAGGTGTATAACTGACTCATACCCAATGCGCATTCAATAGTGGCTTTTTCGCAATTTATAATGCCATATTTTAGCTGTATTTGTGGGACTATTTTCATGGATGATTTTATTTTGCGAAGATTGTGATATGGTTGAAACTATGCAACAACAACAGCAAACAAGAAACAACAAATTCTAAGGCAAACAATCCTAAAGAGGATTTACTCTTTGTTGTGTACTAGGTCGGGATTTGTTGTGATTGAACAATTTACCTTGTTTCACGTTGTTTGTGTGTTTTTGCTAATCCCTATATTAGCAGTTGTTCATGAATGATATTACTGCTCCAAAGCCGGGAGATAACATGCCAAACTGGCCAGTTATATCCCAGCAAAGAACAATAGAAAAGGGTCTACTTTGGGTATAAAAACGCAGTTAATTTTTTTCCCAAAGCCCCGCTACTGTACACCTATGTTATCTTATATGTGCTAGAACTTCAAACTTGGTTTAAAAAAAGTCATATATTTTGTATATTCAATGCCACACAATCGACACCAAATATGGTCATAAATTTGGGTCCGCTCTACTGCACTAAACCCCTACATTCTTATTTCTAAACATAAAGGTTCTATGAAGCCTTATGAAATAAATTCTGGTTCGCAAAAGTAGCTATTTTAAGTCATTTACCTGAGATTCTGTCCCCACAAATCGGACAAGGTCCCGACATCATCTCTGGATTAATAGACCCCATATTAGGAGTCGACGACTCAGCCGGCATGCTTGCTACTTGGGACACTATCAGGGACCCATCAGAGTCTAACAAATAAGTCGTGGTTTCGTTTGAAACGCCTTCTGAACACAGTCTTTTAGGTTCGGGCGAACCATCCGTTGTCGTGACGACAGTCTCTGTTACTAAACTTTCTTGAGATACCATGATGTCATGCACAGGAGAAGGCACGGAGTTAGTCGACGTTACGGTCGTTTGCTGGGGTAAGGAGATAATGAAAGGTTGTTGCGACGTCCCTGCGGTAGTGTACACAGTGTTCAGAGCGGAGACGGTCTCTTGGGAAGCCAGCGACTTCTTGTTATTGTTCTTAAAGTGAGTGGCGATGGCAGATAATATACTGCCCATGTTCATATCTTGGGTTGTTTTCGGCTCCGGTTGAATGACTGTATTCTCAGAATGAGGATATTTAATAATTATAGGTCCGGTTGAATCTGCACTCCCTGAAATACAAAGATAGCAGCTTATAAGATTGTCCATACAATTCAAGATTCGTAAGAAATAGGCATCATTAAATTACCAACGTCAAATTATTTCTGCACAAGTACATGGCCAAATGTGCCACGTGGGTTTTTTTCCTTACTATAATTAGCTAAAAACCATGTGTTTTCCAGGCGTTTATCCTTCGCATAGAAAACGCAATTGTCACATTTGGCCATGTACACTTGGCAACATCAGCTCCGTGATGACATCACTAACGTGACTGCCAAAAAAGCATTATAAGAACAAGTTATTTAAGTACGAAATTAACTGCACAGCTAGAAAAGTTGCATTAGTCAACATTGGTGCAACCTGCGATGGTGTGCAATGATAATTGCTCATCTTTCGTCTGCATCACGAAAGTAACGTCGTCAGGTAGGTGATGTCGCCCACTGTACTGCACGGGCAGCCCAGCAGTGTCTGCGACAATATGAATATCATATATTCTAATATAAAATTACTCTGCTGGGCTAAAATTAAACTATATATACGGTTCCAGGTACACATTTACTGTCATAAACACCAGTTACCAAATTACAGTATTCGTAATGAAGTGCTAGTGGACGTTATTAATAAGTTTTTTTCCACTGAACACGTCAAACTGTGACACTGCGTAAGTCTGTCGTCTTCTATTATTACTCAATTTGCTTTTCAGTGCAAAATTAGTGTTGCCATTTGATTCAATGCACTTAACTTAATAAAAGAAGCTAATTTGATTAAAACATAAGGCATCAAATATATAATATAATGCACTAGAATTACTGCTGTTGGGGTCCTCTTGCTTCACCCAATCAAAATCTAGGGCCGGAAGCTGTGCAGCCAATCGGATTGCAGCATTCTGCCTGTAGCCACCTAGCGGATATATGAAGAAGCTTTGTGGAAAATCCACTATTCAAAAGAAGAAAAAAGCACATGACACTAACTGATTTCTCTATTTCAATTTGTACATAGAGCATCTGGTGGGGTTGTCATCGATATCAATTTTTCATTCGATATCAGTATTTCACAAGTTTTCGACACTGCAATATCACAAAATGGCGCAAATATTGTATTATCAGCATTCCCAGTTAGAAAGGGAACCACTGGTCAGTGTAGACACTGAAGTATTTCTTCCAAGTTATTGCGAAACCATTCACCTTTAATGCGTTAACTACAAAGCCAATTTGTTTGGCAATTAGTTTGCAATTTGGGGTGGGAGTGCTCATAATGGCACAAATGTACAATTATAGAGGACAACAAGGATCGAAACATGAATTTTTTCGATATGGATACAAAATATTTTCTAGATTCATCGATCTACAGGGTTCGAAATAAGTCGAGAACAATCGTTCGGGTTACATGGAGGTTACCATCATTTCTTTTCATGCGAACAGATCGCCGTTCGCGACAAAATGCGTCAAATTATTATTAAATAATTTGGTAACAACAGTAGGTTACCAGTAGGTTACCACATCAATATTTATGGTAACCGGAAAGCGGGTTACCATTGTTGAACCTTATTTCGATACCTGTCGATGACAACCCTAGCAACGACCATGAAACAAACGGCTACTGCAGCCTGACCAAGACATACCATCCACATTCTGTATGACGACAATTGTTTCGTTGCCCTGTTGTAAGGAAATTGGCTCTTGGATGTCCGACAGTTCACTCTCTTCTTCCTCGCCACCTTCCTGTAGAATGGAATGTTCCTGCTTCACCTCCACCTGCGGCGTGGATTTCGCTGACGACCCCAGAGTCTGGTTGATCGCCTGCAGGAGGACGGGCGAGATGCCCATTGAATTGTGATGCCTCTTCATCCTCTAGATCATGCCTGTCAAAAGAAATCGACATACAATTGTAAGATATACTCACTCCGAAATCTATTCAGGGATCTTAGTAGACTTTTAAAATATTCAGATTCATTTATTTTTGGCCACTATTATTACAAAAACAGAGATTTTAATTTAATAAAATATTGAGCAGGGTGACTCCTCTAAGATGATCATGTCATCGCTGCCGAGGGGTCACCCACAAACCAACACTAACTATAGAAACGTACAATGACGCCAGTGCATGGAGTACGTGTTCACAATGAAGTATATGGAGTGTTATTACAGAAAAAATATACAGCATTCTTCAATTAACTAAAATAAGTATAATTAATTAATTATACAATAAAGACACTACAAGTTATGACACACAAAACAGTCTGAAATGTTACAGAGTACTGTCAATGATATATAATATATAATCAATCAGTATCAAGTGATGAACTTGCAAGGTGTATAATTATGTTTTACGGGGGTGGTGAATCTCGATGTCGTGGCGAATTTCAATGTCGCCGCGAATTTCAATGTCGCCGAGTGTACACTACTTGCTGCAAAGGCGATCACTTTTCACTCGCCTCATTAAAGGACGGTAAAGGTAAATGGCGTTCACTCGACCGTGGCGCACTTGCAGCCTCTCACTCAAGCTGAATAACTACGCTGATCCCGCCGGCAGACCTGTTCAAGCATGAGCCTTTCTCAACTCCCTGGGGAGTACACAGCCCCTTACACAGAATTACTCAGTAACTATAAATATACATACACAAGCCTTTACAAAGGGCAATCCGACATCAATCTATCTCTTGAAGGAACGACTTCAAGCTAAGATTCAGCTTATAAAGAGCGTTTGAGCCTAAAATCAAACATGGCCGCTGATAGAAGTTGAACAGTTCATTGCCAGGGACACCAATTGGCTCGCAACATTCTCACTGATTGAACAAACACTTCATACTTGAGAGTAGAAGTTCAACGGCACGGAAACCATACAAAACCAACCTAAATACCATGAATACGCACTTTGCGATCGTAATACTGAACGCAGAAATACTATTAGAAAATTAATACACCCACGCCGTAAACTGCACTATGCACCCTGGGCGAGTAGATCATATGGAACATTCTAAAATACATCAAATGCACAACATTGAAAAAAGAAATCGGTTATTTATGACGATCGCAATACAGGGATCGAAATAAGGTTCAACAATGGTGACCCGCTTTCCGGTTACCATAAATATTGATCTGGTAACCTACTGGTAACCTACTGGTAACCTACTGGTAACCTACTGTTGTTACCTACTGTTGTTACCAAATGATTACCTTCTGGTAACCTACTATTGTTACAAAATAATTTGACGCAATATCTCGCGAGCAATTATGCATGCATGCACAAACTCCATATTACCATGATTATATGGCCTTAGCACGAAGCCAAAATAAACTAGCCGTTCATAGCAGCTAATAGTAATTATTGAGAGACAAGTAATACAAGTAATACAAGTAATACAAGTAATACAAGTAATACAAGTAATACAAGTAATACAAGTAATACAATTAATAAATGAGTGCTCCCATATTACCCACCAGAGTAGTGCATAAAATGTCATTGCCATTACTGTCGACATTTAATACGTCAATTCATGATATATCTGCTACTAGTCCCACAAAGTAGTTCATCAGCTAAGTTGCAGTGACTTCCCTCCAGGGCATGCTTAAATCAAGTGACATTTTGTTACCATGGCAACGCTAAAACATCACCCAAACTTAACTTCAGCTTCATACTGCAATTTATATCTATCTATCTATCTATCTATCAACCTATCTATCCAGCCATCTACCTATCTATCTAGCCATCTATCTATCTATCCAGACATCTACCTATCTATCTATCTATCTACCTATCCATCTATCCAAATATCTATCTATCCATCTATCCAGCCATCTACCTATCTATCTAGCCATCTATCTATCTATCCAGACATCTACCTACCTATCTATCTATCTACCTATCTATCTATCTATCTACCTATCCATCTATCCAAATATCTATCTATCCATCTATCCAGCCATCTACCTATATATCTAGCCATCTATCTATCCATCCAGACATCTACCTATCTATCTATCTATCTACCTATCCATCTATCCAGCCATCTACCTATCTATCTAGCCATCTAGCCATCTATCTAGCCATCTAGCCATCTATCTAGCCATCTAGCCATCTATCTAGCCATCTATATATCTATCTAGCTATCTAACTATCTATCTAGTCATCTAGCCATCTATCCATCTATCTATCCATCTATCCAGCCATCTATCTATCTATCTATCCATCTATCCAGCCATCTACCTATTTATCCATCTATCTAGCCATCTATCTATCCATCTATCTAGCCATCTATCTAGCCATCTATCTAGCCATATATCTATCTATCTATCTAGCCATCTATCGAACTGTCTACAATGACTCCACATTAATATCTTTCTATGTATACAAATAGTTTGCGAACAATAATTATTAGTGAGTATCTACCACTCATTTAAATTATTTAATAGGACATGAAATAAATAATATAAATAGCGCTCTTATATTACAACTCATGACAATAAACAATTTCATGCGGTTCTCTCTCTTTTTTTTTATTTGATTTTTTAGCCTTGGGAATCGTCCAGCCTTGACAGGTACATTCAGCGGCCTATCAGCCAAAAAGAAAATTATGCAAATAAAAACCGATAAAACGCACTCGCAATCCTCTCATTCAAGGACATTTACATAATTTATCGAGATGTATCATATCAACAACAACGTAGACTGTTAAATTTATAAAACGTTACGTGTAAATAATATATTATATTAAATACGGAATCCATTCACAAATTCATTCATTTTCTGTACTTGGGTGTCTAAGCTGAGCATACTGAGGCAAGTAAAAGACCCCACCCATGGGGTAAATGTGTAACATGGGTGGACTCTTCCTCTCTCTCTCTCACCTTTCATCAATCAATCAATCGATAGCGGCAAGAACTTGCTTCAGAGGAATGCACTTCCATATCTATCTATCTATCAATCGATCTATGCGGAGGCAAGTAAAAGACCCACCCATGGGGTAAATGTGAAACATGGGTGGACTCCTCTCTCTCGCCTCATCAATCAACCCTCGATAGCAGCAAGAACTTGCCTTAGAAGGCTGCACTTCCCCTATCTGTCTATCTACCTACCTATCTATCTCTCATCATGCAATTGACATACATTGATGTCCTGTATTTCTGCACCTGATGGTCTAATTAGGACAGGCAGGGACCACGGCAATGAGACGAAGGATGAAACAGCCGTCCAACATAGGCTCGACCGGGGATTCGAACCCGGGACCCAGTGGTCGGAAGCCCTACTCGCTACCACTGAGCAGCTGAGCTAATCCCCCACCCGCCATTTATTTACAGCAGAGTTCGACTGTACTTACAAACAGGATGAATGTCAAACTTAGTACACTATCATTCTATCAGACACTATAGTAACATTACAACGCTTATGTGATAGGTCATGGACTCATGATCCACTATCAACTAATGTGACAATTCAATTATGCCACATGACCAGCCATGGCAGCACTTATCAATGAATTAGATACTCGATATCCGTCATAAACGGTGTAACGATCTGTCAAAGGTCATTCATGTACGAAATTATCAGCAATATTATATTTTTCAATGACTAATGATAAAATTTACCATGTCAAAATTGCCCAGTACATCCCAATGTGACCCCAGCATACTCTACACTATCAAATATGATCTATATAACAATTTTTGTAAATTTAAACCAATTAATTCTTAGACTTTGTAGTATTCTACATAAAACCTTCAATAGTACAAATGTTTTGTAGATTTTACGTGCAGTAATGTTCAACAAGAAATTTTATTTTCTTGTATCGACAGAAAAATAACACGCATAATCTTTGAAGCGAATATATTAAAGTAAGAAAACAAGTTGTTTGAAGTATCAACTTCTTCAATGAGTAGCAAAAATAAACAAGCACGTGCAGTCAATTTAAATCAAACTGAGACTGAATGTTATTCTAGCCAGTGACTAAGCATGGTACAAACAACGACCACAGACATGTATACATGTAATTAAAAAGATAAAACATTTTAGGCAGTATCACTTCATATGTATAATACTTCCATTCTTAGTTAGTGAGTTCGATAGATAGATAGATAGGTAGGTAGGTAGGTAGGTAGGTAGGTAGGTAGGTAGGTAGGTAGGTAGATAGATAGATAGATAGATAGATAGATAGATGGATGGATGGATGGATGGGAAGATAGATAGATAGATAGATGGATAGATAGATGGATAGATAGATAGATAGGTAGGCAGATAGATAGGTAGATGGATAGATAGATAGGTAGGTAGGTAGGTAGGTAGGTAGGTAGATAGATGGATAGATGGATGGATAGATGGATGGATGGGAAGATAGATAGATAGATAGATGGATAGATAGATAGATGGATAGATAGATAGGTAGGCAGATAGATAGGTAGATGGATAGATAGAGAGATAGATAGATGGATAGATAGATGGAAAGATAGATGGATAGATAGGTAGGCAGATAGATAGGTAGATAGATGGATAGATAGAGAGATAGATAGATGGATAGATAGATGGAAAGATAGATGGATAGATAGGTAGGCAGATAGATAGGTAGATAGATGGATAGATAGATAGGTAGGTAGATAGATAGGTAGATAAATAGGTAGGTAGGTAGGTAGATGGATAGATAGATAGATAGATAGATAGATAGATAGATAGGTAGGTAGATGGATAGGTAGGTAGGTAGGTAGGTAGATGGATAGATAGGTAGATAGGTAGGTAGGTAGATAGATAGATAGGTAGATAGATAGGTAGGTAGATGGATAGATAGATAGATAGGTAGTAGGTAGATGGATAGATAGGTAGTAGGTAGATGGATAGATAGATAGATAGATAGGTAGATGGATAGATAGGTAGGTAGACAGATAGGTAGACAGACAGACAGATAGATAGATAGATAGATAGGTAGATGGATAGATAGGTAGGTAGACAGATAGGTAGATAGACAGATAGGTAGATAGATAGATAGATAGATAGATAGATGTAGGAAGTGCAGCCCTCGAAGTAAGGCAAGAATAGTATATATGATTGAACTAATCCCTCTTATGGACACAGGAAATGTTATTCACATGACACTTACCAATCTCAAATGCTGAACAATCGAGTTAAAAAACCAAACAATCCATGTATTCCGAGAAATGTTTCCATTCAATCACAAAATGATCATGATTATCGGCCGATTGCGACTGACTTTCGACTGGCATAATAACCAACAGGTATACCACGCGCACGACTGGCAAACTGCACTCGCAGTTCCAAAACAAAAGACGGCACATTACCCACACGTGGCAGAATTACATAATTCCCCACTAATGACCTGTTGCCATGGTAACAAAATCTCTTTAGGCTGAAAGCAGCCAATTCCCATTGCACAATGCATCGTGAACATCTTCCATACTTTGTTTTCAACAATATCATATTTTTCTTAATCACTATTTGCTTTAAATTAAATACATAATTATACTCCTCCTTGATTGGATAAACTAGGAGGCTACCAGTGTTCGAAATAAGGGGTTTCCGGTTGTCCGGGACAACCAAATTGTCAGCCGGACGACCAAATTGTCAGCCGGACAACCAAATTGTCAGCCGGACAACCAAATTGTCAGCCGGACAACCAAATTGTCAGCCGGACAACTAAATTGTCAGCCGGACAACCAAATTGTCAGCCGGACAACCAAATTGTCAGCCGGACAACCATGTTTAACCACAAGGTTTTCCGTCGGACAACTGACCGTTGTTTCTTTTGGTTATTTTTTCGGACAACTGAAAATCTGAGTGGACAACCCGAAATTTGGGCCCAGTTGTCCGGTAGACAACCACTCCAGAACACCTTATTTCGAACACTGGAGCCTACTTCTAGAGGAGGCACTGTATTTTATCAGCATAATTACCAAGAAAAATATTTTGAGCTTACAGCGAAACGAGACATGAATATCATATGAAGCGTCAGTTGAAATTGCAATTTATGTTAATATCGGGGAAATAATTACGTAGAATCGTCTTTTATAAACTTTTCTTCTTCATCCGTGACATCACGATGGTTTTACAGCAACTAATTGGTCAATTCTGTAATCTGCAAAATTGTTGAAATCAGAAACAGAAAACTTTACACTGGATTTAGTCAAACAAACTGTTTTATTGCTAAACTGTTTTGATTAAGTTCATTCTATTAAACAGGCATTTACAACGTTCTCTTGTTTGGCTTGAGTATTGTTTTGTTTCTTTAAGAAATGAAGCATTGCAATTTATGCAAACGCAACTGTGATATCACGTTCTCAGAATCAAATTGAAATTGAAAAGCGATTCTACTTAATATTACAATGATGGTAATTAAAACTTTTGAAACTACGACATAAGCGCAAGATGTGCAGAACAAGACACTTCCCTTGACAGAAGACAAGTACGAGGCATGACTTCCAGTGCCTCTGGTTGAAAGTTTCCCACATAATTAACTTAAACGACTCAGCGCCAGCCACAGTGTATATAGATATTCTACTTTGAGTTTTAATTTACTGATTCAATTCTTAATTCAATTTATGAACCTAATTAACATAGTGTTAGACTTAGTGAAGTACCTTGCCTGACCACCAAGTCGAATGCACCTGATGTCAACATTTTTCAACAACTGGAAGTTCTACAGAACATTTAAACTTATCTATTCTATTTACAAACCTTTGTAAAATGTCTGAACTTTTCCGAACTTGAATTAAATCTAGTGGTCCATTTTATTTTGACTTATGCTCATGCAAGTTTTATTGTGCTTCTCATTGCCATGATCCCTGCCTGTCCTAATTAGCCTATCAGGTGCAGAAATACAGGACGTAAAATCCACCCACCCACCACCAAGATACTTTTTATTAAAAACTAATTTAATTGGCTAGCCAACTACGCCAAGACATAACTGTCTCATACAGCAGTTTTAGAGCGAGCATGGAGAGTTGCATCTTCAGAACGACTTTTCAGACTGATTGAAACATTTGATAAGAATGATATTAACACCCCAACATCTGGGCAATAAACACGTTTCCACCTCTTTTGACCAAAGTTTTACCCCTTTTCTGTACAGTTGTTATGCTATTTCTGTATCTTCTCCACTAATGACCTGTATAGCACAGACAAGTATTCTATGACAAGGACATTAGGAATGGGCTGGAAAAGTTGGTCAATTCTTTCTGATCTGTCTCTTTCATCCCTGAACTGTCCATGTTCGCTCTAAAACTGCTGTATCATCATGAAATTCAAATGGTGGTTTCTGCTTCAAATAGAAATGATCTAACAGACATAAATTACAGTGTCCAGCTAGGCCTTACGAGCATGGGGCTGCGCCATGCCCGAAATTGAGTGAAGACCCTTATTTTTTTTAATCTTTTCAACTAGCTGAGCGCCCTACATGAGTATATTCAGGTGCTCTAATATTCATGTGCACAATGATCAATTGAAATTCAAGCTGGAACACTGAATTAGATCATTATGACCATGTTCGATAATGGCCAGATCCTTCGAAAGGTTGTTCACTGGTTGCCTTTAGAACAGAAGAATACCCAACTTAGCAGCAAATCAAAACATCATCACTCTTCAGTATCTAATAGAACAAATTCTTTCAAACTTGAAGGTCAATAATCATATGATATGTTATTTGGCTGATATATATTTGTTAATTCACTGATTTTTGCGAGTGAGGTGGGGGCGGGGTACTGTTTTACCAACTATTTGACAAGGGACAACCAATGACTTACCCAGATTTGCTGGCTAATTGGAAAAGGGGGGGGGGGGGGAGAAAGAAATTGTACAACTATTTGGATGAACATAACATGATAATCCAAACTATTATATAAATGTTGAAGTAATTAAATGATAATTTGTTCATTATTTGTTTATGTATGTTATCAGCCAAAATACTTCCAATATTTATATAATACTATTTTAAAATAGTTCTCTGGCAGTGCATAATTACTGTCCAATATTTATTGCTTTATTGTTTAATTTCTTTTAGATTCACCTTATCAGTTTTATGAGTGAATAAACTTTGCTTCTACACAAAAACGGTGTACTTTGTTAATTGAGCACACTCGCCCTCCTCAAGTCTCAACAATACTAAATTAGTAAATGGTACTGCAGGAACAAAATTCATCAAAATTTTTACTCGTTTAACTGGTTTAGGGGCTCATTAGGGCATCTGTCCTAAGAAATAATTTCCACTAAAACACCAACCCTTCGGCCTTCCCATGTCAAAAAAGCAGAATAAAAACAAACTAATGAAAATATAAACAATTGATGTTTGATCCCTGAGCTGAGCTCCAAAACAGCTGGGGCCCAGAAATGTGGGGTAAAAAAGAATAGTCAGGTGCTGAGATTCTTTGTGAAACTGTCTGAAACTATTCAAGGCATTCTAGCCATTTTTCAAAGTTTTATGGAACAATTCATCAAGGCAAGTGAGCTCTTCTTGGGCTCAACTGACGGGGGCTTGCCCGTTTGTCACAAGTTCAAGGACAAAGTTCCAAAAGGTCATGGACGTCGGCCCTCGACGATCATGCTGGTCAAGCAGACTCACATCTAGCCATCGAAAGAACACTGACAGTTGGTAAAAACACCACACATTACACACAAATGGAGGCAATGTTCCTATAAAGCCATTTCTAGCGTTTCACCGCCATTTCTGTTCTGACGCACATTCTTGCTTTAGTTTCTGCGAATCGCCAGCAAGCCAGACGAAAGCCCGAACAAAACATCGCCCAAACAAAGGCATCTCCTGGGTTTAAAACAACTAATAAACAGCATATCGAACCACCACGGGTTACCTCAATCTCAGACCTACTAGATAAAAAGATTTCAAAACTCACCGTGGTGAATTTCAGCGAAAATCTGGTTGGAGAAATTAGCGTTGACGGCTCAATGCGTCCCTGACCTTCTTGCCGCTCATGAAATGGGTCATGTGATCGTCTGGAAGTTGGGAATTCAGGCATAAAACATAAAGGCAGTTTCATCTATAAAATTCCAGTTAAGGGGATTTAAGTATGACCAAGATGTATTATTCACTTATCTTGAATGTTTTGCTAAAAAAAACTGAACGTTTTTGTCTTATTTATTTTAGTTTTAATTTCTTTGATTCGCCCTGACGAGCCCCTGAAATCAATACACATTGGCAATAGATGGCGAATCCACATGTCATGAATAGCGAAACTCACTATCAGCTACTACCCAAATAAATATTTGTAAGAGATTTTCATGACCAAATTTGTTCATTGTCGATTTTGTAAGTTATCATCATTGATATTTTGCTATTTTGATAATTTTCGCGGAACAGATGATTATTTCTAATATTAAAATGTTTCGTCTTTGAAATTTTGACGGGACATCTCAAGTTTTGACAGTGGGCTTAAGGAAATGAATCTCTGCCTCAAACATGAGCCAAATTAGGTGATTGCGATGATTGCGGTACAACAAGTCAGTATGTACCTAAAATGCGCCTAGTTGCCATCCTGAAGTACTAACTCATTGAATAAATGAGCTGTCAAAATGGCACATGTTGTTTGTTTACAAACATTGCCCCTGTCAGTGTCAGCTTTGCTGTCATTGACGGGAACATTGTCTCTTTTTGCAATAAGTGAAGCCACACAAGGAAAAGTGCCTTCTTCTAATTCATGTCAAAGAAAATCTGCATGTTCTTGTTACTTAGAACACAGAGGAATAATTGATTTAAGTCTTGTACCAATCCCAAACACTGTGCCTGCTTTTACAGCTCATACCAATGACTTATTTTGTGAATGGAACCCATGCACCGATTTCACAGACTCGAAGTCCCAAGGAGCTTGCGTTAATACAAGATTATGCAAGCAGAATAAGAAAAATAATACGTACACAAATCTTGGATCCGAGGGGGAGTTCTTTTACAATGCTACAGATGATAGAGTGTTCATGCTTTACCAAGGTAAAATTCTTGATGGGATCATTTGTTGTAGAAGTTTTGAAATAAATCATTTTAAACATATTGACTTAATTGTTTACCTTGTGATTTTTTCTTTCATAAATTATCGTTATTTATTCTCATTCTATTTCAGCTGATGAAATGCACACTGAGATTTCTTTGAAGTGCTCAGAAACACCGTCATTGGAGATCATCCAGGCAGACAACAAGACTCACATGTATCTCACCTTATTCAGCCCATGTGCTTGTCCTGGTCGCTGTGTGAAGGGCTTGAGTCCAGGTTCCATACTCTGCATCGTATTCTTCTCCGTCGCCTCGAGTTATTTCGCTGTTGGTAGGTTAATTTAGTTTATTTCGCAGTTTGCAAGGCAATCATTCTCACATTATACCTTTCATGCATAACCACTATCTAGGCTTTCTCTAAATTAATTCGAGCCTTATAGCCACTGACTAAAGCAGTCCAATTTTTTTTAGCCACAACAGAGACAGTTATAGTCACCATTATTTGAATAAGTTTCTTATTCCCAATTAAAAACATAGGAGTGTCAGTTTCTCTTGTGTACACTTAAGAGGCATTTTCACCACTAAGTTTGAGATTTTCGCCACAAGCATTTAATTTAGCCACAGTTACATAAATTTTGCCGAGAGGACTGTGGCGAACGTTTAGCGGAAGCCTAGACTATCATGTAGATCTACATGAGATATGTACATGACCGAAAAAGTTAATTCTACAATGTAAGAACAAATCAATTCTAATCAAAATGTTAAGTTTACAAAATGTTGGAAGCTGAAAGGGCTAGCATATCGACAGTTAACACCATGTTAAACAAGGGTATATATAGACTGTTTTCCAGCGATTAAAAATCCTACTAGGACTAACTCAATTGTTTTATTATTTTCAGGTGTGCTATATAAAAGAACAGTATACCAGTCTGAAGGCTGGGATATGATTCCTCAGCTGGAATTCTGGAGGGAGTTACCGAGCCTAATTCGAGACGGTTACATGTTCTTCATAAGTCCATGTTTAGGAAACCGAGTGCAATATACAATGTACCAACACGTCCCTGGACATAATTTTGAAGATATTGAAGAGACAGGCGAAGATGATGAGGACGAAGAATATGAACAAAGATAGCGAGCAATTGAGGATTGATAAAATCTCTACTTCATCATTGTTCATGATATTCAAGTCACAATTTTCAAGATCATAATTTAATAGTTACACCAGGACTATTTTACTTAAGTACTTACACTCGGCGACATTGAAATTTCGCCACGACATCGAGATTCGCCACCCCCCTTTAAAATGATTATACACCTTGCAAGTTCATGATTTGTTACAAAACAACTTGTTTATATCATTGACAGTATTAATTGTTTATATCATTGACAGTATGCTGTCATTGCAACAGCCATCTAATAAGTGTTTATTTCACTTTATTTAAAGTGGCGAATTTCGATGTCGTGGCGAAAATCAATGTCGCCCAGTGTATGTGCTATGATATTACTTATGACGGTGCATAATTTATAGGAGCTATTTATGTATTAAAATAGCATGATTTAGGGCATTCTAATTGCTAAAAATAATTACTATAAATATATATTATATATACTTAAGTACTGCATGTTTATTTGATTTAATTGTCATGTTTCCAACATGGTGACAAGTGCAGGGTTTGCAATTTATTGTCCGTTGTAACGGGTTTTCACAATCAGTATTTTAATGACACATTAGTCCTCATGATGTTCAGAATCATTGTCAATTGTGTATATGGCTAAACATGGATCGAAATAAGGTTCAACATTGGTAACCCGCTTTCCGGTTACCATAATTTTTGATGTGGTAACCTAATGGTAACCTGTACTGGTAATCTACTGTTGTTACCAAATAATTTAATAACGGCATGAAAAGAAATTACGGTAACCTCCACGTAACCTAAACGATTGTTCTTGATTTATTTCGAGCCCTGCTGCACCAATTATTTTGCTACAGCAAGTGAGAGAAGTGTTGAAGTGCACAATAGCATAGCCAACTTAAAAAAAAAATATGCTGGTTTGAGTGAATAATTTGAGGCAAATAATCTTTATTGCTTGGAGCTGCATTGGTTGTTGCCATTTTGGCATATTTATGATTTTAAGATTTCATTTATGATGTTATTCAAGGTGTTTATTGGATTCGATCTCAGTTATTTGTGACTAACGCTCCATACTGTGGGTCAATTTACAACTTTGATGGCCTGTAGCCAATTTAATGTTTTGTATTTGCTATATCAAGTGATAATCTCAGTTTTTACAAGGACGTATTGTGCCATCATGTAAAAATATTTTAATTCCTTCTTACTGAAATTCTTAGGTATATTTGTTAAATTTGTTTATCACCAGAGGGCGCCCTCGTAATAAGTGATTGCATAATAGGAAAATAGTCTTCGAAGCTGGAGCTGCATAGGTTGTTAATTTGCTATTTTGGCATATTCATATATTTATATTCTGTAAGGGCTGGAAGGTTTTTGAAAAAGCGGGGAGGCGGGTCTCCAAAAGAGAAAAAGAGGGGGAGGCGGGTCTCCAAAAGAGAAAAAGAGGGGGAGGCGGGTCTCCAAAAGAGAAAAAGAGGGGGAGGCGGGTCTCCAAAAGAGAAAAAGAGGGGGAGGGGGGATGATTAACCAGTATTTTCTTAATACCTTAATGTAGGAAAAAAGAAGGGGTCTGTCAAAAAGCAGAGGGTCTGAATATTTTCCTGTCTACCCCCTCCCTTTTTTTAAAAGGTACAGCCCTGACTAATTTTCCCACCGAACTATTTAAGATTCTGTGACTACTTACCCAACGAACTACTAGATCAATAACTTTGTTGATTATAATGCCGAATTTATTCTGATGAATGTTTCAGTCACTAACATATGGAATAAATGTTTGCTACATTTTACGAATCTCCAATGTTTGTAAGTTTTATTTCTTTTTGTAGGACCAGGACTATAAAGTTCTGCAGCTCACACAGCCGCTTTTCACAGTAATTCGTACAGGGATGGGAAAGTCCTATATTTTTCTATTTTTTATTAAATCCAAAAAACCTATATTTCCTATATTTTGGTGAATCATGAACAGATAATTTGGAAATTTGAGGTCCAATAAATGGGAATTCAACCTGGCAGCTCCTGGAATCCGTGGAATATGGGTTCATCACCAATTGTGAACCACAAGATGAGCTTGTAAGTGCTACGGTCCTTCAGCCGTGTCGGGTCGGAATCGCATTTATTGAACTCATCAGTATATTTAAAATAGACCTGTGCGCCAGCCAAAACTTGAAATATTGGCTGGCTGAATCATGATATGGCTGCTGAGCTGCCAAGCCATGGACCTTTAGGTGGCGGCTGGCTGTTGTCTGATATAATGGCTAGCCATAACTTTGAACTGAAGTAACACTATATCAAATAAAAATCGAAAGTTGCCATTAGTTCCATAACTGCAGCTTAAGTAAGCTCTAATCGGAAATAATGAAAAAGAAGATAAGCCAAAATGAATTTGAAATAATACAGTATGCTGGAACCTAAAGAAACATCTCTTCTTTACTTCGATGAAATTCAAAGGGCATTTTGTCAGCCTTTTCAATCCATTTTATCAATGCATTTTGGCGGCGGCTTGCCAAAAGCTGATCAGCTGGCTGCAAGCTATTTTGGCGGCGGCCAGATGCTCATCATTAAAGTGGCTTAGCTAAGCTTTGGCGGCGGCGCACAGGTCTAATTTAAAAGCCAATGCTCTTAGCAATTAAGGTAGGTGTCTGTCCATTTTTGTTCAGAATATATCATTTTGGAGCTTTGCAAGTGTCACCGGACAGATATTGATCAGTTCATACATATTGTAGAAGTCTCACAGGTGAACTAGCTTTTCGTCAAGGATTGCCAATATATATTCTTGTGTTCCTATATTTTTGGTTATATTTCCTATAAAACTCCTATATTTTTGGTTATATTTCCTATAAAACTCTTATATTTTTCGGCAAGGATTGCCAGTATATATTTGAGTATAGTGCAGTATAGCGGACCCAAATGTATGCCCATATTTGGCATCCATGAAATATTTAAAAGAAAAAAATAAACTGTCTTGTCTTGTAAAATTTAAAAAGCGGTAATTTTTTGCGACGTCATTAATTTAATTCAGGGTTATGACGTCATAGGCATGACAAAAAGGCTCACTAAATAAGTTTATAAATTTGGGTCCGCTATACTGTACTTTTTCCATATATTCCTGTATTCCTATATTTTGGTTATATTTCCTATAAAACTCTTATATTTCTACAAAAAAAATCCCTATTCATCCTTCATTTTCAATCCTGTTCATTCCTAACTCCAAGGAACTGGCTTGCATTTCATTTAATCCGCAGCAGCTACAACTCAAGTATGGCACCCGAGTGCTCTATCGAATCGACAAAGGCAAATACATTCGCCAAATCATCTCTCCTCTTTTGGGATGGAAATATAAAATATTCTTGTGTAGTAACTATTTCCATGCAGAAAGGTAGTTCCATGGTTAAATGAAACTAAAATCTGCCAATAAAAACAACTTATACCGTATCATGTGTATATTAACATTTATTTACAGGACTTGGTAATGGTTATATTTACAACATAGTTACGAGCTGGAGCAAATGTTTGGAAAAGTCAACGAGGATGATAAAACTTCAAATATTCTTTGAATTGAAAACTCCTATAAATAGTATTAAATATTAAACGGCACACTTCATGTGCATAACAGTTCACAACTTCTTTAAGTTTTACAACATCCAACAACTTCATACACTTTAGTACGTGATAAAAGTACATTAAATATGAAAAAAAAAAGGTAATACAATGAAGTATCGAACATGAAATGATGTCATTGGCATCTTCGCTCGTCAGAATATTTAACACCGAGTACAGGAACGAGATATTGATAGAATTCTAATTTATTTACTTTTAGTACATGCTAGATGATATTGAAAGTCATTTAACAAGTTAACATGTTTTTGCAATATTAGCAATGTCTTATATATGTCGAAAAGTTGCCGAATCTACTCGTTGCCATGGTAGCGTTATGAACACTATAGCTAATGCTGATAAGTAACAATGGAACAATAAAGAGACACCCAAAAATCCAACAACGATAATTGTCGAATCACTTAAAAAATTGAGATGAAACTGAAGACTACTCACCACAAAATGTGCATTGCGATTAGGCGTACTTATTAGTTATATCCCGAAAAGGGGGGAATTAACTAACGTTTTTGTTGGTTATATCCCGACGCCAAATATTACTAACTTATACTCCAATAGGCATATCTACTAATTCGATTGTTTTGTTTTCTGCCTTTATTACGCAAAATTCAGTTTGTACTCGGGAGGGAGTTAACTGACATTTTCGTTGGTTATTTCCCGCTTAGAACAATAGGAAAACAGTCTAAGTGCAGTATAAAGGAAATTATTGCACCCTCAACTGGTGTTTTGTCACTTTTCGTGCGGATAATTGTCCGCAATGCACATCTTTTAGTAAACCAATCTTTGACAAATAGTATCACGGAGAACAATAACTATTATCATAATTATGCTTTCTATATGAATGAAAAAATCACTAAGTACTTTGCTTCAGTAAATACGTATATCGATTGAA
Organism: Alitta virens; assembly: GCA_932294295.1. Classification (NCBI taxonomy): domain Eukaryota; kingdom Metazoa; phylum Annelida; class Polychaeta; order Phyllodocida; family Nereididae; genus Alitta; species Alitta virens. The sequence continues at coordinate 1,901,831 of OW028586.1, forward strand.
ACTTTAAATACGAATATAAGCTACAACATCTAGAAGTGTTTTTGCATATATAGCTTTTAACCAGTGTCTAAGTCACGCAAGAAATACATCGCTTTGAATTCGCCGAAATACTGCTAAAAATGCGAGATATAAGTAGTCCGCGATCGCTATGATTTTCAACAAAAGATCACATTTCTCACTCCTCAGACTGTCAATACTTCTGCAACGATCATGAAAGACAAGTTCAGTCAAAACAGATGAAAGACTAAAATCACGACAAAAAAAAAGGACCACGATAATAGCCTTGCATATATCCTCTTTCACCGTCCAATTTAAATAAAATAGCGAAGAAACTTGAAGGCAATATAACGAAACTTCATATTCATATAATATTCATAAGTTATTGCATCAGTTTTTTCAGTTCTGTTGGGCGAATCACACGAATACCTCGGGAAGCCACGTTTAACGTCTTTACATCAAATTGAAACTGTTTATGACAGCATTGTCACTTAAGCTCACTTAAAGCATTACTACAAGCCAGCAATGTTTTACAGACACATGTTGTACACTTATCTTCATATTTATCACATACTTTAAATATCCAACCAAGGCAAACTTGCTTTAAGCAATATCACAAACACGTCAAGACTAAATTTCAAAGTGCAGATTGTACTAACGTTGCTTTTAAGTAAACTAGGTGTCACAATTAAAATACTGCCAACAAGACTTCAGTCAACTAAGGTGGCTTGAAGCTATTTAACGACGACGTCACAATGCCAATTAGTTTGGCATTTCTAATATAAACTTAGCGAACGTTCATGCTGACAATTTCTACGTGAGCTTTAGGCAGGAATGTGTGGTAATTAATACCTGAAAGCACAAATGCTTCTCCATGTTCAAGGACTACAAGGCAAACATTTATATTCACAGAAACGAGGATTCCATGTCGATCCAGTCTCGACTGAAATTGAGTATCGGTTAAAACTCCAGCAACTCTCTTAGAAGTTCGATAACGCGGATAGGAAAAATGACAGAAAAACGGCTTAGTGTGAAAGTGGAAAGTGAAGTTGAAGTGAAATTTTCATTACCTATCGATACGATACTATTTATGTGAAATACATTTCAAATAACCTGGCATATCTCAGAAATGACCTACCCTCGTTGTTTGTCACATGACAATCCAGCTTTGTTTTGGGTGCTATGCGGAGAAAACGTAACAGAGCCTGGAAGGGCACTGGGACCGTAGCATATAAACGGATGACGTCACTACATAATTGTTGCATGCATGATGTCACGGAATAGATGACGTCATCAAACAATACTTATCTGCTACGCTGGCAGAGACTTCTGTTGGTACTTTTCCTCCAAATTTCATTGACTTATCTACTATCGAAACGATGTATTTATTTAACGGAATCAGATGTTAATTCTCCGCACATCACTGAGACTTCACATGGCACATTTGAGATGGCAAGGTCACCTACCTAAAACTTCTAAGTCGAAAAATTCTACGGTACATGAAATGTGTTATGCGGTGATTTCTCCAACAATAACTATTGTTAACCTTATTTACAGTTTTCAGGGGAATGTCGTAGTCTCGTTTTTCTTACCTAAGATGACAAAACGCTGTAGAGTTGCGACCTGACGCTGCTTGACGTACTAAGACCTAGTAATATTCCTAGCTAAGACTACCCCATTTCATCACATTTATTGAAATTATATAGGGTTTCAGCACCACTCTCAAAGTGTTATCAAGTTTAAAAGCACTTCTTAGTCTGCGCTATATTCTGAATCTACAAGTTCATACTCGGATGAAAGTCAACAATTCTGCATACAACAGAAATATCACAATTCGAAGACGGAAGTCTTCACGGGAATCAGTCAAATCTACACCAAAGCACTGTCTTCAACTGTCCACCTCTAGATGGTCGATGATTTCCTGAAGATCGAAATACTTTTGTCTTCCCAAGAAAAACTTCAGGAATCTCCCCAGTTGTCATAATCCTCGAGGCGTGACTTGTGCGCTTGTTTATTTTGTAGTAGCAGCAGCAACAAAACCCAGAAAAGTGTTGCAACGAAGTGGACGACCTCAGCTTGACTTGAGGACGATCCTGAAGGTCGTTTAACCCACGACGAATGAAGTGAAAGTCCACCGAGGAGTGGATCACAATAATGCTAATATATATATAGTAATAAATAAATTCCTAAAACGTGAGTGAAGATTTAAGTCATTTCAACTCCTAAAAACCGCCTGGCTTTTTCGTAGACCACATAGCTGATGCTGACGGCCGGAATGACCTTCATGAAATTGGGAGTGATCCCACGATAAAGTCCTTTCGGTCCCTCAGTTTCTAAGATGTGTCGAAATAAACTGACCATTGTTGAATTGTGACTAGACCCCATTAATGCAGTGCCATTGCTGATTGAAGGCTCTGTTACAACTGAAAAAGAAAAAAAAACATTTTGTTGAAATTCATCCTTTAAAAACCACATTTCCAAAAAAATAATTAATGTAATATCGAATCCACATTCAATAGCTCATTCCGAATTCAGACATATGGGAGGTTTTATCACACCAGGCGTCATAAAATTAAGTATGGACAATTTCTTCATTAAAACTCATTTCTGGTCTTCCATTCTGCTGTTTTCGCCGAACACGGCGGCGCCACTAGTCATAAGCTTGGTTTCTTTAATCGGCACCAAACTGCAGTTGCATCATATCCAGAATACTCAAAAATCAAAATAATAAGATCCATACCTTGAGCTTGTAACTTGGTTCGCACTAACGCCAAGGGGTAAGACGCTAGCTGACCACACGTACTGCTGATCGTACCGCAAGCTAGAAGAACTAAGACTCCCGGGTCGGAATCTATGGTGTAATGACTCAAGTAGAATCTCTTCAGTGTCTGCAAAGAATGCCACGTAATTAGGAATTGTATCGCAGATGGATATGCACAGATTGGACAGTCCTTCATTTGCATTAGCCATCAAGGGCTGGTTTTGGGCAAAAATAGGCTTAACTTTGCTACAAGACGTCGTAATCACTTTGCTACACGACGTCATAATCACTTTGTTACATGACGTCGTAATCACTTTGCTACACGACGTCATAATCACTTTACTACATGACGTAATAATCACTCTGCTACATGACGTCATAATCACTTTGCTACACGACGTCGTAATCACTTTGCTACACGACGTCATAATCACTTTACTACATGACGTAATAATCACTCTGCTACATGACGTCATAATCACTTTGCTACACGACGTCATAATCACTTTACTACATGACGTAATAATCACTCTGCTACATGACGTCATAATCACTTTGCTACACGACGTCGTAATCACTTTGCTACACGACGTCATAATCACTTTACTACATGACGTAATAATCACTCTGCTACATGACGTCGTAATCACTTTGCTACACGACGTCATAATCACTTTACTACATGACGTAATAATCACTCTGCTACATGACGTCGTAATCACTTTGCTACACGACATCATAATCACTTTACTACATGACGTAATAATCACTCTGCTACATGACGTCATAATCACTTTGCTACACGACGTCATAATCACTTTACTACATGACGTAATAATCACTCTGCTACATGACGTCATAATCACTTTGCTACACGACGTCGTAATCACTTTGCTACACGACGTCATAATCACTTTACTACATGACGTAATAATCACTCTGCTACATGACGTCATAATCACTTTGCTACACGACGTCGTAATCACTTTGCTACACGACGTCATAATCACTTTACTACATGACGTAATAATCACTCTGCTACATGACGTCATAATCACTTTGCTACACGACGTCATAATCACTTTACTACATGACGTAATAATCACTCTGCTACATGACGTCATAATCACTTTGCTACACGACGTCGTAATCACTTTGCTACACGACGTCATAATCACTTTACTACATGACGTAATAATCACTCTGCTACATGACGTCATAATCACTTTGCTACACGACGTCGTAATCACTTTGCTACACGACGTCATAATCACTTTACTACATGACGTAATAATCACTCTGCTACATGACGTCATAATCACTTTGCTACACGACGTCATAATCACTTTACTACATGACGTAATAATCACTCTGCTACATGACGTCATAATCACTTTGCTACACGACGTCATAATCACTTTACTACATGACGTAATAATCACTCTGCTACATGACGTCATAATCACTTTGCTACACGACGTCATAATCACTTTACTACATGACGTAATAATCACTCTGCTACATGACGTCATAATCACTTTGCTACACGACGTCGTAATCACTTTGCTACACGACGTCATAATCACTTTACTACATGACGTAATAATCACTCTGCTACATGACGTCATAATCACTTTGCTACACGACGTCGTAATCACTTTGCTACACGACGTCATAATCACTTTACTACATGACGTAATAATCACTCTGCTACATGACGTCATAATCACTTTGCTACACGACGTCATAATCACTTTACTACATGACGTAATAATCACTCTGCTACATGACGTCATAATCACTTTGCTACACGACGTCGTAATCACTTTGCTACACGACGTAATAATCACTCTGCTACATGACGTAATAATCACTCTGCTACATGACGTCATAATCACTTTGCTACACGACGTCGTAATCACTTTGCTACACGACGTCATAATCACTTTACTACATGACGTAATAATCACTCTGCTACATGACGTCATAATCACTTTGCTACACGACGTCATAATCACTTTACTACATGACGTCGTAATCACTTTACTACATGACGTAATAATCACTCTGCTACATGACGTAATAATCACTCTGCTACATGACGTCATAATCACTTTGCTACACGACGTCGTAATCACTTTGCTACACGACGTCATAATCACTTTACTACATGACGTAATAATCACTCTGCTACATGACGTCATAATCACTTTGCTACACGACGTCGTAATCACTTTGCTACACGACGTCATAATCACTTTACTACATGACGTAATAATCACTCTGCTACATGACGTCGTAATCACTTTGCTACACGACATCATAATCACTCTGCTACATGACGTCATAATCACAACAATCAAGTGACGTCATTGTGATTGTTGTTACCGTAACGTCATATTTATGATGCGTGCTTAACATTAATGTAAAACACAAATCTTGGGCATTAAAAAGATTCTTCACGATGGGATTCCCTGATAAATCTACAACATTAATTATTTGATTTGCATTAGTTTATTTAAATGAACAAATTCTTTCTTTCTTTGATATGAACCCGTCACTACAGGCTTGTTGCACTGTGAAACCCCAACCCTGAACAGGCTTACATTGTTTCAATTGCACCGTCTTCTCTGGGTATTATCATGATTATTACTGTGATCGTATAATTAAACAAACTTTTGAAAAATTAGAATTTCACGTGAGTCGACGGCATAATTTACCATCGGTCTATCGTTGCAACTAAAATTAAAAAAACATCATACCGGAGCAGATAATAAATAAATTTCATTTAAAGATTAAAAAACCCAGAAAGTGTTTTTTTTCATACATTTTTTCAATTTATAAATCAATGGATATACCACATCCATTGATTTATTAATTGAACGGCACTGCAAAAGTTTGGCCGGCGGTGTCGAGAAACAAAAGATCAAAAAACCGTCGCCTAATTATGATAAGAGACATCGGTTAATATCTTGTAAACAAATGTTAGTACACATCAAAGTTACATCACCCTACGTGCCACACTCAGCAAAGAATCTTACCTCGTACACACAGAGGTCTATACCGGCGTACGGTATTATACCTAACAAATTAGGTATGTATCCTTTGTAGAAACTCCTCACGCCCTCCTGTTTGTAAATATTTCTAGCACAGTCTTTTATTCCCGAGTATTGTCCAGTTTTTCTTAACGCTAACCGCGTTTTCAACACCTGCAAATGAACGGATAAATTAGCATGTGATACTCTTTTCAAACAAATTTTAGCGAGACGTGTAATATTGGAGGGAAAGATGATTAATACGTCAATAATTTTGATTACATGTACTTCCATCGTGAATTAATTCATAATTTACTAACTTACACTAAACTCGCTTAAAAACCCCACCTATATTTAAACTCGAAACAGACTAAATCATCATTTAGGAAAAATGCTTCCATAACAGGATCATTAGGGCAGTACACCTTTATATTTATAATGATACAGTAAAACTGATACGATATGTATCGTGATACGTATCGTTAAGCTATATCAATGAAAAAATCCCACAATACTGACAATCCATGACGAAATATAACAAACAAATCTCTATAGAATGATTCCAGACTGTTGTTTAATGTCATTGTAATCAAAGTGGGCTGATATTTTTCTTCAGGTGATGGCACAATTCCCCGATCAATGCTAGTCTGTGCTGCCACCTATGAGAAAAGCAGAGCAATCGAACGCGAGTGAATGTTCTTCTTTGCATTAGTTCTAAGTCCATGGAAAAATAAAATCGATTATCGCATCGAACCGCTTACCGATAAATCTATGTCAATTTTGAGACCGATTTGCCATCACTAGTGTCCTGTATGGTCAAAAAGGCCGCTCTGCATCCCTTTAATTGTATTGTTTTATAAATGATGATTATCAATACCCGCATCGTTATTCTTGTACCGTTACAAACAGTATATATCGAGAACCGGTGTACAGCCCTAAAGATCATCATATACGAGGGAAATAATTGTACAAATTTTACCTCCATAGGGTAGATAGTCGTCTGTGAGATTGCACCCGCGAGAGATCCTGCGATAAACCTTTCTTGTATTCCTAAATCTCTCATTGTTTCTCCTCGTATCAACTTCTTGATCTACAAAAAAGATGAGAATATCTTAAACTCAAGACTTAATTTATTTGCAAGAGCTTGGAGACCTTTCCAAGGCTTTACAAGCAGCTGCTGAAAGGCCACCAATTACATTATACATTAACTTATAAAGAATACATCAGAAAGACGGAAAAGAGAAAATATGTAAAAGAAAGAAAAAATATATATAAATAAAAGCATGTTTGATTTGGATGGGTCACATGAGAACAAAGCAGATATTTCAAAACTGGGCACAGAGGTTTAGCAAAACCTTGTATGTTTGAAGATATTATCTACTTGTAATACAATAAAATGTGCGTACTACATCCTGTATAAATGTGTGCCGCATGCGAAAATAAAATAAAGATGGTGTTAAGGGGGTTTCACACATAGCCGGATCAGACGCCGGAGCGTCCCGGAGTAACATTTTATTACCTCCGGTGGGTTCCGGGATCAAAGAGCTGTTAAATGTCAACAAAAAATAAATGTTTGACGATGTGTACACGATTTCAATACGGTCTCAACAAGAAGCAACACGGAGCTAACACGACTGTCCCGTTTAGAGTGCGGAGTGAACCGGATTTTCACGGTGCCTTCGCGGATATCACCGGTCTTTACACCGTGTTCATTCGTGTTGCTCCTTGTACTCTCCGGCATTAATGGCGGCGAAATATTCATGCCCGGTTGACGCCGGATGTAGCCGGAGATATGCCGGAGTCAATACGGAGATTCCCGGAGATCGGCGGAGTATATTGGGAGTCAATACGGATCTACACGGATTAAATTACTCCGGGAACTCCGGCATGAAAAATTAAACATGTTTAATTTTTTCCCCCGGAGTCCCAAGGTGCTCCCGGAGCGCCCCGGACAATGCCGGACAATCCCGGACATGAACACGATGTCTATACGGCTTTCCCCGGAGTATGCGGGAGCATTCCATTCCGGAGTTGACCTTCGGGACGCTCCGGCGTCTGATCCGGCTATGTGTGAAACCCCCTTAAGCAGTCAAATTATCGACTTGGGGTGAATTAGGGCTTTACGTCCTGTATTTCTGCACCTGTTGGGCTAATTAGGACAGGTAGGAACCATGGCAATGAGATCACGGATGAAACTGCCATCCAACTTAATAAGGCTCGACTGGGAAACGAACCCATGACCCAGTGGTTGGAAGCTCAACGCACTACCACTGAGCTAGGCCCCTACACCTTGGCCATTTATCGACTTCTAGTGGATGTAAGTTACAGATGCAGGATCAGAAAAAGAAATTTGGATAGATTTCATCGAGTTCTTACCTGTTCGTAAGCCATGAATTTGAGAGCAGATTCGGGCGCAATCTTTAACACGTTGATACCATTTCCTCGCCAAAATGACTTCATTCCTCCTTCTGACAACATGTGTTGAAACCCTGTGATTATCCCGAGGTTATTGTGATGAGATCCATGTACCTGCGGAACAGAAAACATCGACATTTAAACTCTGTCAAAACGGCTCTGATTTTCATCCTAAATCAGGCGACACCGTCATATGATTATTAAGTTTTTCTTCTTTTCAAATCTGGTGATATAATGAGGAGTTTGCGGACAGAAAAATTAAATTGCAGGTTCTAATGTCATTAATTCTATTTCTGAATTTTCGACTAACCAGCCCATTGAAAATTGCCCTAAGAGGAACCGAGAAGTTAACGTTTAAATAAAAGTGTTCTTACTAGTTTACCAAGGCTCCAAATATTTTGCTCATTTGTGGAGTCTGAATACATATTCACTTATTATTATAATTCAGCACGGTTGTCTTTAAGCAATTTAAATGGATTATATTAGGAAACGGAGAATAACTCCGGGGGGGGGGGGGGGGGGAAAGACACTAGCACGCTTCTTACCTGCAGAAAAACCTTAAGTCTGTCCAACGGAGCCGTACAGGTTCGCGACACCGCTCCTGCCGCAGCACCCGCCACCAGATGGCGCCACCACATTCCGGACTGAAGCTCATTTTCTGTAAAATCATCGGGGACGAGGGCATCTTCGCCTACGTCTATAATCTGCAAGCAAGTTAAAAATGATCTGAATATCATTGTACATATAAGATGAAGTCCTACGAGGGTATGAATGAATAAATAGTTCTTTTAAGTGATTTTAGCAAAGAGGATTGATAAATTTAATAAGCTTATTGACAGCCAATGGATAATAATCCGATATGGGTTAGCTTTTCGACAAAAAGCAACAATGATTGGCGACGACAAAATATTTTACATACATTGTCACGAACATTTGATAGCACATAAATACTCATTATTTATACATATTTAACATGATATAAGCAGACAAGTGGCTATAGCATAAAAGGTAATGGATTAATATCAATAGCAATTCAAGGAAATACTAATGAAAGCATTTCTTTCACGATTATTCAGCAATAGTGTCTTGTTCAGGGAAGGGAGGGAATGAACAGACAGGTATTCCAAATATATATATTGGGGTTAGATAATACACACAGCAATCCAATTCGATTACTAAAATCTAAATTCCATTCAATCAATACAATATCTTATCTTAATAAATACAATGTCACTTCGCGTTGTTCTATATTCTATATTCGGCTTGGAGCCAATACAGAACAAGTCACAACCTAGTACACGATTTTAACTACAGAGGGCAGCAGCTCACAGTACAAATCATTCCATGGAGTCAATGTCTAATCATTCGTGTTATAAGCAGTGAGGGTGTATTGTACAATCTAAAGTGTGGTGAGTACTGAATCATTGAAAACACAGGGGATAAATATGTTAATATCAAACCTGAAAGAACAAACGCAAAAAGTTTGTAAATTCATTTGTAACTCGGGATTCATACATGAGTGTGTTAATATTCGAATCGAAGACCTCGCTTTGATATTGTAATTTAACTAATGTGTTAAACTAATGATGTTTTACTCGTACACAATGGAACCGCATTTGCGAAACAACAACTGTCGCAGATCTCTATATTATCAGGGACTTTAACTTGGCGGACATCATACTACAGCAGTTTTAGAGCGAGCATGGACAGTTGCATCCTCAGAACGACTTTTCAGTCTGATTGAAACATTTGATAAGAATGATAGAATCATCACCAACATCTGGGCAATAAACTTGTTTTCACCTCTTCTGACCAAAGTTTACCCCTTTTCTGTACAGTTGTAATGCTATTTCTGTATTCTTCTAGACTAATGGCTGATGTAGAAACGAGAAGTTTTTTATGATAAGGACATTAGGAATGGGTCAGAAAGTTGGTCAATTACTTTACAATCTTTCTGGTCTGTCTCTTTCACCCCTGAACTGTCCATGCTCGCTCTAAAACGGCTGTATTTATGGTTCCACTGTGCGACAAATAAATTATTAATCGTATCAAACGAAGATTCGATTTGGCAAACATTTTTGGTTATTAAATCACAACTCAATACTAACACTGCACAAAATGGCAAACGGGAATCCTAAACGAAGACAATGAACAAACAATTAACATCTTTTGGGGTTAATATTTTTCATGAAGTATGCAGCGGAGTAACTCGCGAAGTTTGTCGAATGTACTTCGAGATAAAACCAAACGTAAAACAGACGTAATTTCGTTTTCCATTACCTTGTGGTGAATTTCCCAATGGTCACACTGATTAACGTCAAAAGAAATTTGTCAGAATTATTCGGATTTTTCTAAAAAAATAAATGCAGTGCAAACCAAATTCTTGTTCATGCTTTATTTTGTACGTCTACTAAATGTAATTTTTACTTCATATAATTCAATTTAACTGTTTTATTGACCATAAAATTTAAAATATTTAATTTAACAATTCATAATAACAGCTACAAAATAACTATCGCGGTCTGATGCTTTATGGTCTTTTAATTTTCAACATGCTATTATCAAAGTTTAAGAAATCACATCGTTATCATTTTAAATCACCACAATGAATAAAGACTAATAAATTCTTATATAAGCAACCTGTCTGCGAAGCAGATAAAATAAAAAAATATGTAAAATCTCCTTCAAGTATGCTAATCTCAGCGCGTGCTCAGAGTCATTGCAAACTTGTGTGAAGTAATGGTGAGCGAAAGGACCAGCAGAGGTCACTGCCACTGTAGCGGATAAGCAAAGAATAAGTACCAAGAAGCGCCACTCCCTTTATTCCACATTATATAGCTGCGCCTCCTTCCCCCAGAATTCCCGGCAGGCCGGGCATTCTGGGAGTAGTAGGCGCAAACTATAAACGCCCCTAGTGGATAATAAAATTTATTCAGAAACGTTCTGACAAGCACGTAGTTTTGTCTATTTCACATTTACAGTTTATTAAAATATAATTCTCACATAATCTTCATGTCGTAGTTAGGGAATGGAGCAATATATTTACCAATTTAAAACGTCAACACAGTTTGAGCTCTGTGGTCACATTGAAGATCTTAACGCTACGATGACGTCACAATCTGCCAATATGATGTCATTCAATTGAGGCAAATGTTCTCTATTTGTGACGTCATCATCAGCTCAGTTAACAATGCACCTCCTTCCCCCAGCATGCCTAGCGCGTCCTACTTACGAGAGTGCACATTCTTGGTACGTATTCTTTGAGATAAGTATTGTTTGATGACGTCATTTATTCTGTGACATCATTTATTCTGTGACGTCATCCATGCAACAATGGTGTAGTGACGTCATCTTATTGTCTTTTCATATGCTACAGTCGTAGTGTCCCCTGTAGGCCCCGTTACTTTTTCTCACCAATGAGCATTTGAAATTTATCAAATCATAGCATTTTCCATTATAAGCAATGTAAATTTGATGACCATTATTCATTTATATATATTCGTATACGCAAGCAGAAATAGTTAAATTTACTGGTTTTATGGAGGGAATTGGATACAGCATCACATGTGCATGCTTACTTCATGTGAGGCAGGCATCACCATACAGTGTTCCAGCTAGGCCATTTGAGCATAGCACCGCGCCATGCCCGGCGCTGCTTGCGCCATGCTCGCTGCCCCATGCGCCATGCCCAATTTTGCCCGCGCCACGCCCGAAATTAAGTGACAACTTTTTTTTTGCTTTTCAACTATCTGGGCACCCTAGATGAGTCTATTCATGTGCTCTAATATTCTTCTTGTGCGCCATGCCCAATTCAATTCCTAGCTGGAACACTGCCATAGATAATTAAACTAATTGTCGCGGATTAATGGACTAAGGAATTATGTAATATAATGGCATCATTATCAGGTAATACCAGAATATGTCTCAATAATCGACAATCAATCGAAAATAAGCGAAAGGTCAAATCACATCGTTTGCGATTCATGAAGTAGACCCTGGTAGAATGGGGTTAACGTGTAACATGGTGTGGACTCCTAAGGCTTATTATATCATCCTTAAGTCTGCCTGCAGCTTGCCGTATAAGCTGACGAAGCTTCAGACCAGATACAAATGAGACAAAACAAGGTCAAATTATCCATAATCATAACCTTCGCTACACAAATATATGTTCAAACCCGTGGGTGGTGGTGGGTGGGTGGATTAGGGCTTTACGTCCTGTATTTCTGCGGCACCTGATGGGCTAATTAGGACAGGCAGGGACCATGGCAATGAGACGAAGGATGAAACAGCCATCCAACTTCGGCCCAATTGAACCCGGGACCCAGCGGTTGGACGTACCACTGAGCTAGGCCCCCACCCGTGTTCTAACATGAGTCACTTCATAGGTAACATCTGCCTGGCAAAAAAATTCTTAATAATAGCCGGCCTCGACTCGCAATATTTCTACTGTAAATTGGGAAAAACAAGCTATTAACCTTCACAACGGACAAACTGTCAAAGACAAGCATACATCAGACAGACATAACCATCTACACTTCACAACAAACCCCAATCCCTACTTCTCCAAGGTATTCTCTTCTGTAAAAAATCTCCTTTATATGATAAACTAAGACACAAAGGAATATCGCTTAAAAATATTAGAAATTTTAGATTCTAAAACAATGAAAATAGCTATTTTTAGTTTATGTATATATACAATAATATACAATATATATATACATATGTCTATTATCGATTTAAAAATTTTAAGCCATCGAAGTTCCAAGGATTATAACAAAGTCTTATGGATTAGTAACAAACGTGCAGTGGCGGATTCAAGAGGGGAGGGGAGCATTGGACCCCCCCCCCCCCTGTAGCAGCCCTAATTACTATACATCTTCTATGAAATGACTGACAGGTTCAGTCATGCTTCTGCCCCCCCCCCCCCCCCCTAAAGGCAGGGCTGGATCCGCCAGTGCAAACCATAGTACATTCCATGGGTATCATATGATAGTATATACTTCATGGTATTCTGATACATACCAATGAAACAAGTCTATTAATATATATATATATATATATATATATATAATAATGCAATGTATAGAACAGTATCATGTGAGTATATCATTATAGCATCATGTCCTCAATTATCGATTTGGGATCACACAGGGGACTGCCATGTAACCTATAATAACACCTGGCATGTCATTATCACATGAATACATATATATAGAAATTAATAATTATTTTGATATCCAGGTAATTCATCAATTCTTTTGTAATATCATTCTATAAATAATGGCTGTTTCATCCATCATCTCAATTCGCAATATTTAATTATTATAAAATTTTGTTATTTTGCAATTTGAATTTAACTAATATTTTGCAAATACATCATATTGTAATGCATTATGTGTGTCTAGTACTGTCTACAGCAATAAACAAGTCAAGAAGCCGGTCAAGAAGTCAAATTACCAAATTACCCGAACGATTAATGACCCGCACTACATTTTGACACAATTTCAACAATGTTCAATGCGCAAGTTAAAAAAACTAGATTGAAAAGATACCTAATTAGTAATGAACTTAATTTGTAATATCTGTAATACTTATATTCAAATTGAAAATTTTTATTTAATTTTCCTCTCTGTCTGTGTATTATTTATTCTAGTTATTATAATATTATTTTCTTTTTTGTTATTTTATTTTTTTTGTTATAATATTTATTATTATTTCGTTAATCAAAAAAAGAAAGGGAATATATGCTATTGGCATCATCCCTGTGCATTGAAATTTTTATTGTCTGGGCAAACCATAAACAAAAACTATAATGTTTCTGTGTATTGTAATCATGTATGTATTATTTCTGGACAATAAACAAATATACTCAAGTTATCTCGAGCAATTGACGTAATATTTACTCGATTGATGTCAATCAGCCATCAATCTTTTACAGGCAGTACAAGTATGATAAGGTAATGAAGTAACGCAATGACGTCTGGTCTCAAGTCGCGATTTTCACAATTCGATAAGTTCATGAAACTCAAGAGTTGAAGGACCGAGAAGACAAAGTCCAAAGGCCAAGAACCAGGCCAAGTCCAGTCGGTTGGGTCCAAAGAACTCAACATTTTACTTCATTTTAACAAAAACAAAAACCTTTGAAAAACAAAGGTCATATTCATCAGGTCTAATACATGGTATACCGTTTTTGATATTAGCATTGCAGAACTTTTAAAATCAAAATTAATGCATAATGCTATAATAAATAAAGTTAGTTTCAATAAAAACAGCTCGTCAAATTGAACCTAGATAAAGCTCGACAAATTTTGCTATACGATGCTACCTGCTACTAAACGGCACTGTCTGGCTATAGCTGGCTACTCAAAGCCAGATCTAAAAGTACATATTTATGATGTTAGATCAATTTCTTACATTTGCCTTTTTTTTTTTTTTTTGGTGTAGCTGACTATTAGCTTGGAGTAGACAGAAGCAGCTGGCTTTAGCCAGTTTTAGCAACAGCTAGGAATAGGTTGATACAGCTGTCCTAGAGTCGACCGTATTTTATAAAACTAACTGTCATTCATAAATTTTAAAAAAATGTTAGAGCGTACAAAATGAGGATTGGTAGACCCCAGTTGTGATTATATCTTAATTCATTGCCATTTTAGCCATGAAAGGTGACATGGGAGGTGGTGGTGGTGGATTAGGGCTTTTACATCCAGTATTTCTGCACCTGATGGGCTAATTAGGACAGGTAGGGACCATGGCAATAAGACGAAGGATGAAACAGCCATCCAACATAGGCTCGACTGGGAATCGAACCCGGGACCCAGCGGTTGGAAGCCCAGTGCGCTACCACTGAGCTAGGCCCCCACCCCATGCGACACGGGAGGTAAAACTCTTCACGTTAATATTTTGAAAATATAACAAAAACCTGAAATTCTAAGCAAAACGTTTATCAAATCCATAAGAGTTTTGGTGTTTTTCCCATAAATTTTTTTTTTCTATATCAAACGTGATTAAACGCTTCAAAAACCAGATTTAAATATAACACGCTCGACCATATTAACGGCTGCACTGGTGGTGAAGTTCTCCAACCATACTTTTATAAATCTATATTAATTCTTTGAAACCACCTGTACTTGAAAGAGTAAAGTACTTTAAGATCTGAATGAGACAAAGTTATGATATATACAGCTCCTTATCTGATAACAACTCTACGTCGAGTCTGGAATGAACTGATTTTGAAATGTATGCGTATTCTTCTATCGTCACAGGTGACAAGTACCAATATATATATAATCTTTATTCATCGTTTATAACACTACATAAATATATATAAAAACAACAATGATGGAACGTTAAAATATAAAAATATATCGCAGGTGACAAACAATTGACGTCAAAGGACTAGATAGTAGATATCACTTTTTCGTATTATATATTGACATAAAAAAAATAATCGTGATATGCAATTGTATGGAATGACCCTGGCAATGACACGACAAATCCAAGTTTTTCACACCTAAGTAATTATAAATATGTGATTAATTGCTAATTAAAAATGGCCTGTCAAATTGACTTTCAACAAATGTTACACTAAGCCCCACTATGTCAAAAATACTATTTAAGATTACAAGAATATCCTATCTTCGTCACCGATATTGATATCAAATCCAAGTTTTTCACACTTAAGTGATTATAAATATGTGATTAATTGCTAATTAAAAACGGCCTGTCAAATTGACTTTCAACAAATGTTACGCTAAGCCCTACTATGTCAAAAATACTATTTTAGATTACTAGAATATCCTATCTTCGTCACCGATATCGATATCAAATCCAAGTTTTTCACACCTAAGCGATTATAAATATGTGATTAATTGCTAATTATAAATGCTAATTACACACTTCACCAGCTATCGATCATAATTCACTTTCCATCAGTAATTAGCGTCCTTGAACGGCATTGAACAATGTCGAAGGTCCTTATCGCATGTTCTTAAGATATCTATGATCAACTTCGCTATATTACAGAAAAATTGGCACGCAAATTATTTCAAAACACAAGACAATGTTAAGACTAAAACGTTGTACATTATTGAGGAAAAAATTAAAATAAAATTGGTTCAGACAGTACTATCACGGACATATTACAGTAAGTTTCGTTAAAAACGGCCTGTCAAATTGAATCTAGACAAAGCTGTCATAGCTGGCTACTCAAAACCGGATCTAAAAGTACATATTGATATATTAGATTCATTTCTTACATTTACAAGGTTAAGATTTATCTGGTGATAGATGTAAGCCGATTATTAGCTATAGAAGTAGACTGAAGCAGCTGGCTTTAGCACGTTTAGACCACAGCCAGGTACAGGTCGCTACAGACCGCTAGAGTCGACCGTATTTATGAAACTAACTGTATATATTTTGTCAATAGTACAATTTGTTGTCTATATAATTGTATGCCACCTGTCTTAACAACCTGTGTAGCACTTTTTAAATAAATCTGTCGACGACATTTTTTGGCCGTACCTTTTTGCCTTAATCCTACACATTCATTCATGACAGCGAAGTCAAGCAAAGTCAAGCGCTGTTTTTTCGTGTTTTTGCACTGACATAAGTCATACAAACACACGCCTTTTCAATATCTTGAAACGTTTCGCACACAAAAAACCAAGCAGGATTTGTCTATTTTGTCCCGTTAAAGAAAAATTCAAGTGCAAAACTGCAATAACACATAAAAATTAAAGGTCAAAAGAACTCTCAGCTACATTTTTCATTCACCATTTGTCTGGGATATTCTGACAATTTATTTTGTCAATACATTCTGCATATCTACCTTCGAATTATTATGAAACACCGAAACATTTCTCTTCGTATTAATGATTTTAAACAAATTTTTTCAAAGTTTTAAATAAAAACCAACTAAACTTGGTATTAAAGTAATTTTTAATGTTTAATATGGACTATAAATAGACTAGCTTAAAATAGTAATTGCAGAACGCGTTAAAAATAAACTCATTTCCATAATTTATGCAGTTACGATTGGTTGCACATGATGCGTTTATTATTCTATTTGGAGCAGAACTGCGCTAACGCTTCACTTATTAGAAGCAAAACAGAAATACACTGGTTTTATTTAGTTGTTTACCAATTTTAAACCCGTTTTCAGGGAAATTTCCACTAAATCGACGAAAGAAAAACTTTACATACAATATTCTTTATATCATTCAGGATGTAAAGGCTAAAAACCTAGTGAAAATTACATAAATAGTTTTCAAAGAAATAGAACTTTTTACTGCAGTCTAAATATAACCGTATAGTCAGCGATTCTTGAATTATCCGATAAATTGTATTAATAATATATTCTAGATAATGTGACATACATGAAACAAACATTACTATTATTAATTAGCGATTGTGTTATCTTCATGAGCATTCTGCTACATGTGCCTATAGATATATAAATTATTTTTATTCATACCTCAGGAGAATACCAACAATTTTAACATATCCGAAAATAAATCTTTTCTTTCACGAAACTTTTAAGGAAACTGTTATACTACCTTTTGATTAGATCGGTATATCTTGCATGTAAACTATAAGAAAATACTTCCTCTAAACTGCCAAAATACTAAATCACTGCCAAGACAAACCGCAGTGAAATATCTGAGGTGTGACTCAATATAATGGAACAGGAACTAGTCCGACCTTGCAGACATGGAGGACACTCAGAATTTGCAACATGAGCATACTCTAATGGAAGTCTTTATTTATTCAGAGTGCTCAGAACAACCAAATTATGTATATTGTTGAAAACAGATAAATATGTATATGCCATGCAAATTGTTGCACAATTGACAGCAGTGTTTCGGCTCTTCAGTGGCCCTTAAGTGCCGCCCCTTTATCATATGTTTATAGTTATAGATAACAGAGATTAATAGGCCGCAGGAGCGGCCCCGTAGGGGCCGCCCGTAGGGCTTTTATGTTTAGAGATTGGCCAAAAACTAAATCTACTGTCATGCTATTCTCAAATGACCGGACGGAACTTTGTTGTCCTAATTAATCTGCGCGCATGATGCGCACAAACTTATAATGACCTACTTACACACAAATCGTTCTGAACAGCTCTTAACTTAAGATCTAGCACAAATTGAATAAACTCACGTTAGAACATTGTTTATGATTTCTATATGATTCAAGACTGGACAAGCAGAAATATGGTTTTGAATGTTCCATGGGAGCGCTGTCAGTTGCCGTGATTTTCCAATAAGCTAGCCAACTAACTGATCATGATGCGCCCAGAGGAAATAGTCCAAAACGTCACATAACAACTAACTTTTATCGATGACGTCACAGAGAATTGCCTTTGACGCCACACCACTGCGAGGCAACCATGTGCTTGAGCTGAAAAACGATGTGTTCGCTCAACCGGAACGATCGCGATTTTGGATGCCTAGACTGTTACATAACTAATTGCTATTAGACATGAAAGCATGTTAGTCGGGTACCTTAGAATTAATTGAACACTATTGGAACAATAATGCCAATAATGGCAATATGTGAGTCTTAAAAAAAATAGAAAAATAAGATCACTTACAATAATGTCAAGTGGCTGTGGTGAATGTTTTTTTGGTTTTTTTTCTTTGTTTTGCAATTCTCAATTGCATTTAACAATGTTTCACCAGTCAAATAGGTCTAGATATTAATTACATTATTATTTAAACTGAAAATGTAAATAATTATAATTGGCAGGTTTAAATTATGTAAAATATTCAAGAAATGTAGTTTATTGTGACGGTTCTGTAATAACTAAATTTTACCAATCTAATTATAGTCACATGAACTCCATAAATAGGTCTAATGCTTAAATTATATTCCTATAAACATATGACAAATGCAATTTTTGATGACCAGAAATATAATTATGTCTCCTCACTTGAAAAAAAAAATTACAACCTTGTTTACGGCTGAACTTGAAACCTCCTATAGTGGAGATTTACAGGGGAAAACAATTTTTATACCAGAAAGTTCCTTAGATCAGTGGTATGTTTCATCAGACAAAAGTAAACCATTCAACTGTAAACGTTGCTGGATTTATTTATCTGTTAGATATAGCAGGCTAGTATGGCAGCTACACATATGAGTGGTGGGGGGGATAAATTACCACTCTGTTTACAACTTTCATGTTTACAAATTTCAAGTATTTCATCAAATTGGTAGCTGAATTATAAAGATGGTTGAACTTGGTAGTTTATCAATATTTATTACCCATTTCTCAGCTTCATTGACTGGCAATATAATAGAGTGTAAAATCTCAACTCCGTATTTTACAACTCTGTTTGCCATTTAGGTAGTAGGCCTAAATGGATTTTAAACTCATGTGCAACTTTGTTTAAGCACAAAATCAGGACATTTTAAAAATGCATTATTTAACCAACAATTTCAAGAAAAATACAATAATTTAAGCATTGCTTATACACTTGCTTTTTTGCTCCCACATGTATGAAAATGGCATGAAAGTATTTCAGTAAACCACACCTGTGGCCTCTCATGCACATTGCATTATCATATTAAAATATTACTGAACTTCTATATCTTTCATGTTTGCTATTATTAAGTGTATAATAAATAATGAAAATATGCACCTCGTTACTTAAATGCATTCACATAATTGCAGCCGATAAATTACACTCAGCGGATTAGGTTCTCAAAATAGTGACAAGAGCAGTATCTCTGAAATTAAATTTTCCCATAGTTTTTGTCCTTTCAACTAAATTTCTGAAATTATTTATCACGACATGATTTAAGCTCGGAAGAAACGTGTAGGTTTCTTCCAAGATTTGAGAATGATCATGTGGTTTGCGATCGACAAGTTACGGAAGCCATCATACTAGATGAGCTGATTTGCCTTCAAAACTTTCGCAGTAGTTCTAAGCACAACTGAAAGGCGTTGAAATTACGTTCTCTAACTTGTCTATCGTTTTTTGATGAGAAATTATTGACATCAGTTCGTAATAACAAACTGAGGCTATTTTAATATTGTTCAGCAAGAAATCCGTCCTTGCCGACGGCGCCATTTTGTGCTGGGAAGATCCAAAAAACGAAAACGAGGCACTAGCAGTGACGTGATAATAAACTACGTCACTTCAAGTGTTGTGAAGTCATCAATATCTACTCTCCCATAATTCTCAGTGCAAAATGGCGACAGAGTTTTATTGACCAAATCGGAGCTCTCGTAGTTTTTTTAGAGAACGAGTAACATTTGTCAGATCACTGCCTTCATTTCTCTTAAAAAATCAGACTATGAACTCCTAAAGAGTGGACAGGCAAGGTCAATTGAGTGCGAAAGTTTTTAGTGGCCAATCGGTCCATCCTCTACAGAGGTTAGATACGCCATCTACCATCATACCTACAGCGAAGTACCACAATAACGATTACATATACTAGTCTAGGAGATATTGCACCCGAGAACACCAGACACTAAATCAATTCTTAACTTGAACTTTCAGGAACTTTCTGGTCTTTGAAGTGACGAACAAGTCGCCAGATTCTAATCAAGCGAGAAAGTTTGCGACATCACTTCTGATCGATATATTGATCATCAGCTGATTATTGGTGACATTGTACTGTGTATTCCCAATAAACAATGATAAAATTAAAATCAAGAATAGTTGAATAACATTTTTGAATTGTAGTGGGGAGTTTTGGGGCGGCAGCGCCTAAGAAAAATAAAAAAGTAACATCGTTCTTTTTGTGAAATAAAACTGCCGCTGTCATTCATCGAATCCAAGCATTTGACGTCACACGCATAGCAACGAGGCTCGCTAAATATGGTCATAAATCTGGGTCCACTTAACTGCACTTTTTCTTCCTTCTTCAAATACAAGGTCATTTTATTCTCCAATCAATTATTTGTGTAAACCTTAGTCACATTTTTAACTAATAAATGTATTTATAAGATGATATATTACCACGTTAAATCCACGTAATACCATATATTCCATATTTGTTTTGTAGTAGAAGTCTTTGAAAGACATTCTATTCTCAGCACCCTGGGTTTTGATCTACTGAGAACTGCTGAACAAGTTCTAGAGCTCAAGAGAGCTATTGCATCATCAAGGTTTACACTAGTGTTCACTGGTGTACCCGTCATTCTGTGAACTCGTTCGGGGTCAAGTAACAGTGCTCCCAGGTCAATCGAGGACTCTCTCGTGACGCAATGCATAATTTGTGATGTGCAATTGTCCATATATGTGTATCACTTTAATTAACCATTAACCAATAGACAGTTGTCATATCATGACTGGATGGTATGTATCTACAACGGCCTAATGCCCTAATGGAGCAATCTTGAAATCAATCAATTTTGCAATCAATCAAGAAATTAATCTTTGTAAATTATACCTATACTTGTACAATAACAGTATCTATCTATCTATGTTTATAGGATCTATCTATATATCTCTCTATATATGTTTATATGTTTATAGGATCTATCTATCTATCTATCTATCTATCTATGTTTATAGGATCTATCTATCTATGTTTATAGGATCTATCTATCTATGTTTATAGGATCTATCTATATATCTCTCTATCTATGTTTATAGGATCTATCTATCTATCTATCTCTGTTTATCTGTTTATAGGATCTATCTTATATATCTCTCTCTATATGTTTATATGTTTATAGGATCTATCTATCTATCTATCTATCTATGTTTATAGGATCTATCTATCTATGTTTATAGGATCTCTCTATATATCTCTCTATATATGTTTATATGTTTATAGGATCTATCTATCTATCTATCTATGTTTATAGGATCTATCTATCTATGTTTATAGGATCTATCTATCTATGTTTATAGGATCTATATATCTCTGTTTATCTGTTTATAGGATCTATCTTATATATCTCTCTATATATGTTTATATGTTTATAGGATCTATCTATCAAATAAAACATCTAATTAACTATCTATCTATCCATCTAATTATCTATCTAACTAATTATCTATCCATCTGTCTATTTTGACTGCATTCCTGACAGCATTCCATAACCCAAATGCATTCACAGCTCGACACCCTCATCTGCATATTAAGCATCCCACACAATGGACAATGCTACTGTGCAATTGACAATTGCTATTAGACAACCCCTTACAGTATAATCTACACTTGACCCGAAATGAGTCAATTAGTCATCAAGAAATAATGGTGTGTATTGAAAATTATTATTATTAGTATTTTTATATTTATTCATACTCAGAAATAATGGTGTGTCTCAGTGTATTGACAATTATTATTATTAATATTTTTATGTTTATTCATACTCAGAAATAATGGTGTGTCTCAGTGTATTGACAATTATTATTATTAATATTATTATGTTTATTCATACTCAATGGTATACATTTGAAAGATTGAAATATAGTATATACAGGTAACTAATACATAATTCTGTTATTAAAACATTCATGGTTTTGTTTATTGTCTAATAAACATAGATTACTATTTTTGTCCAAGGTTACGAGTTTCTTAAACACTAACAAAATACTTAGGGGATTTCAACAAGGCCAAGAAAATAATTAACATTCCTGAACACAGCTACTAAATCGAAAATATTTAGTGAATTTATTATCGGAAGAAACTAACTGGTAAACATTTTCTTGTCTAATCAGCAGAAATGTGTATCAATGTTGAATAAGTATGATATAAATGCCATGTGAAATATGGGGCAGAAATTATTATTTCCAGTGAGTTGGAATCAAAACATGCATAATATAAAAAATAAAAAAAAGATGCATAATAAAAATAAATTAATGTTATTATTAAATTAACACATAGGCCTACCTATGTTAATCTAATTACCATTGGTGAAATTATTTAGGGATTAGTTGAAACTAATTCGCACTCCTACAATTTACCAGTCAGCGAAAATTTTCATGAAAACCATTCACTCATGACAGAACGCAATTCTCACAAAACTTTGAACATGTGGCCGTCTGTACCAACCTGAAATTCGTGAATTTCTTCTAAAATTGGCAGAAAGTTTCTCAGTCTTTTCGACTCCCTACGTCCATGTCCTAGAGTAAGTATTATATCCAGTCCAGCTACGCTCTTATGGTAAAATAAACTATCCATTTTCACTAAAAATTGATTAAAACTGCCACAGTTCCTCTCGTACACAGTTCCCACGTTCACCGAAACTCTGAACTGACGCACATTGCGTTATAACGTCGTCCATGACCTAATTGCATATTCATGTGCGTCATCAGCCAATCAGATGCAACGTCCTGCCCGAAATGCCAGCCAATCAGAGCAAAGAACACGTACACACCCCCAGTAAATAAACATAGCAAGCACGTTTTAATTCTTTCAATACACATAGCTGGGACTAGTAAACAACAACAAAACTCAACTTTTTTCAATAAACAAGGCATGAGTAGCCCTAGATATTTGCAGAATAATCTAGATTAGGATGGCTAGATATAACAAACCAGAATTGTTATGACCCGATGCAGCTAGCAATGCAAATATATATATATATATATATATATATATCTGACTTCATAAATTACTCAGGCATTTAACTAAAGATCATTTATGGTATTATGAACTATAAATTTGGTAAAACTTAAACTATAGTATAAAATGCTCATACTTCAATAAAAAAAATAATAAAAAATTCTATGACAGTCCGTTATCTTTTTACACAAGACCCCATATTAAAATATACCAGACTTAAAAGTCTAAAATAGCCTGTCCGAAGCAGATCAACTGCATTAAGCTGACTGCATTAAACTGTAAATTACACACTAAGAAACTTTACCTGAAATCGCATCCGAGCTTCGACCATTTCCACACTATGTTTAAAAATTGTCTATTTTTGTATTATGACTTTTAAATAACTATGAAAGTGGTCAAAGCACGGAATAAAAAAACAATTCATTAAACGGCCGTTCAGCCAATCAGATGCGGCAATTCATCAAAAGATGCGCCTGCTGAACAGCGCAAAGGCGTTGCAACCGCCCTTTTACAGACCGAAAATTTTCCTAGTGTTACACAAAGAAGAGATAACACGTTTTCTTATCTCGTTAATAAACAGTTTTCTTATCTCGTTAATAAACCAAGTGAAGGGATGTAAACAAAGGGTCACATGGAAATAATGTTGACCACTTAACCTTCATTTATTTACTAACAATTCTTATGTAAGCCAAGGTTATTAATAATTTCTTCAGGGTGTTATAAACATGATTAATTAGATTACAAACTGGCCATAAAACATTTGCTGGAACACAGTGACCTTCAAACGCTTCTTAATAATAATGTTAATAGCTCTCAATCAAAACTTAAATTCATGCCAGGGTGAAGTAGATGGTGAGGCAATAGTCT
Organism: Alitta virens; assembly: GCA_932294295.1. NCBI lineage: Eukaryota > Metazoa > Annelida > Polychaeta > Phyllodocida > Nereididae > Alitta > Alitta virens. The sequence continues at coordinate 1,926,425 of OW028586.1, forward strand.
TTTCTCTGAGCAGCCCTGAATTCAGCAGGACATAAGTCCTTCATCTCTTCTTATTACTCGTTTTGCTTTTCAGACAAAGAAGATCATAACACACTGATTCCATTGAATGATAAGATGTCAAATATACCTTAAAATTCACTAAAAATACTGCTGGTAGGATGCACTTTGTTTCAGCCAATCACAACCAAGGGCAGGAACATTTTCAGCCAATAGAATTGCAATCCTCTGCTATAGCCACCTGGTGTAAATATAGTGAACCTTCCGTGAAAATCCACTATTATTCAATATCACACTGAGAAAACTTGCTGGTCTAAAGAAAAAAAATGGTCGCAACACCTTCGCGCTGTCCAGCAAGCGAGTCTTTTGATGAATCGCCACATCTGATTGGCTAAGCGGCCGTTAAATTAATTGTTTTTTGATTCCGAGCTTCAACCACTTTCATCTATAGTTGTTTACAAGTCATAAATACATACAACCAAAAAAATAGAAAATTTTTGAACATAGTGTGGAAATGGTCGAAGCACGGATGCGATTTCAGGTAAGGTTTTCTTAACGCTTCAGCTTCTGAGCAGATACAAGCAATAAGTTACAAAAAAAAATAAATAGGCACAGAATTAACCATTCAAAGCGGCCACTTTTACTCCCCCCACCCCCCTTCTATAACATGTGATTTTTAAAAAACAAAATATAACGTCAACATTTATCAGCAAACTAAACCAATAATCGCTAAATCTATTGATCAAATGTTAATATCGTTATAAACAACAAAATGTTGTACTTATTGCTGAACTGAACCAAAACAGACTCATAATCAAAGAGTACTCCACATGGATATATTGTAACACAGTCACAAGGACAGAAAAGTAGAGCAAATGGTCTCAATTGTTTTTCCAACTGCTGACCCATCTGTGATTCAACCTTGGATAAACTAGACTCCACCACAAGCCCAATGTCACAGAACTGTTTGTCTAAGCATTTAATATTTACTAACTACCCAAGGGACTGTATTTCAACCAATATATCTATCTATTTGTCTATCTATCTATCCAGCTATCTGTCTATCTATCTGGCTATCTCTCTGTCTGTCTATCTATCCATCCAACTATCTATCTATCTGTCTATCTATCCAGATCTATATATCTATCTATAGCTATCTATCTGTCTATCTATCTAGCTATCTAGCTATCTATCTCTCTATCCATATATCTGTCTATCTGTCTATCTATCTGTTTGACTGCCTGTCTGTCTATCTATCTCTATATCTATATATCTATCTATCTATCTATCTATCCATCCAGATCTATCTATCTATTAATCCATCCAGATCTATCTATCTATCTATTAACTAAACAGAACTATAAAAGAACTTTCAGTACTGTTCAGCCAATAATATGATAATCTTGACCACTGCCCAGTTTGTTTACACTGACCATGTAGCGGCTGGTCACTGACCACTGTGTTTACATAATGAGTTTAAGCTGGACAGGAAAATACAGTCTAACCTTGATATTGACAATTTCGAACTTGGTTGTCTAGAACACAAAGCACATTACAGTACAGTTGGACCAGTTTATCGAACCCCGGTAATATATAAATAACGAAGAATTTTACAATCCATATACTTCGTTAAATTGTAATCATTTGGTTAGAAGTGGGTCTGGTCCTGCAAGACTACAAAAAGTTGGGTCTAATTTATATTTTAATAGTGTAGGTTTTAATAGTGGATTTTCACGGAAGGTTCTCTGTATTTCCACCAGGTGGCTATGACAGAATACTGCAATTCTATTGGCTGAAAAAATTCCGGCCCTTGGCTGAGATTGGCTGAAGCAAAGTGCATCCTACCAGCAGTATTTTTAGTGCATCTTAATGTATATTTGACATCTTATCGTTTAGTTGATTTCTGTTATTTTCCTTGAGAAAATTATATTTATGGAATCAGTTAGCTATGATCTACTATGTCTGAAAAGCAAAATGAGTAATAAGAGGAGAGGAAAGACTTATGTCTTGCTGAATTCAGGGCTGCTCAGTGAAATGACTCTATTGCGAGGTGGTCATATATAATACAAGTTCTACTATATACTGACAGTGCTGACAGCGACATAATCCTTAAGTAATTTGAGAACCGACTATTGACCTTCGCAATACCAATATTATACGAGTATCTCATAGGTGAATGCACCCTGTAGGATAAGCAGCCAAGATTTGAAGGCCACATGGTCCAATGACCGGGCAGACCAGCTAAATGTCAGGAAGTTCAGATGGTCCAATGACCCGCTAAACACTGCTAAATGTCAGGAAGTTCATGGACTTTGGGATAAGACCAGCGGCAAGCCATGATATAACAGTCACCTGAATCAAGCCAAAAGTTTTCAATAATGGTTAATAGAGTCTTTTCAGAGCCCTGAATTCAGCAAGACATAAGTCTTTCCTCTCCTCTTATTACTCATTTTGCTTTTCAGATATAGTAGGTGATACCTAACTGATTCCATAAATATAACTTTCTCAGAAAAATAACAAAAATCAACTAAATGATAAAGTGTCAAATATACATTAAAATGCACTAAAAATACTGCTGCTAGGATGCACTTTGCTTTAGCCAATCACAGCCAAGGGCGGGAACTTTCTCAGCCCATAGAATTGCAGTATTCTGTTTCAGCAACTTGGTGAAAATACAGAGAATCTTCCGTGAAAATCCACTATTGCATAACACTGTGTTGTCACCTCACAGCCCAGCGACCTAATTATGTACATGTTTTGCTCGTTTACTCATCTAAAGCAAATTAATCAATTTCTGTATAGTCCATAGGCAAGCTTATGATATTGAAGGTCTAACAATGTAATTACAGAATAATTAGATGTTTATGTGCTGAGTTTACGCAATTCTTGTTACGACAAGCAGGCAATTCAGAAAAATTGCCTAAACTAAAAAAATATGAATCCATTTCTCTTGTATTTTTAAGAGAATATTTCTTAAGTCTATACTCAACCTATCGGCTACATTGTTCAACCAATCAGAATGTCCATAATTAGGTCGCTGGGCTGTTAGGTGACAGCACACAGTAATGACGGAAGTAACGATGTACTGTCACAGTGTGACCTTGTATACGCAAAAGCATGGACACTTAATGAATCAATGTTCGTCAATAACAGACAATAAAAAAAATATCTATCCAGGGTTGGCAAATTTAACCCACCCAGAATGACAAAACAATATTTAACACTATTGTATCTGAAACATAACCAAGATCAATGGCTGTTACCCCAATTTGCAATTGTGAAAACATGAAATCACATGATGGTTAGGCTATTTATTCGACATTGCTTTTAGCTCTTTAATTATAACCACTGGGTTCATTTCTAGGTCGAGCCCAAGTTGGATGGCTGTTTCATCCATCATCTCATTGCCATCCTTCCATCACCCTAAAATGTATTTCTAATAATTTGCTATCCCATGCGGCGAGATTGTAGGAGGGTTTTCACCAGGTTTAACCCACTTTTGCCGGAGTTAAACTCATGTTACCCGGGTTATACCCAGGTTTTACCCGCTGGGTTGAGCAAAATTGATTTAACCCGGGTTAAATTCCAACCCTGAGCGTTACAAAGTATGAAAAACCCAAGCACTATTTATAAGTATTGTGGAAGTCACAACAAAGAAATGATAACTTTTTCAAAGTACTCATATTTTTCAAACATTATCTAAGTACTTTCTTTTTGCCACACATCTTGATAACTCTTAAAATTTTAGATACAAGATACCAAGTATCTAAAGATTAGATAGCCCATGAGGCAGACCTTCCTCAAATTTCAAAAATTATGACTTCACTTTTCCAGAAAGTACTTATCAAGTCCGTCTTCCGGCTGCTAAGTTAACATTTTTTGTAAAAGTAAAACTATAAATACTTCTTAATAACATAATATTAACACTAACTTTAATACTGTATTATTTCGCTGGGAAATAACAACTGCCAGTCAATTTCCATACCATTTTTGGAAAGCTAGGACTCAACGTGGAAAATTACAATTAAGTACGTGGCAAATTACTGCTGGCCACCACTGGTCAACTGTGGGTTAATCTTCCTTAAAGCTGGATTGTCGCTCAATATGACAGTGGCCAAAATCTATTGCATTCACTTCATTGTCTTCTTAATACTGATTACCTACCATCCAGAGCCTTGCTGGGTTCGCTATCTCTCTATAAAATAAATAAACTTCACCTAGTATTAAATCGTTCATGCCATCCAAAATCCACTACGTCGCAATACTCAACAATGGGTGATGATGCCATTTCCATTGTATTTCCAATGTTTTGGTCTGGATTATCTTTAAATTTATTTATTTATATTTTTTGTAATTAATGCCTGATAGATTCATTAGCTTACACATATTTAGTGTGCCTTGATCAAATAAGGTGATTTTCAATCATATTAAAGTTTTAGAAATTTATTTTTATTTTTTGACAGACGGCGGTTCTTTAATAACCATGACAACTGTTGCTTTCTTCCGAGTTATAGCAACCTCAGATTTGTGATACAGATTTACTGATTACAGAAAGGATCAAGATTGTTAAATCAGTTGTCCTTTTCCGTTAAATCAATATGATCTTCCTCTACAAAGTATTTTTGCACGAGTCTATAATAGAACAAGTAAAAAATTATCAAGTGCTTCTGAAAAGAATGAATCTAGGTATTGATTTATCTTCGTTAAATCAATACTTGTGTTTAATATCTTTATTGATGTCCCGGTCTCTGCATTGCGTAAGATTTTACCCGTCTCATGCAGCGCTTACTAGTGTATCTATCCACAAATATATTGACAACATGAATATTAATATACAGCTCTAGGACAATTGTCTGGGACTGAGTAGATTAACAATTAAAGCTTAACTGTTGGTTAAAATTACTATTTCTACAACTTATTTGGCAAAAAATAGCGATATTTTTTCAATATTTCATGGACCCCAAATATTGGCATAAATTTGGGTCCCCTATACTGCACTAAACCCCAATATTTATTTCAGTTCTGAACTTCTGATCCCACCAGTTTCTGAATCGAATGATCATTACGAGGAGACTGGTCCCAAAATTCCTGCTTTTATCGAATTGAGTACATGTACACAGCCTGCTATAGGCCCGATATTTGCGTGGATATTAGGCGACGGTTTTTTTATCTTTTGTTTCTCGACACCGCCGGTCAAACTTTTGCAGTGCCGCTCAATTAATTAATCAACAATTGTCTGGGCCAATATGTGTATTGCATCTCAAAGTATCACATCACCTGTGTTATTTATGGAAAAAAAAACACCTTCTGGGGATTTTTATTTTATTTTCCGACCGACCATCTCATGAAAAACGGTCCGAGAAAGTTCCGAGAAACATAAGATCAAAAAACTGTGGCCTTATAAATCATGGTGATCGATTTGGCTCAAAACTGCACTTCGAAAAAGTTAAGCGTTACTGTGTCTGACAAATCCCAAATGAATTGTTAATGTACTTATGTACAAGTAAGAAAGGTCTCCAAGCGACTATCTCTACAACTGGAATACAACCCCTCCGCAGAGACTGCACACTGTGCTGTCACCTAAAAGCCAAGCGACTTGATTATGTACATATTTTGCTCGTTTACTCCCCTACACTAAATTAATCAATTTCTCTTATAGTTTTTAGGCTGGCTTATGGTATTAAAGGTCTAACATTGATTATACAGAATAATTAGATGTTTGTGTGCTGAGTTTACGCAATTCTTGTTCTGACAAGCAGGCAATTCAGAAAAATTAAACTAAAAAAATATGAATCCATTTCTCTTCGATGTTTGACAGAAGATTACTTAAATCACACAGCCTGGCCGCTACACAGTTTAACCAATTATTTTGTTTAACTGGGTAAACTAGCAAAAAATGTCCATAATTAGCAGGTCGCTTGGCTTCGAGGTTAAAGCACAGTGTACACTGTTCTACTCAAGGAACATCCTTCGCTGACCCGCTGCGACTAGCTGACGCAGTACACAGGTAGGCGGTGACATTAACCAGGAGGGATTCCTCCCGATAGCGTGCGTGCGCATCCTAGGCTTTAACATTTAAAATGCGTGGACCCGAACGTGTTCCCCAGTCTAAAAATAGCACAGCCAATCAGAAAATTCCAGTCTTGGCCAATCAGCCATTCGGGATAGGTAGAGGCGACCTGCTTAGGCAGGTCCCAGCCAAGGAACATCCAACTGACAACTCCCCCTAGTGTATTGTGCAAGAACTAGGAATACTATAATGCTATGAGACTATAGAATCATAAAAATATGCTTTCATAAAGCTGAGTACATAACATAACTGTTTAAAATTATGAAGTTCCTAGTAAACAGTCATGCTGATAGTTTTTAGTTTATATAATCAGTGGTAAAAGCTGAGCACATAAAGTTCAAGTTGGTAAAAAATAATTTTGACGTTTAAACTGAATAAATTTTGACTTTAAACAAAACTGTCTAGTGGATGTATCAAAATATGATACCCTCAGAAATAAAATGTCCCTAACGGAATTACAAAATATTTAATATTTACACGAAAAAGTAAGCAAAGACATGAAACAAAGTTTAAAATATTTCAGCCATGCGAAGTGATAGCAAAGCTTGAGCACCTAGAGGTCTAGTAGTGGAAACATTCCATCAAGAAAAAAAAAATTCAGCAAATTTAAAATCGACTCTTAAGAACTTACCGATGCGTGGCGCCAGTAATGAACGATGTCCCAGATATCTGATGACGGATGCAGGAGAAGATACGAACGGTACTCTTCCCAACTGATGCGTAGAGTCCCATCTTTGTCCATTCTGTATTTTATAGAAAAAAGCAAGGTTATTCTACTGCTTCAACATTAGGGCTGTACACCGGTTCTCGATATACCGTTTGCACCGGGACAAGGATAACAATACGGATATTGATAATCGTTATGTAATAATAACGGTACACTGAAACGATATGCAGATCGGCGTTTTTGGCAAAAGACACGTGTGATGCCCAGATGTTTTGAGCGCTTTCAAAGGAATTTGTGCTCGGACTTAACACAAGTGCTTGAAGTTATAATAAAGATTTGTTCATTAAATTCAATAGTCTCTTCCCATTATATTAGGTTATCATAGGTTTTATAAATTTTTTGTTCTGACCGACATAGTTTAGTGATACAAATCACGATACGCATCGTACCGGTTTTACTGTATGGCGATACATATCGTATCGTTTTGAAAATAAAGGTGTACAGCCCTATTCAACATGAAAGGTGAGAAATCAAGCTCTTCACCGAGGCATCTTAAGCCTTTAGGCGACGGTTTTTTGATCTTTCGTTTCTCAACACCGCCAGCCAAACTTTTGCAGTGCCGCTCAATTAATAAATAAACAATTGTCTGGGAAAATATGTGTATTGCATCTCAAAGTATCACATCACCTGTGTTAATTTATGAAAAAAAAAAAAAAAATTCTTGGGATTTTTTTATTTTCCGACCGACCGTCTCATTAAAAACGGTCCGAGAACGTTCCAAAAACATAAGATACAAAAACCGTCGCCTTATTGCCTACACTGCATAATAATTTGCAGCCGTGCACCGAACAAAACTAACACATGTACAGAAATGTTTTTCGGGTCCACAACCTCCACGTTACCTTCACCTTGGCACTAACTTTCGCAGCGCGGCATCGGTTGAGATTATCTTATTTCTTCACACAAGAGCACAAAGCAACCTTGAGTATGCAGAATAAATAACACGAAAATGCCACATGGCCTTTGTATAGTATTTCTTGGTGTCATTATACTCCATCATCCGTCGTTTGGTCTAAGAAATTTTTAACATATCAGTTGGTTATCAAGAAATTCAAAGAAAACATTCCCTCCGGAAAAAGTGTAGTATAGCGGACCCAGATTTATGACCATATTTAACCTATTTCACGAGCCTCATTGCCAGGCCTATGATGAAAAAAGGCTCGAAATCTCTTTATGACGTCACAAACAAATGTAGCTATGACGGCGGTTTTCATATTCACGGTTAAGACAGAGTTTATTTTTGCTTTTTCTAGGGGGCTGCCGCCCCCAAACCCCCGCTACTTTACACAAAATGTTATTCTAATTGTGCTAGAACTTCAATCTTGTGAAATATTTGATAAAACTAAGTTTTAATGGACGCTAAATATGGGCATAGATTTGGGTCCGCTATACTGCACTTAACCCCTTCCTCCCTTTAAGAGTTTCACGTGATCATAAATAACTTATATATAAAATGACTCGGAGATATTTTAAATTGTATTGACGTACAGAGGTCTTTAATTATCTTGGACAAACTAGTTACGATAGCAGTCGATATAACGTAGAGTCGTAAGCGACTACTCAAATACGAACTACACCCGAACCGACTAATAAATGGTGCACCCAAACCGATGATCCACTACGAAAATGTAACTGACTGACATCACTAGTAGTATTGCAATGTAGATCAGCAAAATTATGCTATTCATTGGTATTGAACAATAAGCCTTCCAATTGTGTTCATAACCTTGTGGAAAATAATACTTTTAGCAGTCAGCTTTCAAAGCTTAACCTTGACATATTTAGAACTTTAGAATCAATTTAATTATATTATGAATAACAGAAGGTTACAACTACATAAACCTGATGACTTCACTATTGCCTTGCACACAACATACTACAGTTAATTTTTACATTTAAAAATCTTGATCTGCCTCAGTTTTACTGCAATTACTCATTTCCATGATCACTATTTTGTCAACTCACCGGCGAAGTATTCTCTCAGCTTCTGGCCTCTCAATTTGTACTCCCAGCTTCTGAAACGCTTTCATGATTTCATCCGTGTCCAAGACACCTAAAATCAAACATTTCATACCCATGATCACTGATGATTCTTAATATTTTCATTATTTGCAATAATAATACCACAGGTGGCAGCACATTCCAATACAAGCCCTGCCACCTGGTGTGAATTATAATAATTATCTGTTGACCATAAAATCATTCACCTGAAAAGATACAATTGCTATGACTATGGAAATGGAACGTAAAGGACACACAAGATGCACAAGTACCCCACCCAAATGCACCGATTTCGTGACATTAAGTACAATATTTAGCTAATTTTTTTTAAATAGGAACACTAAATTTAGTTTATTACAAAGTTCAAAACTGCTGTATTGCCATAGAAGCCCATATATTGATAACCAGATTAAAACTGGCCAAAGTAAAATTCCCGAACCCACTTTATCGTTTATAATCAGTATTGCTTCCTAAGCAAATACTGTTGAGCTCTATTTATATAATAAATACTTTTGAATCCCAGTGCAAACAATAATATGCATGACAAAGGACCAATTACTTTATATAAAGTTACATGTCACCCATTGTTGATGTATATTGCAAATATCTACATGTCGAACATGTAATCTAATACCTTGAACATACATGCTATATGTCAGCATAACAGCACACATTCCGAACTATTTTTATCTTCATACTTTTTACACGTTTAATATGCTATAGTTCATATATATATATTTCTAATATTTCATAGAAGAGCTACACAAAGCTATATAATCCATTTGTCTTAAGAGCCAGTTTTTCTAAGATTCAGGCACTTAACCATTAGGGTGTGATATACCACATCTCAGATTTTGCCCACAAATATTTTTTTGGTAAATATTTGCTAAAAAGTGGGGAAAATCTTTTTTTTAGCCCCCCATACCTTTTAGGTAATTTTTAGGGGCTCTTTGAAATATAAGGGCTAAAAACTTCTCCTGTGAAAATCGGGATTTCAAATGCAATCTTTTCAGTGCGCCCTTAGTGAACCTCTGTGATATTTGAATGGCTAAATATATGGGGTCAAGGGTTTCATTTGGTATCAAATTAATGGGGGTTGACTTAGGGCGCAGACAATAGGGGGCTCTCAAAGTTACTACTTGCGACCATTTTATGCCACATTGCCAGGGCAATTGTGGATTGCGCCCTAAGTTTACCTCAATGTTTTGTGCATGCATATGAAGGAAGGGTCCTATACTATAACTTTAGATGAAAATTAGGATGGTACACTGAGGGCGCATGCCCACAGGGGGCGCTGTTTCCTGTAAAAAATGAAACAGACCCTTTTTCAGGGCTCCCTCTCTCATTGCGCCCCAAGTCAAATTCAATGTAATCAACCAAGTTATGTTCCAAAACATCTCTAGTTTCTGTGGTATAAGAATCACTGAGGTACTCCTGTCCATTACCTCTCTATAATTTTTTATATGTACCATTTATGACGATTTTGCCGTTTTTCTGAAAATCACCAGGATGCTTTCAGAATGTGTCCTAAAAGTCTTGCAAGTTGTGTTTCTACAGGTTTTTGATTGTGAGGAATACATTTGTTTGGAATGCTAAGAGTGCATGCCATTAGGGGGTGCCACAAGTACACAAAAATGAAATAAAAATGCCAGCTCTCCTATAATTCAATGAAAACAAAGAAAGTTTTATTGTCAAAACAATACATGAGACATAGACAGTAACTACTGCCTATAATATTAATTAGTTGTAATTTTTCACCACATGCTGAACATTTTATGCCTGATTTTAATCTGTAACAGGCATTACACAGTCTACATGTCTATAACTGCTCTGCTCACAATATTGACTATAAGTACAATGTACAACAGACAAATAATTATCCAAATGCTCACATCAACAAAGTATGGAATATACACATAAAACTGACTAAGCACACTTCAGTGTACATTGTACAACAGACAAATCTTTTACAAATAATTATCCAAATGCACATCAACAAAGTCTGGAATACTCCTATATGATTTTACATCAAAATTTAAAATCACATCTATTTTTAAAATTAAGGAAAATTTGTAATTTTATTAAATTATAACTTTACTGTGATTCTACTGTTTTATAATCATGATTTTAAAAACAGCTAATGAATTTCAACTGTATATCCTAATTTTACAAACTGTGCTTTATTTACCCATTATATATTCTACTTTTATCATTTGCCATATTGTGAGAACCGTCAATTGTTTTTAAAATGAATGAGTGCAATATAAAATCTGAATAAATGTAGACTTAAATTGAACAATTTCAAAATATGAATGCTAAATATAGACAAAATACATTGCTAATCACAATATCAAACGGGGTAATAGCTTCTGGGGCCTGTCATCTATCGAACTGCTTGTTCCAGTCTTTCACAGAAATAACTTGAAATGGAAGATGGTGAGAAAGTTAATTCAGAGTTCATCCAGCATGATTAAGTCGTAAGCACAAGAAATTTGACAGAATGCTTCAGAGATTTCTTGTTTAGGTTCAGAGTTTCAACAACTTTTTAAGCTTTTCCACATCATCCGCAGCAAAAATTAAGTGACCAAACACGGCAAATTGTCATCAATGGTACATATAAAAAATTATAGAGAGGTAATGGACAGGAGTACCTCAGTGATTCTTATACCACAGAAACTAGAGATGTTTTGGAACATAAATTGGTTGATTACATTGAATTTGACTTAGGGCGCAATGAGAGAGGGAGCCCTGAAAAAGGGTCTGTTTCACTATTTTACAGGAAACAGCGCCCCCTGTGGGCATGCGCCCTCAGTGTACCATCCTAATTTTCATCTAAAGTTATAGTATAGGACCCTTCCTTCATATGCATGCACAAAACATTGAGGTAAACTTAGGGCGCAATCCACAATTGCCCTGGCAATGTGGCATAAAATGGTCGCAAGTAGTAACTTTGAGAGCCCCCTATTGTCTGCGCCCTAAGTCAACCCCCATTAATTTGATACCAAATGAAACCCTTGACCCCATATATTTAGCCATTCAAATATCACAGAGGTTCACTTAGGGCGCACTGAAAAAATTGCATTTGAAATCATGATTTTCACAGGAAACATTTTTAGCCCTTATATTTCAAAGAGCCCCCAAAAATTACCTAAAAGGTATGGGGGGCTAAAAATGTGATTTTTCCCACTTTTTAGCAAATATTTACCAAAAAAAAAATTTTGGGCAAAATCTGAGACGTGGTGTATCACACCCTGCCTGAATCTTAGAAAAACTGGCTCTTAATTCAACATATGGATATCATTTATTATAAATGTATATTGTCTTGCATTCTAAACTTATGCAACACTGACAATAAGCCATTCTCTATATCCAATTACTCTTAAGTTTATTAATATCTGGAGAGTAAGCTCTCACTCTAGCTCTATTAATATGTATTGATCCTTTGGATCCAATCACTATGGCTACGGCCAGCTAAACGCCCTGTATTGATCCTTTGGATCCAATCACTATGGCTACGGCCAGCTAATGGCCCTGTATTGATCCTTTGGATCCAATCACTATGGCTACGACCAGCTAAACGCCCTGTATTGATCCTTTGGATCCAATCACTATGGCTACGGCCAGCTAATGGCCCTGTATTGATCCTTTGGATCCAATTACTATGGCTACGGCCAGCTAATGGCCACGTTTTGATCCTTTGGATCCAATCACTATGGCTACGGCCAGCTAATGGCCCCGTTTTGATCCTTTGGATCCAATCACTATGGCTAAGGCCATCTCCTAGGCTTCCGCTAAATGATCGCCACAGTCCTCTTGGCGAAATTTATGTAACTGTCGCTATTTCTTTGTATAGTAATTTCTTGGTTAAAAAAAATATGGTTTCGGTATTTTTATCCTCTTCAAATGCAATCAATAACATTAGCTAAATTACACATTAAAATAAATACAAAAATGTATTGAAATTCAAATACATTTTGGACAAATATAAGGACTATCTTGCATCGATGGTTAAAATTAAAAATAAATCAGATTTTTTGTAATCTAAATCTGATTTGGTTTAGGGCCTTAGTACTGTCTAGCATCAGCCAACTGTGACCCATTTTCCATCACTTCTTAGTAAACTTACTAAACTATCTCTACAAATGAACAAAACTTTTGACTTATTTAAAAATTTGGGTTTAAAAAAAGTTACTATAAAAAACTCAAGTTGTATTCAAATCAATCATGTTTTGAGTTGTAAATTGTATAAAAAAAAAAAATCAGGACAAAAACAATATTGTTTTTTTGCCTTGATTTAAATTATGATTAACTCAATGATTTAAATTGTTAGATTTAAATCTGTCTTCCCGGCTATCTTGTGAATGAATAACTGGATCAATTACATCATGTAAGCAGCTTTAAAGAAAGACATACAAACCCACGGAAAAATCCGTCAATAACATCCGGAGAGACATGATTTTATAAGTAACTAACTCGATGTTTATTTACAACTTGTTAGCTGTGTTTAGGCCATTGTACTCCCCGAAATGTAAACTGAACGTTTGGCAAAGCATAACATACCATCTTTATTGTGATCCAGCAGGCCGAAGGAGAGTTTAAGTTGCTTTTCATGCTCCAGAACGTAATGGACGAACTCCCGGAAGTCCAGACCGCCATCCTTGTTCTGATCGTTCTCTTCGATGAATTTCTGGAAAATACACAAGAGGTCGAAGTTATTTTCATGATAACTTCACTTTCAGTACTAATTAGAGCTGTACATTGGTTCTTGATATACCGTTGGCATCAGTACAAGCTTAACGATATGGGTATTGATAGCTGTTATGTAATAAATTAACGATACACTTAAACGATATGCAGAATGTGCTGCCCAGATGTTTTGAGTGCTTTCAAAGGAAAATATCCAAATATCCTTTGATTTAGCTAAGGGTGTGAAGCTATAATAAAGATTTGATCATTAAATTTGGTAGTACCTTTTTATTAAGTAAGGTTTAATAATGAACTTTTACATGTTCTGAAAGACATAGTTTAACGATACGTGTCATGCTACGTATTGTATCGGTTTTACGGAATTGTGATGTATACGTATCATATCGTTTTGAAGATAAAGGTGTACAGGCAGTACAGCCCTAGTAATAATGCACCAAAAATGACATGCTCAATATTATTTTTCACCCCAAAACAACAACTTCATAAACAGCTGATTTCAAAATTGTCAAGAAAATTGTTTCTCCAAATCTTTTTTGTGTGTACATTATTAGGTTTGTCTGCTGAACTCCATCCCCGCTTTGATGGTAAATCAGTTAAGTTGAAAAGGAAAACCATCCATGACATCTGGCTGTTATTACTGTTAAATAACTATTCCTAAAATACTTAGATAACTATTTCAATTGTTTTTCTAGGATTTGCATAAAACATCACAGCTTTCTGATCTCCAGCCTGCAGACACCGAGATGATACACTTAACAGAAAATGACACTGCTCAGTGTGCAAATAACTGTAGTGTTCAAAAGTTGACACCCAAAGGCTTAATTTGGCAACATACAATTGCCCATTTACACCAAATTACTCGTGCAGTTTTTGCCTGAAAAAGTAGGACACAAATAATTGACAGCTCCCAAGACCGGTTTTTTTTAACCTCTGATTCTGAATGAATGACAGCAACACGTGGTCAGACTAATTAATCAGCTTAATTGCAATTAATGTATCTGTATACAAAAGATTAGAGGGTAATTGTGGTATTGCGCAGTTTTTTGATAGGGCACGTAAAAATAAACATGAGGGATGAACGTGCAACCACCTGAGCCTGCCCTGGAATGACAGGGACTTCGAGTTGTTGGAGAGCTTCAGTCAAATCATTCACATCTATTCGGCCATCTTTGTCTACGTCTAGGCTGTCAAATAATTCCGACAGACGCTTCTGATCCTCCGGAGTTAAACTATGCTGTATTTGAGTCATTTTTAGTCGCTCAAATTCAGTTCACAACCTTGAATTCGACGGACACACTCTTCTCCTCCCTTCATTTTCACTGCTCGTGCAGACGACCAATGAGATCGAAGGAAAATAGGTTATCTTTTCAGGCCCGCAGAAAACGATACATTAAATTAAAAAATAATTCCTTAGTCACCAATAACCAGCCACTTTTTAAAAAAAATCATGAAAAATCAAATTATATCTATTACAATGATTACCAGAATTTTGGGTTGACATATTTCAAGGAAAATGTGAAAATTCATAATACTGCGGATCTGATTTTGGCACTAGAAAACAAGGCTTCATCGAGGGAGGAGGTTTTCACAGTAGGCGGCTGTGTTTCCTATAAGAAGGACTGCGATCGGACGCGAATCATTCATATTTAGCGGATATTTTACATTTGATAATGTGGACACCTGATCTGAACTATTCTGACTGGATTTTATGGGAGAAAACCGGCGTTTAAGGCTGTTCAAAATCGGTCTGTCATTCACACAGTAGCAAACTGTCCAACCTGTGCCTGTGCCACTGTGGGGGTGTTTTGGAGATGCCCCAGTAATTTCAGATTATTCGCTGAAAGTTATGTCATTCATGATCAAAAAGAAACGTTTCAAGTTCAATGTTAACTTTGAGGTGGAGGAGTTGTCCTCAGTACCGTTTGTGAGCGGAGTACTGTTCGCCAAAATTCGTCTTCTGGATGGTGGGACTTTCACTGAACTCACTTCAAGGTAAGATTAATGAGCTTGCTGCCACGCCTTTTTAATTCACCCCTCTGTGTCAATTACAATTGGGGTGAGAATGCTTCACACCTTTAGGTCTGGTAACAATAGACTCACATTTTTGATTGTTTCGTCTGTGTTGGTCTAGAAGCTCATGAATCAAATGTGATTATTTAGTAAAACCAGTGGTTATGGGGTACTGGTAAAACCAATATTGTCACCAAAGACTAAATCAGATCTAATTAGATATCATTGTGGTGTTTACAGGTTATAAAATATTCTCTTGTTTAGACATGATCTGGTCATGCTAGTTTACATGCACAGATTGCTCTTTTATAATTGTGCAAGAAGGCGTATCTATCAAACGCTATGAATAGTTCTCAATTCTGATTGTGTGCTAGCCAATGTGATCGCATCACAGCATTTTGTAAATCATTAATTTTAGCGCAGTTGTCAGGGTCATAAGTATAATAAGTGTTGCTGTAATTCATGTAGAATATGCTTCACAACAGCCAGATCCGCAATGATTGTGGGCATTTTGAAGCAGGCCACCTTAGCATAGATTAACTTCTGGACTGCCGGTGGCCCCCTCAAAGACAACATAACAATGATTAACTTCTGAACTGCCTGTGGCCCCCTCAAAGACAACAGACTGACCAATCCTCAGTCATGCATAACAAACAAAGCTTAGATTTTCACTGACCACAGTCCACAATCCTTAATAACACATTCAAGGTCCCTTGACAAACATGCCGCCCTGAGGACTTCCCAACATTCCTGGTTTGTGTGTTTGACTGTTTGGATCTTCATGCCACCTGATCCTTGCATTGCAATGTGACACAGGCGTCTGCAATTCAAACCTCCGTCATGTTTAAGACTCAGTTTATGTAGGCATCAGAGACTTAGATGCGTGGTACCAATAGTTTTTTTTATTATATATCTCTGTCTGAAACCCTGTGGCCATGTGTTTTTGATGACATATGTATGGTGCAAATTGCTCCTCACTTCGGAGTATAGCGCAAAAAAAATACTCGATCCTTCGAACTGGTTTTGCACTCGTATTTCGTTGGACACATTGTGGGATTTATATAATATATGTGATGTTTTTCAAATAGCGGAATAGATTGTGTGGACTGACTGCTGAATAGACTAGACATATGCCGGGGGAAAAAATTGTTGATATTGGTATTAATCACAAGTAGGTAGAAGAGTAAATATGTAACTATGCACTCAGATAATCATATATTCTTGATAATTAATGCATTGCATTCTTACACTGTTTGAAGTTGTTATTTGTATGTGTAATATGCAATAGTGGATTTTCACGGAAGGTTCTCTTTATTTCCACCCGGTGGCTAAAACAGAATATTGCAATTCTATTGGCTGAAAAAGTTCCCGCCCTGTGCTGTTATTGGCTGAAGCAAAGTGCATCCTAAAAGCAGTATTTTTAGTGCATTTTAATGTATATTTGACATCTTATTATTCAGTAGATTTCTGTTCCTGTGATAGTTATATTTATTGAATCAGTTAGTTATGATCTACTATGTCTGAAAAGCAAAATGAGTTATAAGAGGAGAAGAAAGACTTATGTCTTGTTGAATTCAGAGCTGCTCAGTGAAAAGACTCTATTATCAAACAATTGTTTGCACTAGAATTGGTGCATGGCATGTTAGGGTAGTAATATCCTCAGACCAAATAGCCGTAGACCTGTTTAGCAGGTTTAACAGTGTCTAACCTGTATTTAATGTTTTAAGTTGGAACTTGGAAGTAACGCAGTCTTGGTGGGAAGTTGTGATGTATGCACAATGCCAAATGTGGGTGGCTCGTAAAAAGTATATTAGATCTTTCACGTTTCTTTATTGTGATATAAGCTGATATATTCACTTGTCACTTTCTTAACAAGTTGAATAACTATTTGTGTTATCCGCTTGTTTTCTAAGAAGATTGATTGGTGAAGTCTAAGAAATTTAAAGTGACTTAATGTATATATTTTTTGTGCATAAGGCGTGAGAATACCTCTGTTTGGTTAGATTCATTTTGTGATCGTATTTCAAGTGTATTTCAACTGTTCAAGTGGTCTTTGTCTGGCTTGACATATTCTTAGCACTCAGAATCTAAGCAGGTGACAGCAATCTTTTGACTATTACCAGTGTTTACAGAAGCCGTTGTGTAGTGCCTCTTCTTTCGATAACTTTTGACGTTAATTTCTTATCACTCGATAATCTCTCATTGTTGCGATGTATCAATATCATCGCGATCAATCGAGCACTTTCTCTCGCTTTTTTCACAATTCATAATTCGTGTAGCACATGATCAGCTGATGATGCCCATGATTGTCATTCATTGATCAAATGGGTAGACAGACGGACGGATAACAATTTATTTTAGCCAATAGCGAGAGATATACCTATTTGCAATACAGCGATACCCTGCCATCGAGACTAGCTTAAAATAATGGATTTTCACGGAAGGTTCTCTGTATTTCCACCAGGTGGCTACGACAGAATACTGCAATTCTATTGGCTGAAAATGTTCCCGCCCTTGACTGTGATTGGCCGAAGCAAAGTGCATCCAAGCAGTACTATTTTTAGTGCTTTTTAATGTATATTTGACATCTTATCATTTAATTGATTTTTGTTACTTGCCTGAGAATATTATATTTATTGAATCTGTGGGTTACGACCTACTATGTCTGAAAAGCAAAATGAGTAATAAGAGGAGAGGAAAGACTTATGTCTTGCTGAATTCAGGGCTGCTCAGTGAAACGATTTCATTGCTTGGTCTACTTGTCTCAGAACTTTGTGAGGTAAATGACAACTTCGAAAGACGAATAGCTTCAACAGCTAGGCCTATCTTTATTGGTCTGTCACCGTCTGGGTCACCTTCGAAGGGGGTTGTGTTATTTGTAACTGAGTGGTTGGTAATTTCTTGTAAACATCTGAGAGGATGTTGTTGTATTGGTCTTGAAAATACAGTAAATACAGTCTACATTAACGATTAATCGGTCACAAATCTTCAAAAATAGATTGGAATACAATGTATTGTATTGATAGCCTGATATGCAGTATTGGACAATGCACATAATACATGATAATATAATATATATGCTTTTATTGACACAGTAATATCATACAGGATACATTTGTCAAAAATAATGGATAAAAACGTGTACTAAGTCTACTTCGACTCACTGTTCCTATATTCAATATATATATATACATGTTATAAAAGTTAAAGGTTTGCATTATCAATAGATTCTCTACACATCCATGGTCCCAGTTGCTGAACAATAGCACGGTTATTAGAGCATTAAGTTTTGTTTACATACATTATATATATATAAATATATCGCATGTATACAGTAACCCTAAATAAATATATTAGTATATTACTGCGGTTAATACTGTTCATTATCACAATGTATATAATATAATAATGCATATATGAATGTGCTTTCGACATTATCGTTCAATATTGCTGGACAAGGGGAAAAGCCGACCCATCAGCGCATGCATCATATTGAACATCATCGCAATGTTCTACCGATGTAGTGCCCCATTTATTGGTCTATATCATATTGTCTGTGTCGGTGGAGTACATATCACCGTGTCATGACCATCAGTCTGGCGATCGGCCAGGATTTTTTACTGATTTTATCGTCGAATGGTTAGGATAATCGGTTAATTATCGTTCGATAATAAGCGTATGATAATTGCGCTTCCAGGTCCCAAAAAAGTTAGCTTCCTCATTCGCTGCATGTTTGACATTTATGTGACATAGCGTTCATGCCAATTCAATTTGTCGAAACGTACGTTTTGTGAACTTTGTACCGTAAATTTGAGTTTTCGACGTAAAGTACATGTTGCAGTGGTTGTGTAATGGTACGAGTGCCGAATGGTACGTGAGCACATTTTTGGAGGAGAAATTGTCAAATTTATTGAGGATATAGTTGGATATTTATTATGAAGAGTAAAAAAGATTTATTGAGTAATAAAAAATGTATGCAGGTTATTGAAGAAAATATTCTATTGCTAATAATAATAATAATAATAATAATATGTTTATTTGTATAGCGCTAAAATCTAAAAATAAAAATAGCTCTAAGCGCTTTACATTTGATAAAATATAATAAATAAAAATGTAGTTAAAATATAGATAGAAATAGAAATGTAATTTAAAATAAAAAGTCTTTAATGCTACCTTAAAAGCACAGATAGAGTCATATGATCTTAGTTCGATTGGTAGGGCGTTCCAGAGTTTCGATAGTAATAATAGAAATTATGTATGATTCAATTATGCAGTATGTCATTCAAATTTCAAAGAAGTCAATGCCAGCTGATCAATAAATGACAAATGATCAATTCTAATTTATGTTGTAAACTTTCACTGTTTCAGCCATTTTCACAGATTTCCTTATGAAAAATACGCGACAGCTCCTTCGCACAAAATGTGAATTTAATTAATAAAACTTTAATCACATTTATAAACTTTGCTGCCGTTTACATTATTGCTAATTTGTTCATGCGTAACCTTATACTGAGTTAATACATTAGTGGCTTCGCATTTCTAGGTTATTGATCCCGTTCTGGGAGTATTGATTGGATTTTTGGATTGATTTTAGTGATCAGTTCAACATATTCAACGTTAAGTATTCAATGATTTATTCAGCGGTATTAAATTTTAAGTTGAATACAATTGCTCAATATACATAATGGTATGAAAAGACATTGAAAGATGAAATATTTATGGGAAAATATTGAAGTGTTGAACGCTTCACAAATATTTATGGAAAAATATTGAAGTGTTGGAACGCTTCACAAATATTTATGATAAATAACGGTTAGCGCATTAACAACCAACCTGGGAACTTTACATGGAATGTACCAGTATTGAAGTATACAAAAATTGTAATTTATTAAGTGGTAAATATTACACTCGGCGACATTGATTTTCGCCACTACATTGAAATTCACCACTTGGATTAAAGTGCAATAAACACTGTCAGATTGACAGAATACTGTCAGTGATACAAACAATTAGTTTTCTAACAAATCATCAACAGTGTATGATCATGTTTTAGGGGGGTGGCGAATATCGATGTCGTGGCGAATTTCAATGTCGCCGAGTGTACCCATTTCGGCATCATTTCCACTGAAGGGTGTAACTACAACAGGAAATGATAGATATAAATAAATTAAACGAAACTGAACACTCGACAAATATTTAAGCCATGTGACCGTTAACTCATTGACATATTTCCTGTATTGCCACAGTTGCAAAATTTCAGTCCATTTAATCCGCCATGATTTAATCAATCACGTCAGAATGAACAATGAATGACGTCATCATGGCTAACCTCATTCCACAGAAGTTCTTTCGTATTCCTTGTAATCAGTGATCCTGATCAGTGATCCTGATCAAATGTTCTGACCGATAAAAAATTGTTTACAAAGTTGCTTACCAGACAAAATACTGTGTTAACTTTGTTGTCATCGTTTTAGAATGACCACAATAAAGTTCGAATTAATATTTGACAAACTTTCAAAGAGATGTATATAATCAGATAATAGGCCTTTACAGTACAAACCAATTATTTAGTTGTATATTTCCATCCTTTATTATAAGTTTAAAGACTTGGAAATTAAACTTAGAAATTTAGAAAGAATATGAAAAACATCAGGCGGCCCCTAACGCTACTTAAGTTTCATATTTAAAGCTGGTCTGTCACTCAATATGACAGTGGCCAAAATCTATTGCATTCACTTCATTGTCTTCTTAATACTGATTACCTACCACCCAGAGCCTTGCTGGGTTCGCTATCTCTCTATAAAATAAATAAACTTCACCTAGTATTTTATTTTTCATGCCATCAAAAATCCAATACGTAAACGAACCAAGTGATGATGTCGCAATACTCAACAATGGGTGATGATGCCATTTGATTTATTTCAATCCGTTCCTGATCAATGACCTCGGTATAACGTATAACCAGCTTATAACCAGACTTTCGTTATAATTGTGCTCGTTCAACATGTTATAAATGGTTCAGACTGTATACATGGTTTAGATGGATGTAAGAACGGGTGGGAAAAATATCATTTTCATAGTTTCTTGTTTTTTTTACCAGTCTTGTATTTGTCTGGCTTCTCTGTACTCGAAACTGTACACTGTACCGAAGCAGACAGTTTTATTCCACCAGTCTGTGTGGCTAACACTCTTCAGTGTATTTACATATAGAGTTATAAAGAATGCTTACGAGTACCATTGAGAATGATAATGTTCGAATCTGTCATTCAAAAGTAAATGTTATAGACTATTGTCTTCGCTCATACTAAAGTAAAATATGTGTTGTTAAATAATTTAATATTAAATATATAGTTAAATCCTGGCTATATGCAATAATTTTACAATGATAATTGAGAGAAAAAAAATTTATTAGATTTAAATCATTTAATAGAAATACAACTGTGCAACATAATAGCGAAGGCAGCGAAGGCAGCGAAGGCAGCGAAGTTGTACAAGTAGTACTGTGATTTGATCGAACTAGTTTTCCTTTTTTTCACAAGGTCTGAAATCTGTATAGTTGAATACTCGATACCTTTGGTAAACTTAAATATCTGGTTACAACCAATATTTAAACATTTAATTTTTTTTTGTTTTTCAAACTTAAACCAGATGTTAAAGTTCAATGTGATGTGAAATTGTTAGGATTTTTTTCCCCACTCATGTTCTACAGATGTGGTTTTCAGTGCTATTAAACAATGTTAAATGGTTACAAAAATATAAAATGCTATAAAATTGTGTTACATATTACATCAAACCTAGGAGAAATCGGAGAACATTTTGAAGTTAAACTGCTTAGGTAGCCTCTTTATAGATCTTTACATAACTGAGTGTTTACTCAAAGACTTTAGTTGTTTTCTGTTGTTGATGTTGATGGTGCCAAGTGATGCCACATCACAGCTGCTGCAGCAGCAGCAGCAGCATCATCCCATCCTCAAGGAAGGGAGGAAGGAAAAATAAGAGGGAAAGAAAGAAATGGCAAGGTACAAGGGAGGGAGGGAGGGAGGAAGGAAGGAAGAAGGAAATAAATAAATGGCAATGTACACAAGGAAGGAAGGAAGGAAGAATAAAGATGGAAAGAATGAAATGGCGAGGTACAAGGAAGGAAGGAAGGAAGAGGGAAATAAATAAATGGCAATGTACACAAGGAAGGAAGGACACATTGATTGAATGATTGATTGATTGATTGATTGATTGATTGATTGATTGACATGTATCATATGTGTATTGAAACAAATCAATTTCTATACATTCTTTCATACTTCCATGCATAGCAGCTACCCACTAAACATGAATGAATATCATGCACTATATAAAGCAATGCACAGCTAATGCATGTACTAATAGCATGTCATTAACCTTAAATTCCACTGCTTTCCAGTGTTTATTGTGGTATTTGCTGGACAAATACAACATTACCATAGCAGAAGCATGGGTTTCGGGATCTACCGATATGCCTTTATCTATTATCGGTGGCGTCTGATCGCTGTATTCATGCCGTTCGTCATGTTTGTAATACAAAGCTGAACGAGTTTACCTGACCTCGAGTGACCGGGTGTTGAAGCTGTTATTATTAAAGCTAGCTTGCCAAAAGACCAAAATATTCATTTCTTTCATCGCTAACTATGCAGCTATGTGGTTTAGTGGACAATGGTCCTACTTTAATTCTGTAGAATACAATACTTTGCTGTAATCACCTAGTTTAGCTTAGCTGGTCTAGAATTAGGTGGTAGGTGCAAGCATGGAGTCACCAGAGAAGGCAGATAATATTTTTATATATTTATAGGCTTTTTTAAATTCCAGATGTACTTGAGCATTTATCGAGAGTAAACCTAATTGCTCTTGCCAAAAATATTATAAAATGGGAAAGATAACAATGAGCAATATGATTTGAATTAGAAGCTGTATAATTGTACTGTAATAGGGCTGTACACCTTTATCTTTTTAACGATACGATACGTTTCACGATACAGTAAAACCGATACGATACGTATCATGATACGTATTATCGCTAAGCTGTATCAATAGGAGAATTAAAGAAAGCCTACACTAGGCTACAGTAAAAGACAGTTAAAAATAAAATATATTGAACAAATCTATATGCAATAATTCCAATCTGTTTAATGTCATTACAATTAAATCTGGCTGATATTTTTCTTCAAAAACACTGGAACATCTGGGTAGCAGGTGTTTGTATGCAAAAAACGCCGATCTGCAGACTGTTTTAGTGTATCGTTATTACTACATAACGGTTATCAATATCCGTATCGTTATTCTTGTACCGGTACAAACGGTATATCGAGAACCGGTGTACAGCCCTATACTGTAATATATATTTGCAGTGCTTAGAACTGAACTTGATATGCAATGTATAACATGACATATATGTCCTTGGAATGATCATACACTGCACCGTTATTATTTGATTATAATCGGACATACCAAGTCTCACTCATTCAGAGTGGAGTCTCACTCATTTGGTTGCTGTCTCACTCATTTGGTTGCTGCCTCACTCATTTGGTTGCTGCCTCACTCATTTGGTTGCTGCCTCACTCATTTGGTTGCTGCCTCACTCATTTGGTTGCTGCCTCACTCATTTGGTTGCTGTCTCACTCATGTAGATTTGAGTATTTTCTTCACATTTCAATTTGTCTCACTCGAACAGAACCAGAATAAATCTTTAACATTTTAATGTAATCTGGTTGGAAAGGGCCAAAACTCGCTCATTCACCACTCCAGAACTTGGCATCTCTGTATAATATAATTATGAGTTCATCTTACCCAATTCCTGGGATCTAGTGTCTATTTGATTGAAAAAAATATATATTTGAAGGACTTCTTACACTGTTGAAATATATTTAAAGGACTTCTAACACTGTTGAAATATATTTGAAGGACTTCTAACACTGTTGAAATATATTTGAAGGACTTCTAACACTAGGACTTCTAACACTGTTGAAATATATTTGAAGGACTTCTAACACTGTTGAAATATATTTGAAGGACTTCTAACACTGTTGAAATATATTTGAAGGACTTCTTACACTGTTGAAATATATTTGAAGGACTTCTAACACTGTTGAAATATATTTGAAGGACTTCTAACACTGTTGAAATATATTTGAAGGACTTCTAACACTGTTGAAATATATTTGAAGGACTTCTAACACTAGGACTTCTAACACTGTTGAAATATATTTGAAGGACTTCTAACACTGTTGAAATATATTTGAAGGACTTCTAACACTGTTGAAATATATTTGAAGGACTTCTTACACTGTTGAAATATATTTGAAGGACTTCTAACACTGTTGAAATATATTTGAAGGACTTCTAACACTGTTGAAATATATTTGAAGGACTTCTAACACTGTTGAAATATATTTGAAGGACTTCTAACACTGTTGAAATATAGTCTTGAACACCAAAATGATACCGATCTAGCTTTGATGTCATGACAAGATCTTCCTCTATCTACACTACAGTGTCGTACTGGGCTCGCAATCAATATGATATTTCCACGCAGACTGGTCAGTGTACTATGAAGTATCTTGCATTCCGACATGCACAATTTGTGTCGTCCAACACGGGTATTTGCTATAGGGCTATTCATGTGCAGTTGAAATCTGAGAAACGAATGGTCCATTCTAATGGCCATGATTTATTACCTGCCATGTACATGGTGTTCATGATGCGTGTGTTTGGTCATATCTTGACCATAGTATGGACCAACTGTCATATCCTGACCATAGTATGGACCAACTGTCATATCCTGACCATAGTATGGACCAACTGTCATATCTTGACCATAGTATGGACCAACTGTCATATCTTGACCATAGTATGGACCAACTGTCATATCTTGACCATAGTATGGACCAACTGTCATATCCTGACCATAGTATGGACCAACTGTCATATCTTGACCATAGCATGGACCAACTATCATATCTTGACCATAGTATGGACCAACTGTCATATCTTGACCATAGTATGGACCAACTATCATATCTTGACCATAGCATGGACCAACTATCATATCTTGACCATAGCATGGACCAACTGTCATATCTTGACCATAGTATGGGCCAACTGTCATATCCTGACCATAGTATGGACCAACTGTCATATCCTGACCATAGTATGGACCAACTGTCACATCCTGACCATAGTATGGACCAACTATCATATCTTGACCATAGTATGGACCAACTGTCATATCTTGACCATAGCATGGACCAACTGTCATATCTTGACCATAGTATGGACCAACTGTCATATCCTGACCATAGTATGGACCAACTGTCATATCTTGACCATAACTACATACAGGCCCGGATGATAACACAATATGGCGGATTTTGGCCCCCCAGGGCACGTTATCATACTGAGCTGTGGTCACGGAGCCTGGGCCTCTCAAATTATGCCCCAGGCAATGTCATATTTATGCTAATTAATGTGAAATGTTCTTTTGATGTTTCAAACCCCTAGGCTGTATCACTGATTTGAAAATGTAAATAGCTTCAGGTCATGCGACACGCATTTCGACACTTAATCCTAACTATGCATTAGTGACATAGTGAGTCTTCTACCTCAGTTTATTGTGTAATACATGTGTATACATCTTATAACGTTACGGTACGCATTCTTTTATTCATTTGAACTCTGTACAATGGAAGGTGAGGACGTTACAGAGAAATTCATGGAAGGTGCAGCTCCTGAACATTCGGAAGAGAAATATGAAAATGTCGACCTTGATTCTGACACTCATATCTCACCCAGCCTTTCAGATATTCATCCAATAAGGAGTATGAGCGACTGGAAACTTTTCGGTAGGCTTCTGCCTAAGAACGAGGTTATTTTTATTTGTCAAGTTGTGATTCTATATATTGTCATTATCACGTGTATAGTTAACCTCACAATGCGTAATGGTGACAGTAATCTTTGGACTGCACTCTTGTCTTCTTCACTGGGAATAATGCTCCCCCAGCCAACATTGACTACTCGTAAACGCTAGCATTTTGACAGCTGATGGATATGTTCATGCTGTCAATCGCTGCGAGTGACATGCTAAAGAGCATCATTTGTTACTGCTCAGATTTTATACCCTCGAGGCTGAAAAAGCACCTAGTGTGTCGTTTGATTGGCCGAGTAATACCTCATTACAATGACATTTACATAAACGTTGGCCATACGTATACACTATCGGGTATATAAGGAAGCGTTGGAAGCATCGCAGTCATTCACTTCGTTCGTGGAAAAAGATACACTCGGCAGTCAATATGGCCAACACACAGCTTGATGCACAGACTCCTCAAGGTTCCAGTGGAATGACTATATGCCTGTCTGAGAAGACAAGAGTCATCGCTCATGCAGCTCGACAATACAAGACAGGGTACATAACCTTATCGAGGCACAATGAAGATACAGGCAAGTGGCGTAATGTTCACATTGCGAAGAAGTCCTTCGAGAAAATGAAAGAAGCGTCCACTGAGCTGCTCGATGCTCTCGTGCATCGAAAGTCAAAGCAGCTACGTCTGACTAAGAAGCAGTTTCTGATGATTACGAAGTTCCAAAAGTACAACAAGGAGGAGCTGTACTTTCTGTCTGTGCTACACCCCAAGACTGAACAGGAGGACATTACAGATTGCACTGAATATATGCATAGTAAAACTATCAATCTACGAGTGGAGGAGTTCGAAAAACTTCTATCTTCATATGACAAACTACACGTCGTTATAAGTACACCACAGCCAGGTGCAGCTGATGACACCAAGTTCAGCCATCATGATGAATGCCCCACGGTCAGGTGCTACAGATGGTTTATCGAAAAAAGAGGTCTCAGGTCTCTCAACTTATACCTCACTCGCGAGCAATGTGAAGCCAGTGTCCAGAGCTATATTGAGTCATCACCTGGAGAGGACATGGAACCCAGTGCATACACCCTGGAACCCGTCACGATGCTGAGGCCTTCAAAGCTTGAAATCACACAGCGTGTGTTCTACAGGCACCTGATCGATCAGTCAGGTAGCAGCATGACGGATGTACTTATGACACCCCCCTCAGTCGCCGTCGTCAGGGGCATTATCGATGATACAACAACCAGAGACAGTGTACTGAGGATTGTCGAGGCTGTTGCTTCTATGGTCGAGCATAAAAGACTGTATTTCATAAGTGAAATTTTCGATATTTTTGTATACTTGGGCGGTGTAGTTAAAACCGAGGAGCAGATTGTACAGTCTATCATAACCACTGAACATCTCTCTGAACGATTGATTGATTTCTGCTATGACATTGTTTTAAAAGCAAAGGCTGCTCAGAAACAGTCTGAACCTCAGGCAGCTGTGTAATTTATTTTTTGTCCTTTTTAATAAATATTTCAAAATGAGTACAATTGATTTTTTGTTTATTTTCCTTTTTCCACAAAAAAGGTTGCCTGTGACTTTCATGTTATTGAAAAGGCCCCAAACTGTAAAAAAAAAAAACAGTAAATTACTTATGCTTCCTTCTCATACTCTCACACTTGCACGTGCTTTTGTTCTTCCTCGTATTGTTTTGCATGTTAAAAAAACTCAAATAATAAAAAAGAGTAAAAAGTCAATATTTTCGGTTTAAAAAAGCGCAATGGCTATAATTTATTGAAAAAACAACCGTTACTTCGTACCAAACCACTGTCCAACGGCCAATCGAGTTGTCGAGAATACTATTTCATTACAGTCACATGAGGTTATATACATATATATCATAGATACATTTCTAGGTAATTTACAGGACAAATACACTCATACTCGTATACACTGTTAAATGAACTAGGCTATTAACACTAAAACTACAGAACAATTAATTCACATTATTAAAAAAAAGATGGTATATTTCGTAGTGTTGAGACAATTATGTAACAAGATATTCGAGTAAAAAAAAAGAGTAAAAAAGCGCAATGACTATAATTTATCGAAAAAACAACCGTTACCTTAAATGAATGATGCTATTAACACTAATACAGAAAACACTAAAACTACAGAACAATTAATTCACATTATTAAAAAAAAGATGGTATATTTCGTAGTGTTGAGACAATTACGTAACAAGATTTTCCAGGCGGGGTTAAAAGGGCCCAAAATGGTCTACACTAAAAACCATACGGTTCAGTATCATATGTTCCAGGTAGCAGACGACGTTTTGAATATGTTACTCTGAACTTCTTAAGTTCATCGCGGCTGAAAAGTTTAAACTGATACTTGTCACGTCTAATTTTACTATAACCCACCTCGACATGGGGCTGTTCATCTGGGGCAAGTGGATTGTTGTCAGGGTCGGCCCAGAAAAGCACTAGGCGACAAATGCTGTCAAAGTTTAAGAGTTTTGAGACTTCATGGTTTAATGTGAAGCCCTTGAGTTTTGTAGTCCTCTCTTCAGCATTCGTCAAGTACGCATAGGATTTCGGCCCGCTACTGACAAAGCGGGAGATGAACTGATCCCCCTTCAGTTCATTGGTCCACTGCCCCAAATGGTCACCCATGTCAGGGGTGTACTCTTCTAATTTACTTTCATCATACTCATAAATAACAGAGTCCGTGTCAAAATATAACACTCGACGCCCCAGGTTATGAAGTACATTAAACAGACGACTACGCGCATTTGCTGTAGTGAAAGCTGCAACAAACACATTCACGTGTGTCATTTCAGGGAGAAAGCCCTCGGTGTAACTGTACTCGAGCATGCAACGCTTCTCATCGAGGATGTGCATGCCTTTGAGAGAAATGGATGGATTCGCTATCAACTTAAAAATATCTAGACCCTGTTCTACTAGCTGGTGCGTACGATGGTTGTTATTTTCGCCAAACTTCCCCCAGAAGCTATTCAGGAGTAACTTGTTGGTTGCCCTTTTGCCTGGATTGAACGAAATGTTGGAGGGGTCCAGGTGAATACCTTCTACGCGGTGGTATTGATCAAGGTATTCACTTTTTTCGGTATCATTCATGTCGGGGGAAGGCCACCCTGAAGCCTCCTGCTTCCCTTTCAAAAACAGGTTCACGTAGTCCGAAAACAGACCAGGAGTGGCCTGTGACTTGTCGAACTTTGCACTTTCTTTAAAGTGGTATACTTCATACACCTTCACTATACTGTACCCTACACTCACGGCATCATTCAAATCCACTGTTGTCCAGGTGCCAGTGAGGTCACGCTGGTCATCGGAACAATTACATGGCTCTCTCGACATGTTACGGGCACATGTGACGCAGAGTGGAAAATATAGCTTGCCATTGAGACGCATAGGGAGACAGGGGTGATACAGCCCTCTAGGTGGTCGAACTCGTGCCTGGATGATGCCAAAGTACCCACTGATGTCTGTACCTGACGGCTCCACTATGACTTCGGGGATACCAACAGGGTAGACGTCATTTTTCAGAACCATAGGATACAGAGAGCAGATGTCCACGTATCCTATTTTCTTACCATCACGAGCCTCGTGGTACAATTTCACAGCATTCACTCTCCCCCCATAGAAAGCAGCACGAGGGTCCAGGCGGGGCAGTATAGCACAGACGCTTTCGATGTCGCGCAGTAATTGATTGGTTTTCAGCATCATGTGATACTCACACTCCCATACAGTGTGAACTTCAATGCCTAGATCCTGTCTCAGATAAGTCAACCTATCCATAGTGCGAATGTACAGTGTTCTGAGGCTTTCTCCTGTATGGGGGTGTCTGATATTGGGCGGAGCATTCTCTCCACCGAAACACCATGTACAGCCGTGGAAAACACAGCCATAGAATTCCCAGGCAGTCTGTTTAGCCGTGATGGGGTCAAGATGGTAGCCATCAAGCTTCAACCAACCATCACCACGTTTGTTTCTCACTCGGTGTTCCCCCTCATTACGCGCATGCTGAATGGGTACTCCCAGCCGGTGTGACTCGTATTCAAGCCACACGATGGACGAGCGACTGTGTGCATCGATACCAGCGAAGCCACATGAGGGCATCCGCACAAATGGTGTTGACTCGAACTTCATCGCACGCACCTGTACTCCACTACTATCAATAATTTCCCCCCTTTCATCTACTAGTTTCAGGTTATCGTTCTGTAAAAAGCCCGAAACAACTCTACTGTCGTCAAGAGTCACTGAATACTTCTCAGTTAAAAATAGGTGTCTGTATGTAGCCATACAGACACTAGCTAGTGTATTGTACTGTAGGGGGTCAACACCGATTGTCTTGGTCAGTCTCTCTCCACTCTCGGCAACATCAACCACCTCATCCCTCGATGTGATACCCAACAGCCAACTCCTGAAAGCGTTACAACTTTCCTGCAGAATGTTGACATCGTCCTCGCAATACGCCAGTAATTCCCTCTTAAAGTCAAACACCTTCCCCCTCTGCTGCGCATACCACTTCATGAAATCTTCACGGGCTTGTGACTTCATGCTGTTCACCCTGTAACAGTAGGGGTGAGGCATAGGGCCTATGTAGTCCCAGTTCTCTTTCTGATTAAAAAAGACTGGGAACGTACCCTTCTTCACACCCTTCAGCCCGAAAACTTTAGGCATCTGACTCAGAGGGAACGTTAGAAAATTCAGAGAGTCAATCACTCTAAACTTGCCAGTGTCAATTGCAACGATCTTACTCCCTCTGTAGATAACCTTGGGCATCTTACGCATTGTGCAGAAGATGTACTTTGCAATGAAATATGCATCATACGCCTGTCCATTATGAAAGATGAGGGTGTAACCCTCAAATTCTTTGGCGAAAAGGAATTCACAAAACTCAGTGGCGGTGTCATCACCGAAAAAGCGTGCAGACCTCATTCCACATGTTTCACCTGTCATGCAGAGGTCTCTCTCGGCGTGACCCCTGGGCGTATCGCGAGAGACATGTTGTGAACATTCCTTGCATGCTGTACCGCAGTGGCTGCAGCGTTGATTTTCGCGATAGGAGTTGTCAATACAGTGTTCACACTGCCAATGAGCTACGAGGAGATTGGGTGTATGATACTCGGTCGTGGGGTCTGTTTCGAAATCAGCAAACATATATTTGCAGCTCACTCCCTTCGGAGCCTGCTGTCTGATATAGCAGAAATGAACCCCTGACACCCACCTTTTGCAAATTTTACACTCCCTCTCGGTACAGCGGTGTTCCTTCGAGGGGGTGTAGTATGAACCACAATCTTTACACCTATGTGCACTGGAACATACACCGTTTTCATTGTGTCTGCGAGCGCATTCGGCTGAACGCATGAAGCGATTGCACGATGGACAGTCGTGCTTTTCGTCAAACACAACTGTACACTGGTTACCACGGCATGACACACACTGCTCACAGCCTCTATGACCATAGCGTTTGTCGTAGGGCTGTAGACACTTGTCACAAAAAGCACTCTTTCCGAAGATACACCTTACTCTTGTTATAGTGTGAAAGTGGCCTACAGCCCCCTGCCTCAGTGGATGATCAACATAGAGTAAATAAACAGTGCGCTGTCTCGTCATGGCTCCAGCGTACAGTGGCTTAACACCTGACCCCCTCCCAAAAACGACAATACGAGTGTTGGCCTCCCTCTCAAAAGCTGGAATGTCGGTGAAGGCTGGCACGTGATTGACATCAAACCCAGCACGCGTATGCAGCTGCACGGCCCTCACCTTTTGTAGCTTTCGTTTGGGGTTGATCACATGATAGTATGCTGATTTAGTCTGCCTACGTAGTGACCTGTTCGATAGGGGGGCTGCCTCCATGTCTGCTCTGGCAACACCTACAGTAATGGCACGTGCCAGACACAAATTATCATCATTGTTTATTTTACATATACATCTCAGTCTGTGCAAGTCATCGATGTAATTGAGACCTAGACTCCTGCCAGCACCTAAGGGATTGCGTATAACGCCTACATGTATTTCAAGGGGTTCGTCTAAATAAAGTTCATCATCTGACTGCAGCAGTGTTTCAAGCAGTTCAAAAATTTTAAAAATACTGAGTTGATGTAAAGGCATAAGGCCAAGACTGTGAGGACTATAAAAAGCCTCGTTTTGAATAAAAAATCGCACAAGGTCATGAGGATTGTAACTCTCATTTAGTCTACCAATGATGTCTTCAAGCACACCTTCCAGCCCTCCCATAATATCACTCAGATTGACACCACCCCAGCTGGCATTAAGGTGTACCCTGTATACAGTCTCCCTGACTGCTCCCCCATCGAACTCGAGGTCTCTGATGTTTTTGACATCAATGTGACGGTGGAAATTCACCGAGTAGTCGGGGCCCTCGAAAATCATGTTATTTTCAAAATCATCGCCAGCACCATCATTATTATCATCAAAGTTATCATCATTCGCAATTGGCACATTTTCATCAACCTCTCCACCACCCATGATGTTGTTCTCGTATAAAATGTCCAGCAGCAGCTTCATTTCATTTCCATCCCCCAACTCCTCAAACTCAGCACCATCGACGTCGACTCCGCAGTCAGTCCTTAGCATTTCTTTCAGCCTGCAAGGAAATGAATTGAAAAAAGGTTTCATTTATCTTTTCACTGCACGAAGCTGTTGCTCACGAAATAGAAATAAACATGTAACTACTAACGCACTAAGCGAGCGACGTCTTGGAGCAGAGGCCTCCTCGGTGTCTTCTTTCTCGGCCTCTTTCTCTCCATTGTCATTCTTCCCCTTCTTCTTCTTCTCTGTCACAGAGGAGGTCTCTCTTTCACTCTGCTGCGGACCCCTATGCTGCCTATTGTGAAATGAAACCAAACGTCATGAAATTACATATTTTTACTGATCCACTAATGTCAAACAATTTAACATATGCTAAATGAACTGACACTCACCTCGGAATAGACGGGGTTGAGGTAGACGTTCCTTCACACGGGTCGTAAGACGCATTTGACTGCGGCGAATTTGAGCTGTTAAAAAGAAAGAAGCAATAGAGTTATTTAGTCAGTGTTGAGTGAGATAAGTTGAGAGTGTGTTGAGATTCAGTTATTAATTAAACATTTTTACGCAATTTTATTTTATTTTTTTAAAAAAAAAACAAAAAAAACTCACTCCTTGGTGACTTTTCTTTTTTTAGGCGAAGGGGCACCTGTCTTTGCAGAGGTGAAACAGCCTAGAAATTCTTCCAGCTCCCTGGATCTTTTCCGGTGGAATTCTAGTTGTTTCCCGAAACGCTGAAAAAAAATCAAGTCCAAATATACAGCATTTTGGTCAGCATACAACGTTATTTTATTTTGGTTAATACTCATAAATTTTTTTGAGACCGTACCTCGAGCATAAGCTTCTCCGTTAAACGCAGTGACTGATCGTCATCGGTGATGGACCACCCCTCATCGACTCCCTCCATTGCCTCTTCCATTTCTCTACATTTAACTTCAAGAGTTACATCATCAACTTCCATCTCTTCATCAGTTCCAGTCACAGCCACAGTCACTGCCTTCCCTCCTCCTCTTCTCTTCAGCGGACTCGTACCTCCATTCTCACTCGTACTCGTACCTTTACTCGTACTCGTACCTCCACTCGCACTCGTACTCGTACTCGTACTCGTACTCGTACTTCCACTCGTACTTCCACTCGTACTCGTACCTCCACTCGTACCTCTACTCGTACTCGTACCTCCACTCGTACCTCCACTCTTGGAGCCTATACTCTTGATGGTATTCTTGAGGGTGCTCTTGCCACCCTTCTTACCAGCACTCTTGCTCATCATGACTTCTCCACTCGCCACGTGTTTTGGAGCGCTTGAAACGCCAAGTACTGCGTGTGCAGTACGTATAGATGAAGTGTCAGTCGAGGTGGAAGCGACTGGTACTCCGGGTGACGCAGACGGTGTACCATTGACCTGGCGTCGTTTAGGAGGGACGAGTGAGCGTCTGTAAGACGTAATGCTAGCATCCTTCTCTTCTTCTTCTTCCTCTTCTTCCGAATTGACTGAGCCGTCAGTGTCAGTGTCAGTGTCAGTGTCAGTACAACTTTCGGTGTCAGTTTCGTCGCATGAACTGTAATCACTGCGATGACCTGCAGCGTTGTTGGGCACAGCATTTGATGCAACTCGTGAGGCAGTCGAAGTTGCACTCGTACCCGCACTCACCCCCTCCTTCGTGGGTATAGCCTGAGCTGTATCCACTGCGTCACACGTATTGGCACCCTTGCTACTCGGCGTGGCTGTTGCTGGCGGAGGTGTTGAGGACTGAGGTTGAGGCGAAGGCAAAATCGAAGACGAAGACGAAGGTGAAGGTGAAGGCTGAGGTTGAGGAGAAAGCAGAGTAGACGCCGGAGTCTGCGTGTGCTCAGTCGACTTCACTACACTCAGCTCCCCCGTCTTAGCCTCGGACTCAGTCTGACGCAGTGCCTGTGTCCTCGCGTATGCATGGGCCTGAGCACGCGTTCGCCTTCCCTGAAAGCTTAACGCAGTTGCTTGAGTATCCGCTACTTCCTCAGTCTCCATTTCCTCCTCGTCAGTCGTCTGGTGCGTATTGGCTCTTCTCGTCAAATCTCTCAGATCCTTCATCACTTGCGAAGCTAGACTGAAAAGGAAAAAAAGAATAAAATTTTAAAAAAATCATGGAAAACCAGGAGTACGAGTCACTATTCAAGTTCGAGTCGCCTTCCTCAACGGTTATTGCGGGGCCATCGATGTCAGGTAAAACGGTTCTGACTCTAGCCATACTGAGACGAGCAGAGTCCATGTACACAATACCGCCCGAAAGAATACTTTACGCGTACGGTGTTCATCAGAAAAAATTTGATGAACTGGAAGCAGAAGTAGCCAACATGACCACTCACCATGGCCTGCCCACTCGTGAACTGATAGACGAATTAAAGAGCGCAGACGACAGCGGTCACAGTCTGCTAGTGTTGGATGATCTCATGGATGAAATATGCAAATCTAGCGAAATGTGTTCCCTCTTCACTCGAGACGTACACCACAGCCGCATCTCTGTCATTATGCTGTCCCAAAATATCTATCATCAGTCTAGATATTCGCGTACCATCAGTCTCAACACTAGCTACCTGATATTGTTAAAGACGTGTAGAGACTTACAGCAGATACACTTCCTCTCGCGTCAGATGTTCCCCGGCACTCCGAAGAGACTAGTCGAGGCGTACGAGGATGCAACGTATCAACCGAGAGGATACCTCGTAGTGAACAACTTGACGAGTTCGGGTGACGAGGACGTGCGACTGAGTACTTCTATTCTTCCCGGGGACACTCTCGTACTATACACGCGTAAATAATGACTGAGAGAGCTAGAGCCGTTACCTGTATGAGCTTTTTGGAGCTTTTAATAGGGACATATAGAATGACGCCTCGTCTGAGTCGAACACTACTGGCTGACGCCACTCGAGAGCAGGTACTCTGCATAGCCGAAGTGGTTTTGAACACTCTAGAAGGTAATGTTGAGCTACCTGACAGTGTGTTACACGAGTTAAGCAGGGGCAAGAGAGTGCTCAGGAAAGTGTCTAGAGTAGTCACGGGGAACGCTACCAGCTTTCGCTCAACCATTAGGATCAGCGCCGACACCAGACGTCAGTTGAAGCAGATATACGTGACGCACTACAAGACACTCGTGGAGTTCATAGAGCGCTGCGTCCCTCACCTAAAGAAATTATTATCCGATAGAAATGACTCCGACGATGAAATTTAACAGGAAGGTCTACGTAATACCTTGCGAAAAATACGAAAGTATTGTGGAGGCCAATAGAAAGAAGACTTCAGAAGAGACAGGACGACTGGCCGCTTCCGCTGCCATAGGCAGCGGAGCGGGCCAGTCGTCCTCCCTGCGGGAATTGAACGGTGAGCCGACTTTTAGGGGGCCACAGACTTCGGAGGGAAGGCTTATTGAAAACGGTGGGGTGCCCGCTAGCAATGGAAATATGACTTCGAATGGGGTGCAGTCGATTGCATCTCGGAGTCGTCAAGACGAAGGTTTGAACAAATTGACTCGAGGCTCACCACTCGTCAGCACCCAGCCGCAGTCGCAGTCGCACATCGACGGAGCACGTCGTGCTGATCGCGTCAGAGACAGTGACGATGAGATAGTAAGAAAGCTCAATGTTCAGCTGAACTCTAAAGCTCACAGGGATAAAGCTCATGCTATATCGAGATTGATCACTCTCGCTAGTGCAGGTGGGAATGGACGAGTAGATGTGGCAGATTATGCGGGGTCACTACTTCACACTCAGGCGAGCAAGTTCCCTGTACCAGTGGGCCATCACAAGTTTTACTGCCTCCTACTGGAACGAGATGTACCTCTTAACCTGATTTCGAATGTCAAATTGAGACGGATATTACACTACATGAAGAACAAGTACACTCACGGCTCAGAGTACTCGGGAGGGGAAGAAGAGGAAGAAGAAGTAGAAGTAGAAGAGGAGGGAGAAGAGGAAGAAGAAGAGGAAGGAGAGGAAGAAGAAGAGGAGGGAGAGGAAGGAGAGGAGGGAGAGGAAGGAGAGGGAGAGGGAGAGGGACAGGAAGGAGAGGGAGATGGAGATACAGCTGCTCTGAAAATAATTAAAAGGAGCGTCGTTAGAGGCGGTACTGCGTCTGGACTGAATAAAAGGAAAAAAGAGGAGGAGGAGGAGGAGGAGAAGACTGAAGGTAGAAAGAAGAAAAGGAAGAATAAAATTAGCTGGATACGTATCAAAACGGCGTAATGGTACTCCCTAAAGATATAGATGCATATTTATCGAGACGCTTTTACAATCCGAGATCTCCCGGCAGTTTCACGAGCACAGCTAAGTTACACTCAGTCATTAAGAGGGAAGGACGCTACGATATAAGTTTCAGTCGGATTGACGATTGGGCCAAATCGCAGGACATCATCACACTACATAAACAGGCAAGACTAAAACCTACCCGATATAGACGTGTCATTGCACCGGGTATAAATCACCTCTGGGACAGCGATCTACTCGTGCTGAATGGAGAGAGATTCACGAGAGCGAATGAGGGTATTGCGTACATTTTGGTTACAATTGATGTCTTTTCGAGATACTGTCGTGCTGAGCCGATCACTAGTAAAGGCGGGAAACACGTGTGTGAAGGATTCAAGAAAATATTCGACTCAGTCTCGCGCACAGACGAGAGTTCTGGTAATGAAGAGTCGGATCATCTACCTCGATTCATAAGGAGCGACAGAGGAACAGAATTCACTAATGTAACTGTCACATCGTTAATGCTTGAGAGGAATGTGAAACTCGTTTACACCAACACCGAAACCAAAGCAAACTACGCCGAGGCCATGATCAAGGGGCTAAAAAAAAGACTATTCCAATTTTTCCAATACAGTAATGCGTACAGGTACATCGACGAGTTTCAGAATATAATATCGTCATATAATCGCACTGTTCATTCGAGCATAGGAGTCAGCCCCTCGCACGTCAATAAGGGCAATGAGCAGGACATTTGGGACTACCAGTACGTCACTCAAAATACCTCCAGCCTAGCTACATCATTCAAGAGGGCAATTTCCTCCGCTAGGAACAAGAAACAAGGCGTTTACAAATTCGCCATTGGCGACAGAGTCAGAGTCTCATATCACAGACGAAAGAATTTTTCACGCTCCTATGACGAGCAGTTTACCGGTGAAGTGTACACTGTGAGAGCACGAAAATATTCTGACAGTGTAGCCGTTTACTACCTCAAGGATTACGGCGGTGAGACTGTTGATGGCCCTTTCTATTCCAATGAACTGACGGCGGTCCGATTCGACCCAGATGCTTTCTTCAAGATAGAAAAGGTTATCAGGACTAGGGTTGCCCCAGACGGAAAGAGAGAGAGCCTCGTCAAATATCAATCATGGCCGAGTAAATATAACCAGTGGCTGCCTAGCGATAGTCTCAAGACTCTGGAGAAGAAAAAGAAGAAGGAAAAGAAGGAGTGAGTTACAATGTTCATTTACGGCGCCAGCGATCAGACTCTTGGAATAAACCCTAACAATAGTGCAGGGAGTTTCACTATTCAGATGCCTGAAGCATTTACGGCACCGAAAAATTCAATCCTGAAGGGACAGTGGTACCTGGGACTTATCGATATTGTCATACCTGCTGTCCCCAACAAGTGGACTAAATGGGATGTCATGTACGTGACTTGCACCCAATTGGAGGGCTCAGTAGTGGGTGATGCTTACAGCCCTGTGTTACGATCCATACCGCTGAGTGAAATAAAAAGACACAACTTTGTATGCCTCCATCCAGTACTTTATGTACCAGTGAGAGTGACGGACGTGAGACACCTGACTATTGAACTTAGGGACTCGAGAGGAGACTTATTACGTGAACTAGCAGGAGAGACTATACGCCACACCAAGTGTACTCTGGAGCTGATATGGAGGAAAGATACAAATCGCTAGTAGCTATGAAGGCTGAACCGTGGATAGATCATTTCCAGAAAACTGCAGGACACACTAGTTTATGGTCAAAAAAACCGCAACCAATTGTCATCAAACAGGGCAAGAACAAGAACACGAGTGCAGCCAGCGGTGATGATAAAAAAAATCAAGAAAATTTACCTCTAACAGTAGTGTCACCTATTGAGCAGTCAAACGAAATGGCACAGGCAGAGCTAGCAGGGAAAAATGATAAAAGCTCATTCAGTGAGCACTCGAACTCAGTCAACTCTCAGCGCAAGTCGACGACGCAACGTGTTAAACGCAAGAAGACCGGGCCGAAGAGTGCGCCTAACAAGAAAATTGCTAGGATCAAAGACATATTCACTCAACATGTCAAGCGGTGAAAAAGTACTAGAATCAACAGACCTCGCCTACGAGGATACGCTTAATTTGTTCAGCGTACCGGCTAGCAACTTGGGTGTCACCGATGTGAAATACCTGTCGCATAAGCCTGTAAATCAGTTTTCAACTGAGGGTGATGCAAAATTCCATGTACCAGGCGTTGGTACTTCGTATGTTGACCTTTCTAATGTCTATCTCTCAACCAGAGTGAGAATAGTGCGAAGCGATGGTTCACTCGTGCCCTCACTAGATGAGGCGACCTCGCCTGCAGAGGCATCACCCGAGGATGAGGGGGCATGGAGTGTTGGCCCTGTCAACAACTTAGCTCAGGCCTTATGGGATCAAGTGGAAGTGAGACTTAATGATCGTGTGGTGACAGGTGGACAGACAGGCTACAGCTACAAAGCGTTAATGAATACTCTCTTGGGTGAGACTGAGATGAATGATGCAGAACTGGAATGTTCAATGTTCCACAAGGACTCTACAACGTTCATGGATGATTTCAGTCTTCTGACTGGCAGCAATGAAGGATTCAAAAAGAGAGCACTAGCGACTAGCGGAAGTCAAGCCGTTGAATTACTATGCAAAGTTGATGTTGATGTCTTCAAAGTGAACAAATACCTCTTAAACGGTGTCACCATTGACCTCACCCTCACACCCACTTCGAACAGATTCAGATTAAAGAGCGCAAATCAATTAACCACCGATTACAAGGTTGAGATTGTCGATATTACATTAATTCTCAAACACGTGACCCCCACGCCACTGATTCTACTGGGACACCAGGATGTTATGCTGAAGGAGATTTCGCATGCAAAATATTTCTACACCAAAGAAGAGCTAAGAAAATTCAACTTGGCAAGAGACACATCATCATATTACATTGAGGATGCCTACAACGGTAGAGTACCGAGTAAAATTGTCATAGGCTTCGTATCTGGCGAATCCATGAGCGGTAGCTTAAAAAAGAACCCCTACAATTTTCAACACTACGACATAACCTCTATTAATGTGAGTCTATCGGGCACGCCTACACCTGCGGGGCCTCTGAGTGTCGACTTCACATCTGACAAGTACATCCATTGCTACTCTGAACTCTACAGGGGGAAGCAGAATTGCACCAACAAAGCCAGAATAACCCGTGAGGAATACAAAGACGGATACACCTTATTTGTCATTGACTTGGCACCTCAAAATTACACCGAATTCTACCCCGTGACGAGGGAGGGCTGTGTTAGAATAGAATTACGCTTCAAATCACCACTGGAAGAATCAGTTGTTATGCTGACTAAAGTGACATACCCCGGACTATTCACTATTGATTACGCACGCAATCTCTATTTGACATGAACACTAATCAACTGTATCAACTACTCTGGAACGACTCTACTGCATCTTCATACGTTATGGCAATTATACCATCAAATGCTCTGAGGTATGTACGAGCGGACAGGTGTGAACGCTGCTACATAGTGAATTGCAATGAAAACTCGTACTTACGCGGAGACATCGGCCACTGGATGGTCCTGACCATTCATAGTGACAGAGATGAGGACGTGAAGTTGAAGAAGAAGAAGAATGAAGAGCCGAGTCTTGTTGAAGTTTTCGATTCACTGGGAGAGCGGACCTACAATACAGAAATGAATGCTTTTATGTCAAAATTTAAATGTTGT
This sequence comes from Alitta virens, assembly GCA_932294295.1. NCBI lineage: Eukaryota > Metazoa > Annelida > Polychaeta > Phyllodocida > Nereididae > Alitta > Alitta virens. The sequence goes on from OW028586.1 coordinate 1,967,361, forward strand.
CGTGTGTATTCTAAACATTTATCGAGCACTCATTGCGGCTACTATGTACTGTTATACGCTTACTACAGAAGCAGGAAATATAGTTCATCATGCACGATAAATATACTGAGCGAAATATCTGACGTAAAAAGTCACTGTTTACGCCTATACTCTACATGACATGTGATTCGCAATTATACAAAAAATAGTGTTGCTACAAATTAGGCATTAAAACTGTATTAAAGTCACCCATTGAGGGGGAGACTGCTGCGTTGAATGTTACGCGTCTATTTTGATTTATTTACCGATGTAGTAAATGTATGTACAACTCACCGGCATGTTACATCTAACAAATTCAGTTTATACGTAATCTTACGTGCTATCTCATGTACATTGTGAGCGCTATAGGTCTTATTATTATTATTATTATTATGTAACGGTAGATTGGGATAAAAGTGTTATAGAGGTACAATGTTAGTGTTTTTTTCCAAATGTATATATCGTAGTTGTACAAAAAAAGTGCTAAAAAAGTTAAAGTTAACATCGTTAGATTTCACATGTATAGGCCTTATTACCCGACAATCGCTGGTGAGGATATATGTGTTATAGATGTACATTGACTGTGTTTTTTTCTAAATGTATATACCGTAGTTGTACGAAAAAACATGAAATAAAGTGCTAAAAAATTGAAGTTAACATCGTTAGAGTTACTGATTTCGTATGTAGAGGTATGACTTTAAATTTCATCGATATATAATTACTGCACGAGTAGTAAAAAAAGTGACTTACCTTTTTTCCTGTAGAGTGAAGTGTTGAAAGTCAAAGTGATGCTTCTTGCCGCTTTCACTGCTGATTTCCTAGGGCTGAACTGCGTTGTTCGGTGTTGTGGAATAATGATGTCTCCTACCGCCATGACCCATACTTTTTATACTAAATAATTACCCTCGGGGTACAGCACATGGCCGGTGGTCCAGTCGGCCGATGGTCCAGTCGGCCTCAACGCAGCCCACGCGACGTCAGATCTCGCAGGTGACTATCTCGAGTCACGCCTCGGGGTTAGAAGTCTTCCAATCAATAGTATCTCAATATGCCCCGGGTACTTGTTCAAACGTTTGTTAAACGTTTCGTTGCTTTAAAAAAAGAGTATACCCAAAAAAAACTTTTTTTAATATACTACCACCTCACTCAATTTATTGGTATAGAAGATGTATGAAAAAAAGGTACTAAAGCAACTATATATAATACCGAGGGAATTAGTTATAAGGCAAAAAAAAAATTTAATTTGGGGGGGAATCTGAGACATGAATATTGGGCAGTAAATAGAATGAATATAGTTCACAGTTTCGAGTCTAATGAACCCCTTTCATTGTCTAGGGGGGTAGCAATGTGCAAGTCTTTTGTTTTCGTTACATAATGCCCCAAATACTAGTGGTCACGTGTAGGGGTGGGGGTGCTTTCTTGAGGGGGTTTAAGACGCCATAGCGCATTTTTGACTGAGAGAGAGCACACGTAGAATAAGAATTGTCACATTTTATCGAGAGAAACATGGAGAGAATTGAAGTTTTTTTGATACTGAGCATGGCTCTCTGTCATGTGGCCGCATGGACATGCGGTAACAGGGGGCAGTGCACCTGCACATCTTCAGGTGCAGTACTTTGCGAAGACTCTGCCTCAGCCCCATTTTTCACAAAGGAACACCGAAAGGACAAGTCGATGACAATCGTGACGAGTGATGGAGAATTCGACATCGAAAGCATTAAGGACACGTCAGGGTTCACGAGTGTACTGGTGTTGGGGCTTTCCAGCGACCACTGCGGTATGATGACTTCTCTCTTCCCCTGGTCACGCTGTACGACTGCTGAAGACGCGGCAATTTTGTCAGGTGTGACTGTCACGACATTGACCATTTCTGCTGTTGTTAAGACCAAAGGAAATGCGGAGAGCAAACATGGACCCACTACTGGATCGAGACACGGCTATGGTACTGGAATGATAGTTTGGACTGTCCTGAGTACCATTATAGGAGGAATACTCACATGTTGCATCCTGGTAAGCCTAGTGAACTTGCATGCGCGTATCAATAGTCATGCGAGGGCTAACGATCCAGCTTTGTGTGCAATTGACTGTTGTTTGAAATGTATGGCTCTGATACTGCTACCTCTACACCTCATTGCCAAGTGTTGTAACTGCACCTGGGGCAATATGCACACAATGGAGAGTGGTACTCCCCCTACAACGACGCCCTTCACTGTTTAGGTGGGTTTATTTATAAAGAATCTCGAGTGGTATGAGTGTAAATTTAAAGTGCTACTGAGTTGAACACCCTCACTATGTAGTGTTAACCGTTAAGCGGTGGGGGATGATCCATTAAATATGTATTGTGCGTGACTGCATGCTAATATCAATTAAATATGTATTGCTCACTGCTGAGCACTAATTTTAATGACTGTAGAGATAGCTGTGTTTCATCTCACTGAATGCTTATAGGCTGTGCTTTTTTTTCAGAGAAGAGATTTGGCATATGGCTGTGCAGACGCCCTTTTTGGTGTGCTGCGTTTTTTTGTGGCCCCATGGTTGGCTTATAACAGACAACAGGGAATAGATAGGCCCTACATGGATCCAGAGCTCCATGTTGATCAAGAGGGTGCATTAATACTACCTCACGTGCACCACCCCCCTGCAGAGGGACACAGGGCGCCCCCTCGAGTTCAACGTGCTAGGGAGCACAACTGGATAGATCTGGGGAACATAATCGGCCGTAGGCTAAGAAATCACCGTGTCCCCCCTCATTGATTGGCTCTGACATTTGAACTTTTATTTTTTACCTGATGAATGCTATGTCCGAAATGTGCTCATATCATAGTAGTATTTCATTCTTTTACACTCAATTTATGTTTACACTGCTTCTTTTTTACACTTGTTCACCTTTTTGTTTCCGATATGTCCATGACTGTATGTTTTTTACATGTCTCATGTTTTATGTATTGATATTTTTTTTTTTTTTTTACGTACACGCCAATGCGTCTTGCTTGTCATGCATGTGCATGTTCTTTTTTGATATACAAATGACAGAGTGTTTCCTTTTTTTACTTGATGATACGACTTGCTTGTCATTAGTACGCTGCTGTCAATTGATTAGTGTCACTAGTGGTAGTACTAGTACTAGCGGTAGTAGTAGTAGTAGCAGTAGTAGTAGTAGCAGTAGTAGTAGTATTTGTAGTGATAGTAGTAGTAGTAGTAGTAGTAGTAGTAGTAATAGTAGTAGCAGTAGTAGTGATAGTTTTTGTCTATAAACACTCAGGTGCTGTGATTTTTTTAACTTACACTTCTTAAATTCGATTTCTTTTTTATTTACTACCTGTATGGAATGCGAAAAAGGTGTTTTTTTGCATTAGTGCTAGTTAGGTTAACATGACCGCTTTTAACTTACACTTTTTTAATGTCGATTCTTTTTTATTTACTGTTTATCTTTTTTTCTGCATCGAATGTGAAAAAAAAATGTTTTTTTTCGTATTACATGTATCACTGAACATGGTTACTGTTAATTAAACAAAATGTCAATTTTCCTATAGATTCGCTCCTTTCTTTTTTCTTTAAAAAATTATTTGTACTAGATGAAGTGATAAACGACTTCAATATCAGTGTAGAGTGCATCGATAATAGAGTATGTTTGATGAGGTGGTGTATTATCAGATAGCTGATAGCAACTAACTAATGTATGAAGAAAAAAAATCTACATATCATTCCTCAATGGCTTATGGTCTTTGCTTCAAGACATATACAGTGAGTACCCCAGGTGGCATGTATTTGATCTTGAATATTTTTTTTTTTTCGCTCAGAAAACATTACCTTATCTTTTGACTTGTTCAATGCACCTTTCCCTAATCGCGATAATATGGTGTTCACAGACAGCGTCAATAGGAGCCTAATGATTCAAGCCTGAGGGTGCATGATACGGCACACTCCCCAGGTGGCAGTGTCACCTAAACGCTTTCCCTCAGCTGGCCTATAATCAACATAATCGATGCGTTATTGTACATTGAATGGAAGTAAAATGGTTCTTTAAAGGGTTGTATAGTTTAATGATGGGCTGAGGAGAAGAAATATTTTACAAGTATTCTTTCATTTATAATAAATGAGGAGTAATCATGCTGTGATTATTTTTTTGAAATCATTCTTTACACTTTTTGTCAGTGGGGGGGTAAAAAATGTCAATGTTCTTTCATTTTAATTTGAGCCGAGGGATTATGAAATAGTAAATTGACGCAAATAGTCAGCTAAACTTTATCACTGTTTGACGATTGAAAAAATATATTTTGGTCTATATTCTTTAAACTATTGAACTGCTTAAGGATAAAGTATTTTATTATATATTTCAATCAATATTCTTTAGTCACCAGAAGGGTTTAATGTTAAAATATTTTGATCTATATTCTTTAAGCAGTGGAACAGATCGATGTTTAAAATATTTCATTAATATTCCACCCTTTGCGAATAGAATAGAGTGAAGTTTCAAAATTAGAGGTAAACTCTCCTACCATTTAACATGTAAAAAATATTTTTTATACGTCGGTGTAAAGCGTAAAGTAGTCATACTTCAATTCACCTCTGCCTAAATAACTTGTGAGTTTATTTTTATTTTTATACTTCTCATGAAAAAAAGCCAAGTTGGTAAAGAAAAACCCTCTGGTAACTAATGCATAAATTAGAGTAATTCATGCATTTTTTTACTGCCACATGTTCACTCATAATTAACAAAATGTCAAAAATAGGTAAACGTTATTCAAACATCAACTCTAAAAAATACCCCCTAGACATTGCTCAATAAATTAGTCTCATTAATTCATAAAGCACACATGTAAAACCCTCAGGCCATTACATGTGATGACACTTGTCGAAACATCAAAGGATCATTTTGTCAAAATTATCATAAAGCATAACGTCGCCTGAGGGCAATTTACAGAGGACTGGGCTCTGTGGACACAGCTCAGTATGATAACGTGCCCTGGGGGGCCAAAATCCGCCATATTGTGTTATCATCCGGGCCTGTATGTAGTACCATAGCATGGACCAACTATCATATCTTGACCATAGTATGGACCAACTGTCATATCTTGACCATAGTATGGACCAACTGTCATATCTTGACCATAGTATGGACCAACTGTCATGTATGGCACTGCCCATAAGGACGGCTCGTCCTAAGGTCCAGGGTTTGATTCCAAGGCTGGGTGTAATTGGCTGCTTTTGTTTTATTTGGTCAAATAAATAAATTTTCTCTCTCCTAAAGCCCGGTTATATAACGAATACATTTTTACAGTCCCAGATTAGTAGCTCTGACAGTATCTATACATGGTTTCATGTAGTAGACATGTGGTTTAGCATCAAGTAGATGCGAAGCCCTACGAATAGGCTAACATCTCATCATTAAATCTGCCTAAGTTTGTCTGACCTGTCTCTTTCATCCCTGAATTGTCCATGTTCACTCTAAAAACTGCTGTGTCACTGTCATATTATGAGGTGTCCCGACTGTCACAGTGAAGTGTTCATCCTCTTTGACCTTTGACATGAGTGGGTCACTAGGTCAATGTGAGGTCAGTAGGACTGTTAGGGATGACAGCCCGTGAATTAGCAGCATTTAACGTACAGGACAGATAGGATATGATGTGCAGTATATTTATATATATATATTATTCTTGGCATAGAATTATGTACAATTTTACAGACACTTTGTACCATTCTATGAGCTTCTATAAACACTGATAAATGTTCCAGGTATAAAAGTGTGCCTGTGCCATTACAAATTACACCCTCGGCAGGCCAGTCCAGAGACTTTCTCAACTCCTTGTCTTAATATCATGCCATTTGATTATCATATATTCTAAATGGCATTTTCATTGGATAAACGCATGGTTTTTGCTTCATTATAATTAGCTAAAAACCAGGCGTTTTCCATGCGTTAATCCTTCTCATGGAAAATGCACGTGGCACATTTGGCCATGTAGCTCTGTGCGTTCAACAGAATGTGTCTCTAAATTATTCATGTTTTATAGATTTTCTTGACAATCGCAATTAACTGGATTGGAAGGGGATCCTCTTAAATCATGACATAGGCGGATCCAGGGCGGGGGTGTCCAGGGGGTCTGGACCCCCCCCCCCCACGTCCCGGCCGCAATGGCCCGGACACACCGGCGTGGACCCCCTCCTTTCAAGATTTCTGGATCCGCCCCTGTCATGGGTGGCACCTCAGTAGCGATTTATGTTTATCTTGGAGGTGTCACCCTTATTACATATATATGTCATGTTCATGCACCATGTGCGTCGTAAAGATACCTGTACAACTAATGCATATATATGTAATATGAATAAAAAGATTCCGAGTTCTGGACACGGTTAGCTCAGCGGTAGCGCTCTTGGCTTCCAACCACTGGGTCCCGGGTTCAATTCCCGGTCGAGCCTAAGTTGGATGGCTGTTTCATCCTTTGTCTCATTGCCATGGTCTCTGCCTGTCCTAATTAGCCCAACTGGTGCAGAAATACAGGACGTAAGGCCATAATCACACTCACACACTCTGGACACGGGGTTAACCACAGGTTTACAGAGCTCACACCAGTGCCGTCACTGTGGTTGGCTATTGCCGAGTACCCATAACACCTGGGTGGGGTTAGGCAGTGGTTGCAGGAGGATCTGTCCGGGGGTTTGAACATCGATACCTCTGAGTGGGCAATATGGAATGGCTTACCATAAGATCATAACATCTATGATATTTTCCTTGTCGTCTCATCGTCATGTCTGCCTCTGATGTCTGACAACAGAATACAGTCGGACTGTTTATAGCGTTATAACGAGCACAATATAATGAAAGGCTGGTTATAAATATCGAGGTTATTGTGAAATGGATTGTTTGCCATAAGACCCCTCTTATAACGAAACATATCACGAAACGCAATTATGAAACAAACGATAATTCAGTAGAATTATCATTATTCCGAATTATCATTTGATTATTTGAACATGTTTAGGGGGTCCAAATCTGTCACAGAACAGGAATGTTACATTTTTTGCTCAATTAATGAACTGATAAAATGTGGTGTTTTGTATGTTATTGCAAATATAATGATGATTGCCATAATTATGTGCGATATGAATTTCTGGTCTATTTGTCTGTCTGGCCATCTGTGTCATATTTTATGCTTCACAAATATTACCTATTCCCAGTTTTTTAAAACAGAAATTTGATTGTCTGCAAATATAGTTTAGAAGAAACTGCTGGTTTTTTATCAAGAGTTTCTTCGATGTTATTTTATAGTATCTTTCCCCCCAGGTTAATTATTATTTTCATTATTATTTTCATTATTATTATTACTCTCTCCTTTCTATTTTTTTTTACTAACTTATACTATTATTATATATATATTTTTTATCTAGTATTATGATATTAATATTGTATTAATTTAAGGTGGCCCCTAACACAACCCACTGAGGTTCTTTGGGGTCTCCTGGCAAGTTTAACTCTAATAGAATATTATTCAATTTTAAATTGATCATGCCAAAAATAACAAAATATTATGCTGTATTCTTGTCCAATTGCCAAATAAATTATTTTCAAATCAAAGGTTAATAAGTTAATAAATGTGAGTATTTCCTTTTGAATAATTAATTTCTCTTATAATTTCTGAAAATTAAAATACTCTCAATGAAATAAGTACTTGCGTTTATTCTTGACCGATATAAAACGAATTAAAGTATCTCTAATTCGAGTATTAAATATTTAAGAAACTACTCCGGCCAATGAACACAAAATGATCGTGCAGTTCACGAAGGACGTACGATGTAAAGAAAAAATTGCTAAAATTTGATACATCTCTATGTGACTTAGCATACATACCAATGCAAAAAACAACATGAAATGACATGAAATGACATGAAATGACATGAAATGTTCAATGTCCAAAAGTTGCTATTTCTGAATAGTAGAGACTATGTAAGGAATGTTGTTGTGGCCAAAAACACCTCGAAATATATTTTTGTGCCCAATACATGATAGTATAGCATGTTCAATGTGGCAATTTAGGAGAAAGTGCAGTATAGCGGACCCAGATTTATGACCATATTTAACGAGCCTCATTGCCGGGCCTATGACGTTAAAATGCTTGAAATCTATGTATGACGTCACAAACTAATGTAGTTATGATGGCGGTTTCATTTTCACGGTAAAGACAGCGTTTATTTTTGCTTTTTCTTGGGGGCTACCCAAACCCCGGCTCATCTACACCAAATGTTATTTTAATTGTGCTAGAACTCAAACTTGTGAAATATTTGATAAAATTTAATTTTTAATGGGTGCCAAATATGGGCATAAATTTGGGTCCGCTATACTGCACTAAACCCGCAATTTAAAATTCCAGTACATCAGAACTACCTCATACATCTATATGCCTTCGGTGTTTGAATTTTTATTTTTATGATTTTTGCAGTATCGCGGGTTGAATTTATTATAATACACATATTTGCTAATCGACGCAAAAGATGTGAAGAATAAGTCCATTTACTTTCTATATTTGTTGCGAAAATATATGTGCAAAAACATATATGACTGTATGAAATCGACCTTGTATTACAAAATGGTGCAAAAAATATGTATTTAATCAACATTGCTACATGTTATTATTGTACATATGTCATGGATCTATGAACATGTACATATGATTTATTAGTGATGATAATTATACATCGAAACCTCGAATTAAGACCACCTCACTACTAAGAATTAAGACCACCTCACTACTACATGGCCAATTGTGCCACGTGCGTTTTCCATGCGTTTGGATTAACGCATGGTTTTTACCTCATTATAATTAGCTAAAAACCATGCGTTTATCCTTCTCATGGAAAACGCACGTGGCACATTGGACCATGTAAGAATTAAGACCACCTTACAGTGCCCGACGTCGAAGTTGTGGCCGACACCGGAGTTGTGGACTTCCAATAGTGTCGTCCTGGGGCCGATCCAAACATTCTGAATGAACAGGGTGATAGATGTCGCTATTATTCTAAATCTTTCTCTGTCAAAATGTTCTGAATCCGCCCCTGGACGTCACTATTGGAAGTCCACAACTCCGGTGTCGGCCACAACTTCGACGTCGGGCACTGTACTAGTAAAACCACCCCTGAATTAAGAACTGTATATTCAGGCTTATTCTGTTTATTTATTCATTTAGTAATATTGACCACTATAACTTGACTGTAAATTGTGTTCTTATGAAAGATGATTGACAGCACTCCATACTAATTATTGTGATGGCCATGTGTGCTATAAATCACATGACCTCACTATGTCACCTGACCTCCGTTGTAGCCATTTTGATTGATTCTGCCGGAATCGTTTGTTGATGAGAATTATCCATCCTTCTTGTCTCTGTAACATTTTCAATAGTCTAATGGTTTCTATGGTTACAATCTTCAATTGTTTTGTTTACTACCTTGTTGCTATGCATATACATGTAGTCAGTAATCCAATGGTGAATATTGTGTAATTTAACCAACACTAAATAAATTAATAGATGTAAGAAAATAAATACAATTTAGCCTCATCGTAAAAGTAAAAATGCAAGTTTCGAGTCCTCAAAAAAAAAAACTGACAGAGCAGTCAATATTAAAGGACTCATGAAATGTTTTCCCTGAATTGTTATTTTAAACAGAATGCATGAGGAACACAGGAGTAGGAAATTAAAATATTCCTGACATTTTTACCACATTTTGAAATACATTTTTTTAAACCTTTTATAAGGAAGATTCGCGACACGAGGACTTTCCTTTCTGCCAAATTTCGAAAGTTCTTCAGTGTCTGCATCATTCGCTGATGGTGCATTGTCTTTGATTACACAAGCGTCAGTTCATGACTATAGCTTTTTATCTTACAACATTAAGTACATTGATGTAATTACAACTTTTCCCAGTGTATGATGTGCCCTATACTAATGGTGCCCCACCCATTTCGTGTAGTGCCTTGGCAGCACTTAGTTCCTCAATCAATCAATCGAGTGTCATTAACCTTGGTATACTGGAATGTGGCATTATAAAGCCAAATGTTATTGTCAGAATCACTTGTTATCAATAATTGGTGATATTACACAGTTGTACTTATATTATGAAGCCTTGTGGTGAAGCAATTTCCTGCTGTCCTGGCAGCTATGGATCGAACACAGTAGCGGAGGTTTAAACTTCTCCCCCTTGGCCTAGTACATTTTAATTTATAAATATAAATAAAATTCAGCGGTCTCTGCAATACATTTTAATTTGTCAACCCAATCCCCACCGCCGTTAAATTTTTTCTTGATTCCTATAACCTGAGCTAGATTCTGTACGTTCAAATGATAATCTTAATTTATTTGAGACATGAACCAGGTCGATGGCCTGTAGGTGTCCTCAGTTTCTATGATAAGGCAAGTAAAAGATGCCGCTCGTGGGGTAATTGATAAACCCTATAATGATAATACTCTGTAGCAATCATATTAACCATAATAACGTATTGTAACAAGCTCTGCAGTGCATTATACTTTATGTATATTATTACTCTCATGAAGTATGCTAGGCTTCCTCTAAATTAATTCCAGCCTTAGCCACTGTGGCTAAAGCAGTCCAATTTTTTTAGCCACAACAGAGACAGTTTAGCCACCATTATTTGAAGCAGCTTTCATAAGTTTCTAATTCCCAGTTTCTCTTGTGTACACTTGAGAGGCATTTTCGCCACTAAGTTTGACAGATTTTCGCAAAACAAGCATTTATATATATAGATATTTATTTCATGCACACATTGTGGCATAGCAATTCCAAGAATCAAATGCAATCAAAAATTAATTAAACATAAATACATAAATATAATTTAGCCACAGTTACATAAATTTCGCCAAGAGGACCGTGGCGAACGCTTACCTAGGTGTGCTGCAGCGTTTGTTAAGCGAAGTGTCGCTGATCACTCGACATAGAATTGTAATACAGAATGACTTGGGTCTATACTCAGACTCAGACAAGTCTTATTTCCTGTATACATATACAAAGAAACGGTATATACAGGTGTAGACACCTCTAAGATAATTTCTTATCGATACCGGGGTGCCACCAGAATATTTTTCATCCCGATCCCAGCAGACCCTACCAGTCAGATTTCAGCATTTTAAATAAATTTATTTATGATGAAATTAAATTTCTAGTTTGGAGAAGGCAATGAGAGACACTGTATATCATGATGAGACGCCACTTAGAAGATTATAGACAGCTTATGCATGATTAATAGGGTTAAGTCCATCACCTCGATCATGATTCATGAATTGAGTTATTATCCGACTGACAACTGCTGAACGTAGCAATTGATTTATAATCTGCATCACCTGACAATAGAAAGTAGCATTTAATGATGTGCAATTCAGCATCATCTATACAGCTTCATTGATCGGTAGAAACTGACAGGCCTGGGCAATGCGCGTTAATCCTAAAATTGCAAGTCTGTGATCCGTGTTCGAAACGAGGAGTTTCTAGTTGTCCAATGCCGTGTGTTATTAAATATCATGCAGTAATTATGTCCAACTCTATGCCTAAATCGAGGAAGAGCAGTGGTTGTAGTGAGCTTTACAAAATTCCAGGCTTTTGATCGATATCTAGATTACAGTTGCAATAAATGGACAACCAATCCTAAAACTGATTTGAAATGAACTTCATATATATTTTCAAATTTATGTATTTCTTCAAATTTATGTATTTCATATGATATAATGAATCTGTGAGGAATCTGAGAATCGTAAACTGTTAATTTGGTCAAATTTAATTCAAATTAATATGAATCGTAACATTTTATATAGTATATATACTGTTTAATCTTTTTGCAGAGAAGAGGTAAAAGAGCACCGAGTGAAATGGAACAGCAAAACGGAATTCACGTGCAAAATAACGGCAGCCGTCAGCACGGGAGTCCTAGAACCATGCAACTGCCGAGTATCTGTCCGCAAGGTAAAACACAAAATCCTTAGAAATACCTTCTAAATAAAGATTGTTTCGCTTCATGGTCTTGGGACAGTTCTTGCAAGATGTGTGAATGTGTGTCAATTCTTGTGTGCCTGCTCATCGACATAGCCGCAATTTAATTAAATCCGATTGTGACATAATACCGGTTTTAAAAAGTTGTTAGATGTGCTATAGTGAAGATAGCATCAGTTCTATTGTACTGCATTTATTCTCTGAAAGTGGTAATATTATGCCGACAGATATTGAAATTAATGTAGCTGTTGATATAATGTGTTGTTATATCAAATGTCTCTAGTTAATAGTTATACCACTTCCCGAATCTTTTTCATTGTATTAATTTTTGTACGAAAAATATGGTACAAATGTGATACCTAAATTCCGTTTTAATATCTCGAATTACAGGAAGTGAAAGGCGGCAAAACGTACCAGAAACTTGGATTCGCTGACATCAATTTGTCGGAATATGCCGGGTCAGGCAAAACATCCCGCCGATTCATCTTGGAGGGATATGACTCGAAAAGACGTCAAGATAACTCCACTCTCAAAGTCAACATTTCCATGTCGCTCACGTTCGGTGATCCTCTGTTCAAAGTGTAAGTTGATGGTGAACTCATTCTGCAATATAATAAATTGTTTATTTAATTATGGTTGCTGCAATGTGTCAATTATCAAGGAAGTCTATGAGAGTACTGTGTCCATAACTGGATGGTACTGTGCCATCAAAACCAAGACAGGAAAAATGGAAATTTATATTATAGGGTCCATGCTACCTGTTTATTTAGAAATAAGACTAATTCTCAGGATTTTTGTACATGTATACAGAAATCAAATACGTTCTTCGCTGGCTGATTTGTGAAATTGAGACTTTGATTATCATGAAGAGTTACTATAAGTTGTTTGGTATTTCTTTCCTGCATTTACGAGACTTTCACAAGTAGACATTTTGATGCGTTTATTATTAATCACAGACCAGAAGCAGCGAGTCGGAACTTGGCAGTCCAGCAGGTCTTGGACTTACAACCGGAAAACAAAGGTGGTTCCGATGACATGAGCGAGGACAGCATGGGCTCCAGTGGGTTCGGAAGTCTGCCCAGGAAGGACAGAGCTAGTCTCGTCACTTCAGGTAAATTTAGTCGTGAAATGTTTTGTTGCTCGATGTTAATCTTGCTGTGGATTAAAGCTGCATTGTCAGTCGGTTTTTGTACCAACAAAAAAGCTATCCAAATGAAAGAAAATGCTTCTTACGGATGAATTCGATAACCCAAACTGTCTAAATTGTACTAAATTATAAATTATTGCCGGAATTGACTTCATTCACATTTTAGTTAATTATCCTTTGCAATAATGAAGAGTGTCACCAATTCGCGATTTTACAGTCATTTTATGAAAAATTGAGGTCAGAATTGTTTCAATTTATGCAAAAAGCGAAACATCTACAAATTTTTTTACGTAATAAACTTTGAATTTTGAAAATTGGACGCAAATTGAAGGCACACAATAATAAAATACATTACGAACCGACGACGCTAATGACATTCGTTTATGCCTTGTTTTCATTTCATTGGCTATAAAAGCACTTGCAATGTAATCAAATCGGCGGTTTTTGATGGCATGAAAAATTAAATGATGGGGTATGTTTATTCATTTTTATAGAGATATAGTGAACCGAGCAAGGCCCTGATAGGATTTAATCTGTTTTTTTAGAAGCAATGAAATGAATGCAACCGATTTTGGTCACTGTCATATTCAGTGACAATGCAGCTTTAAGTAGATTTTCGATACTTAGTTGGACAAAATTACTGGCACGCTCCATAAACGGAGAATATAAGAAATATGTTCTGCTTGAGGGTCCAGAAATGACTCGCTAGTTTCATGATCATTATGATGATGTCGGGTAACTGAGGTTGGAAATTTTAAAAAGATGACATAAATGAGATCATTTTATTTGGACGTTCACTGTTATTGTAATGATAAGATTATGACTTAGTTTGTTTTCTGTAGGATTTAAAAGTTGCAAAGGTTCATGTATGACTCACTTGCATGAGGCCCACAAAGGAAAGGTTCAGGTTTTGCTGATCAGGCTGACCCTATTCTAAAACAGCATCACCAAAATTGCTAAAATAAATGTTAATTGCACCTTGATTATCCCTTAGTCTAGTGTTGAAAGTTTGTAACTAGGCAAATCTGGTCAGATTGTATATCAATTCATATTTGTAATACATAATTTGAGGACAACTGCAAAGACAACTGTTAACCTCTCTCTACAAATTATCTATCAATGCGAAATTCATGAAAATACTAATTATAGAAATATAATATAAATACAATGGAATCTGACTGGTAATACTACAAAACAAGGCGCCTAATTCAGAACTATCAAATGCTGAACATTTTACGTTCTTTCCTACAGAAAACGGCGGCAGTAACCCTGATGTCAAGGTGACGTCAGATGGCGACCAAGCCGTCGGAGGTCTCGGAGTTGCATCTGCGGGATCGAGCGAATTAATCGCGCCTGGAGGAGGAGCGGGTCTGCAGCCGAGTCACACCAGAAACGCGAGTAGCACAAGTCAACAGAGCAAAGCGTCCGGGTATTCTTCATCTTGCAGTCACAGTCGGCAAAGCTCGACGAGTTCTACGCCTTTAGGGCACACTAGGTGGGTGCAAAACTTAGTAAAAAAATGTTCATGACAATTTTAGATTTCCATTTATAGCGTAAAATGTATTGTGTGTACTCGATGGTAAATGCTGTACTCTACGGAAGAGCTATGTTTAGATGCACTATGAAATATAGATAGAAAGACGGTACAATTATATAGGCCAAAAGGGGTTAGCAGTGGTCAGCCGAAGTTGATTTTGGCTAGCCACCAACCTTTGACTCTTGAACCACTTACTACTCCTCTTTGCCTCATTCAACACCAAAATCTTAGCATTTCAATCAATGCATTATTCTTCCAAATATGAGAATTAAAAATTAATAGAGTGTGCATGAATTGAAAGTCAAGATATATACAACATTTCAGATCTTATCCTGCGTTGAATGAGTAAGTTTGACTTCGCTGTTTAACCGAGTGGTTCTGGTGTCTTTAAACGCTGTCTCTATTAATCTGTAATCTGTGGTGTACCGTTGCTCAATCGCCACAAGCGCCTACGGATTGATCTCCTAGATTTAACGGGTTTTGATGGTTTTCTATTAAGGGGTTTAGTGCAGTATAGCGGACCCAAATTTATACCCATATTTGGCATCCATTACATATAAACATAATCACTATCTTTTACCAAATTTAGTTTTGAAAACAAAAGAAAACGTTTTTTTATCCTGTAGCGAGGGTTTGGGGGCAGTAGCCCCCGATAAAAATAAAATTTAAACAACTTTCTTGCCTTGAAAATGATCACCGCTGTCGTTTATTTGTGACGTCATTAATTGAATTCAGTATTTCTACGTCGTAGGCCTGGCAATGAGGCTAGCTAAATATGGTCATAAATCTGGGTCCGCTATACTGCACTTTTTCTCTATTAAGTACTATTATTTGATTATCTTTAAGCTAATAAGATTGGTTTGGTCTCGTGATTTGAACCAGTCTTACTTGTAAATATTATCATCACGAGTAGAAAGATCATCATCTTCTCAAAGAGAAGAGAGAATAAGCGGTTGTAGTTTTAACTGTTTTGCTTAATGATTGTGTGGATTTCATTCATTCACTAATGATAATCTCTCATTTATTCTGTGCTTTCGTTATCAGTCTGGCAAGGTATATTAACAAGCTATTAGCTTTTCATATGATCATGATGATGTAGTGTAGTTTATTATCATATATATTGCCAAATACCGTGTCCTGGAACATGTCTTTGTCACAACAAAATAGTGTGTTTGCTTCTATACGCTGTGTATTTTCAAGACATTTTCTTAATTATTGTCTGTATTATGTGTGGTCAGTCATCAACGAAGCTTAATTCTGGCAATTCAAGAAATACAAAATTGACAATATCAACATCAAATTGCAGAAAACATCATTACAGTCCATCTATTCAACACTTCTTTGCCGCAATGACATACAAAATGTAAGAAAGTGTTATTGAGTGAGCGCAAAAGTGAATTGTACAATTTGTTGGTGAAAGTGATCTCCACAAGAGATGCAAAACAGACACTGCGCTTTAAATGGAATGGAATCCACATACAATACGTCTTTTTAACCAAAATTAATGTTCGTTAGTCTTGTGTATCATATTTGCACCTCAACTTTGAATAATATTGCTTTTAGTATTAATGATATTTATTAGAAACTTTTTGCACACTGTCCTTTTATTTAGACGGTTAACTAGTTATCGATAGTCTATTTGAATAACGTATCATTTTGGTTATAGTGTTCCGTTACTTTTTAACGGGGTTATATTACGTAGATCAGCTAACTTCGTAATCATTTTAATGTTGGCGTTATTGTCATACCTGAAAATGTTAAAATCGTAAGTTTGAATAACTTCATCAATTAACATTTAAACTAAGATGATGTGATTACTTTTTTCACAGGAGTCCAAGCACAGGATCGGCCAGAAGTGATAAATTCGGAAGCATTAACCGCCAACATCGAGTAAGTCTTGCGTCGTAAGACTTTGATTCAAAGAAAGACAGAGAATTAATGAACGAGATAATTAAACGGATTATTGTCATGTTGTTTGTTGTGCGAAAGTTGACCAGGATACCTGTAATGAATTGGCTAAGATGGTTTTGTCAAGTCAGCAATGAAGCGAATCTCTTTTAAAGCAGATCTTCTGTAACTGACAGCAAGTTCTAAAAATGGCTTCAGATTTTGATATCGTTTTCGTACTCAACGAGTAAATTATTAGTTGATCTTTCTGATACCATATGAATCAATCGCCAGGTCCAATATAATCTTTGACTAATTCCTGTTAATCTGTATTGCAGAAACTGGAGTCCAGAGGGAGCGAAAGAAGAGTTGACCAAACGAGAGTTGACCCCGATGAGCTCGTGGATGAATTAATGCACGACTTTCACATTGACGATGCTGCTGAAAGTAAGTTACAAGCTGACATCCTTGAATAAGTACAATCATGCAATTATGTCTTGTTAAATTTGTTGGGTAATATTCTGGCTATGGGAAAGATATCCAGGTTGTACAAGTTTTTTTAGATTATATTGTGGGTTGACACTTACTGCCCTCTGGTGTTAAGTATTATTTAGACTTGTGCTGCCCCCTGGTGTTACAGCCAATTTCGTAGACTTAAAAACCAATCTCATAAACTTAGAAGCTAAAAACTATTCCTGAATCGAGGTGGATAAATATTACCAAATAAACTGAAAGATTGAAAATGAAAGAGCATTGTTCTGTTGTATGAGATGTGTGCAATTTAGCTCTATTGAGTATTCTGATGGAAATTTTGTTGAAATTTTCAGGTTCAGGCCTTCAACTTTTTGTTGCGAAAGATGGCACAACAGCATTGGGGAGCCAACAAGCCCGGAACACTGTCCCTGGGAAGGGCAAGTTCGAACAGGTTGTCATAACGGACTCATAACGAGACGTAATGTCAATGAACAATGGCATGAATTATGCATTTCAAGGCATTTGCATAAATTATGCAAATGAGATACTCAACTTGTCTCTCATTGTCATCTGCTGGACGGAAAAAATCATGTGACTGTGATGTCGCCATGTTGTTTCCATAGCAACTGGGTCTGTTATTATGTAGATTTATTTTTTAGCTTATATTGTCTTTTACTTAAAATGCAATGCGCTGGTCTTTCGTAACGAATTCTCACCTTTTTCTGAAAACCAAAGCTACATGAACCAATAAGTTATTAATTTGCAATCAAACACAGCTGCATGAAAGCATGTAATTTTTACGCGATTTAGTTTCATTAATAACAAATTGACTTAAATGTTATGAATACAATACACTTACTCAAATGGAGGCATTATCGGTACTTGTGTAATTTGGTAGGCTACCAAATATTGATGACTTCATCATGAAATGGCATTGGCTACAGGGTAGAATTACATTGAAGAAAATTAAGACAATATGCGAAAAAATATTTGATTATTGAAATTCAATTTATAACCAAATAATGATAATAATTAGATGACTTTCAAACGTGAAGCATTCGACCAACTTTCCTTTTCTTGTGTAAATACTTTTCGCAAATACTCAATGCAATCTGCGTGCAGAGCCGTCAGCACGCGACAGTTTATTTGTACAAAAATGTTCTATTGTTCGTTTATATCTCTCCGTGATTATGTTCGTTCTGAACAGTAAGCTGAGTTGCTTTTTAGCTTGAATCTGATACACACCCAGATCTGATCTGATTACAATATTGCCGCAAAATATATCCAGTATACGTTTCTAACTCTCTGATACCTTGCACTTTATTGTCGGTTTTTAACACAAAATGGGTAAATTTTGTTGCCATGGAAACGACTGGTAAAACCTAACGCTTTCTGCGCTATATTTTTGCCAATAATATTGAAAATCTGTATCGTAGTCAGGGTTTTTAGACGTCAACATTTAAAAGCAAATACACATCCACTTGGCACGAAGGTGCTGTTCGAGTTAAAACAGATCCTGCCTGGTTATCAACTACTTGATTTTACGAATAGAGGCTCAAACATTTGTGAATTTTGTGAATCTACATTTAAAGTGTGCGATTGTGAGATCAGAGAATCTGAAATGTAAGAAAAAGCTTGTGCGTTAGAAGGTAGTATTATTATGATAAGAACTGTTTTATTGATAAAATATATCGGTAGCCGTAATGGTTATATTGCGTGATAGCTAATGCGTGTTAGAGGCTGAGATAAATAGTTGATCTGATTTACGCAGAGTAGTGCTAGTGTGAAATCACACGAGTGAAATGATCAAAGTTAATTGGAAAGACATATTATTTTCGTGGCAAGATTGAAGAGATATAGCACTACTGCTCATGTTAATTGTAAATTTTTTAATGTTTACTGTGACATTAAATGACATTTTTGTGGTCATCCAAGTACGTATCGGTTGTATTATGTAATCAGTAATTGATTTATATTATTAAGTGTCATCATTATATTTATATAATTGGCTAAAAGCCACTTTTGCCATAATTTATTTGTAATTAACTGTGTAGAACGTAGAAGTTCGTAACTTGTTAAAACGGAAGTTGTGAATGTTTCGAAGAAATTGTGCCTGTCGGAAGTTAGAAAACAAAATTTTGTGGATGATGTGCCTTCAGGTTAAATGTGTATAGCCGACTGTTGACGACAAAACTTGTCTTGCTGTGTGATTAGACCTTAAATCCATCCAGACTTTTGTGATTTTAAATCCTCGTGCGTGTGTATTTTAGTAGTTTGGTAATGAGATGGTCACGTTTGTCCAAATTTTTTGTTCCGTTTAATTGAAATTGAATATTGTAATCATGTAATGAGACTAGTAATCATTGTGCTAGTTGTGAAATTGTGATAGATATGTTATATATTATCATAAGATACTATTTAAATGTCTAATGTATCGATCAGTATTTTGAGTGTGAATGTACATAACACAATGTATGGTAGAAATATTACATAGCCATTTATTCTCTATGTTCAGTGTTGGACACTTAACACTTCTCGGTTTCAGTTTTCTTTTTGGAGATTGTTTTTAAGGACATTTTGGTAACTTTATTGTTCTCAAATTTTATTGTTGGTATTTAACTGGTCAAGAATTTGAGCTGCAATTTTTAATCTTCTGGCCTCGTTGTTAAAGTTATTAGCGGTAACCGTAGTAGAAATCTTGCAGCTTAAATTACACCAAACACTTGATGTATTATAAAATTATTATGAACATGATATTTGGCAAAATGTAACGGAATTGATGAAAAATTCAAATCTTTTGTTTATTAAATACGTTAATGGAAAACTGTTACATCGTATTACACTGACTTAAATTTGGGACTAATTTGATTTTTTAGAACGATATTAATATTTCAGAAGTATTTATCAGCAATATGGAAAAATATGACCTTTTGTGAAATTCAGATAATCGTACAAGAAAAGAGTCAATCAATGATTGCGACTTCTGAGTCTCATTGTTTCGTATGACGTTTAAGCGCTCAAGATGGACGTGTCTAGATGATGTGTTGCGTTGTAATTATGATTTCTTGAAAAATAAAAATTGGGTAGGAAAAAAAAATTATTACCTCGTTGTGTTGTACTTTCTCGAAGTGAGATTAATCCGGAGAACAAATGCAATCTTATATCTCGTGTAAATTAAGAACTATGAAAACAATTTACTTGAGCCAATATGCAGTGGACCCTTGTTAATGGGAACATCATCATGTTCCCTGGGCATTCGTTCTGATTAACGCGGGATTCGGAAATTCCCGACCGCCTGGCGGCCGTTTTCGGAACTAGTATCCGTGGCGACACCTAGTGTTAATTCTCCTTACCAGCTTACTATCAGGGCAAGAAGTCCTTCTTAAATCTATTTATCTTCATCTATATAAAAAAAATCTGCGTATGCATTTAATCCAAATGTAGGCCTATTTTAATATATAAAAACACTATTCTATAGGCCTTTCATACACCTTTGTATTAATTGTATTAATTTCTGAATGCAACTACTCAAATAAACTAAGAAGACCACAAAAAAGGAGAGTGGATAAGAGTAGTAGTGCCTAACCTCAGAGTAAGTGAATTAACTCTATAGAGTCAGTAGGTAAGCCAGGAAACTTTCCGAAATTAGTTCAGAGCAAATGGACTTAAGTCTTCAGTATTGAGATATAATTTAATTGGAAGCCAAAACTCACTCATTCTGGAACTTGGCATCTCTGGATTTCAGTTGCAGTCTAAGTGGTTGCAGTAAAATGCAGTAATGACTTATAAATGCAATAAATGACAGTTCACAACAACCAAAACTTAGGACATATAAACTATTTAAAACTGATTGTAGAATAGAACCTTATCTTGAATTGCAACAAATTCGCAAAGTGTTAACTAAAATAGCTAGATTTAGGACAAGTTCACATAGCCTGAAGATTGAAACAGGTCGACACCATAAACCAATAATTCCTGCTCCAAATAGAATATGTGAAAAGTGTACGTTAAACTTTGTAGAAGACGAAATTCACTGTTTGATTGTCTGTCCTGGTAATGAGCAACACCGTGTTAACCTTTTTTTGAATGCAACTAAATTTATTAACAACTTCTTGTCTCTAGATGATATAACTAAGTTTACAGCAATAATGACAAACAAGGAACCTGAGTTATTAATTAGTTTAGGAAAGTTTCTCCTTCAAGCCAATGTGTAGAGAAAACCATCTCCTGTATCCACACAGTTATTAATTTAGTTTATTAGTTTATTAGTTATGATGTGCTTTTCATGTTTTGGACTTTAAGAGTGTAATGTTTTTATTAGCGGCTTGTATTTTTTTCTATTGTGTATGTGGATTTTAAACACGTATTATAAGTTAACTTGGTGGCTGGAACCTTGATTATTGAAATTTTATTGCTTTCTGTATTTACATTAATGTCTCTTTCATGTTATCTTTTAATTGAATGACATATGTATCACTTATGATATTTTACATGTCAATAAAATCTATATATATAGTAATATTAAACACTAGGTGTCGCCACAGTCCAGTCTAATTTAGACAATGGTGGCAGCACTTGTCACCTGGATTTTCAGAACCAAATCCTTTACGTTTGGATTGACCTCAAATTCTTCATAGATCAAATTATCAATTTTGCTTCAAACCATATTATAGCTAAAAATTACTTTATTCAACTCTGTTTCAATATCATTTTGATAGGCCTATACATGTAATTATCTCTATACCTCAAATGTATTGTAAATTCTCTATCTTTAATTTGTACTAGCTCGATAAGCATATATATATACTTCTTCTGGTAAATAAAAATAACAAACAAACCAGTGTCATGGGCAAACAGCCGAGGCTGCCCGGGGTATCTTCGGCCGCCCTGGGTAACTTTGGCCCCCTATAAAAAAAGGAATTTTAAATCTCACTCTGAATTGGCTTAATATAGGTAACTTATTTTTGCATAATATTATAATATATAAGTGCATTTGCTGTCTACTTTAGTTTAGGAAACCTGATCGTAAACATGCCAGTAACTTGGAGTGTCTGTGGTTAGTAGAAAATGTACGTCCCACAGATCAAAATGATGTATAGGTAATTTAAACTATTTAAGTATTTCTTGGTACATCCAAAGAAAATGAGTATTTGAGCGTGTGGGGTATCTTTGGTACAATCAACATGTAATATGTGCAGAAATATGTTTATTAAAGTAGGCCTATGTCATTGCAAAATCATATAATTTAGTCTGGTCGTTATGCATTTGTGCTTCCCTTTGAATGCGGTAATTTGGTATTGTGATGAACCATCGAAATGTGTGGGTAAATAAGTATATATTCTTGATGAACTTGAAACATATTGGCTGCATCATTGCAAAAGCCATGGGCGGCCAAAATTACCCCGATGCGGGGTAACTTTGGCCACCCATTATATCGTTAAATAAACCTGTTATGATGATGAGTACCATAAAGCTGTATATAGTATATCTTCCCATATATGGTCCATTTAGGTGAAATGCATAATATTACTTGTTTGTTTTGGTAGAGCCAAAATTGAGAGAACTGTAGTAAGTGAAATAATCAGATATCTTAATCTGTTCAACTAAACACAAATAGCTTTACCAGACACTTCTCAAGATCGTGTAATCGATATGGGGAAAGATAACACTAGGGTATTTAGGATTAGAACCAGTGACAGGACAGTATGCACCCCCCCCCCCCCTGTGTGTCAATTGTTTAATTTCTGGAATGCTCACAACTCAAATTAAAGAACTCTCAAACAGAATTTCATATCACTGAACTTGTTCTAGGTTCCACACATGTTCTGCTGTTAACCTATGTGCTCGCTTGTGTTTGACCAGATCAAGCTTAGTCTTTCTCATGTTTACTGGTCTTTTGTTACTGTACCTTTTATTACTTCCTTTGATCTGGGTAATTCCTATGTATTGTGGGGTTGTTTGAAGTCCTAGCTGTGATTAAGCAGTTGGCATGCGTCCCTCAATAGCAACAGTTTCTTAAAGTGGTTCTTGAGTTTTTAACTTCGTGACTTTAAGTTCTTTTTGGTTATTAATTAAAACAATTGTGTTCCCTCCTCGAGGTTAATTGGTCAGCAGATGACCAGCGGGGTCAAGCTACATGCACTAGGGTGACCAAATATAGGCTTGTTACTTAGGGACCTACTGTGTAGGCCTAATTTATTGATTATTTTAAAATACCTCACTTGAGAAAAATATAAAGTAAAAAGTTGTAGTTGAGTCATATTGCTGATATAACAAATGGTTGCATTATTACGTCTGCCATCAATTTGACAATAGGCATCCTTTCTTTCTTTCTGTCTCTCTTTCTTTCATTCATTCTTTCTTTCTTTCTTTCATTTTCTTTCTTCCATTATTTTTCTCTTTCTTTCTATTTCTTTCTTTCTGTCTATCTTTCTTTTATTCATTCTTCTGTCTTTCTATCTATCTTTCTTTCTGTCCTTCTTTCATTTTTTTTTCTATCTTTCTATCTATTTCTTTCTTTTTTTCCTTCTTTCTTTCTTTCATTTTTTTTTCTATCTTTCTATCTATTTCTTTCTTTTTTTCCTTCTTTCTTTTTCCTTCTTTCTTTCTTCCCTTCTTTCTTTCTTTCCTTCTTTCATTCTTCCCTTCTTTCTTTCTTTCATTGTATTTCCAATTACCATCCGCAGTGAAACAAGCTATCATACAAATTCACTACCATCCAAAATGTAATATTTCACCCATGAGCTAATTTATATCAAATGAATTTCATAGACACTGCCTGTTGAAATTTTGATCTTTCCTGATTAATATATATTAATAACTTCACTAGATTGACCTCAGCTTATTAATATTCAACTTGCTTAAATTTGTTATTTCGGCTAAACAGCTCATGCATTCCACACCTGACAGTTGGCTGCACAAAACATATACCCCAAAATAAAACAAAAAAAAATGCAAATAGCTTAGAGTATGTGCATATATAAACATTACCTTTGTAGAGGGCGCTTGGCTCTTTCCTGCTAATTAACCCCTTCTGTTTTGCATTCCCTCCGACAGGTGGCGACTTGTGCCGTAAGCCCCACATCAAAGGGGTTTATTTTCTTGTTGCCCTTTTCCCCCTGACCTCTTTAATTGAAGGACTTTCCCTTCTTATTTACCCTAAAGAATATTTCGCTGGATTAGGTCCACCAAACTGGGTTGTTAACAGAATTAACAGGTACCTTGCCATCTGGCAACTTTGCTTAAAGGTCTAAAGAAATTTTCTCTATATTTATTCATTTATTTTTAAACCATATTTAGACTGGGTAAACCAACATTTTGAGCAACAGCTCTTTTACAAAAATGGCCCTGTAAATGAAACCAGTAAAAATAATAATATAATTATTTTGTTTTAATTTACAGAATAAACCAGTTTTCACTCACAAGCAACATTTTTTGTGTACGTTCTAGATATAGTATTACATTTGATATGACAATTAAGAAATTTATGCTAATAATAACTATGCTGAGACAATCAAGAGCAGTCTAATTGGCAAATGCAATTGACACAAGCCAGTCAAGTGCACTGACAAAACAGTCAATACATTGCAGACAAGGATTAAGATCAAATCATGCTGTTTTTTATAGCCTGGCAGCAGTCCTGTCATTTTTCGTGGTATTTTGCAACAGGTTGAATAAATATTGTCTGGACAGTCTAATAATAACATTACCAATTTTTAAGAAGTAGAAGTTTGTGTACAAATAACAGTGGTTATTAATAGTGTGTGCACACATGATTTTGCAGGATAGAATAGATTCAGATAGATATGAAGGCTCTTAAACTGTGTGCACATGGAATCCTACTGCTTGGCTACTGTTTTTGTGGTTGTGTACATTTGCCCTACAAATACAGCTAGGACCCACAAGCACTTTAAGAGGAGCTGTGTGTGTGTGTGATTAGGGCTTTACATCCCATATTTCTGCACCTGATGGGCTAATTAGGACAGGCAGGGACCATGGCAATGAGACGCAGGATGAAACAGCCATCCAACTTAGGCTCGACCGGGAATTGAAACCGGGACCCAGCAGTTGGAAGCCCAGAGCGCTACCTCTGAGCTAGGCCCCCGCCACTTTAAGAGGAGCTCAGGATCACATTCTGGATCCATTAATGATCCAAAAATCTCAAATGTCAATATATACATAGGGTGAGTATATAAGGGCTCTTAGCTCCCTCAAAATACTTTGTAATTATTTTCAATGGGAAAATTACTAAGCAAATAAGTAAGAAACTTATGTAAGAAACTATACGCAGTTGGTTTGTCTAGTGGTAAGACGCTCGCCTGCTCCTCTGAAGGACCCGGGGTCAATCCCAGGCCTGGGCAACCTTTAATGAGCATCATCCCAGCTGCTGGATGTTGTTATGAGACGTTAAATTGGTGGTCCCTTGTACGCGGTGTCTATGCTGAGGCAAGTGGAAGATCCCACCCATGGGTTAAATGTGTAACATGGGTGGACTCCTCCTCTCTCTCACATCATCAATCAACCCTCGATAGGGGCAAGAACTTGCCTTAGAGGACTGCACTTCCCATATCTATCTATCTATCTATATATCTATCTATTTGCCAATCTATCTGCCTATCTATCTATCTATCTATCTGTCTTTCTATACATATATATCCTGGGTTCAATTCCCGGTCGAGCCTAAGTTGGATGGCTGTTTCATCCTTCGTCTCATTGCCATGGTCCCTGCCTGTCCTAATTAGCCCATCAGGTGCTGCAGAAATACAGGACGTAAAGCCCTAATCCACCCACCTACCATCTATACACTATCTGTATGTCTATCTGTCTATCTATCTATCTATCTATTTATACGTTAAGTAACTAAGTTAGTAATCAAGTAAGTAAGAAAGTTTGTTTGTTTATTGGTCGGGTTAGTTTTCTCCATTTGAAAGCAAACAAACCATGGACGAATGCAAACCTGTCCTACTTATGAAGAAAATGGCAGTTGGGGCCTATAAATTCCCTTTTAGAATTCAACAGAATAGTTGACTTCTGATAACCATGACAACCACAGACTCCAAACAAGCATGGCGGCTGTTGGTGTGGGTTTTGTCCGTCAGGGGGGCGTGGTGGTTATATAACTGGGGTGGAGATGTTATGACTGGCAGCAGGTGCACCCCAATGGCCGAAGAGGGTAAGATAGTGCCCCTTTAGTACCCGACTAGTGCCCCAGGGGTATTTTGAGGTCCCCGGGTGATGTACCTGTGTAATAGGCCACACTTCTCCTGAAGTACCCCTTCTATAAGAGACAATATCTTCTGCACTTAATGGGCTATCGGATGACAGACAGACAGACAGATCCACAGACAGACTGACAGACAACCACAGAAAGACTAGAATGAATGTATCATTCGGCATAGAAGATACACAGTTACAAAAAAAAGAAGATAATATAGGTCTATGTAAAGCATTTTAAAGTGGAAAGTATACATTTGGAGACCCTTCCACCAATGTCTCTGTTTCAGACAAGTGGTGACCTTGACCCAGTGTGGACTCCGAATCTCATCTGCTAACTTCTTGAAATCAATGGTTCTCCTTGTTCAAAACCATGAAGGGCAAGCTAAAACGAATGATTTGGAAATTAACTCTGGACCAAATCTTCCCACCATACATATGTAAATAAATAAATATTCTTTATTAAATTGTAACTAAATTGCTACATGGCCAAATGAGCCACGTGCATTTTCCATGAGAAGGATTGGAAAACGCATGGTTTTTAGCTAGATGCATGGAAAATGCATGGTTTTTTAGCTAATTATAATGAGGCAAAAACCATGCGTTTTCCATGCGTTTATCCTTCTCATGGAAAACGCACGTGGCACAATTGGCCATGTACAAAGTACAAAAATGGAAAATTGATAATTAAATAAATATAAAATAAATGCGACACACATCATACACTTATAAGATAAAAGCCTAGACATAAAGTTGAAAGTCAAATTAAATTAGCTATAAAATTATATTACATTACTATAAATAAAAACAATGATTTTTATGCTGGTTATTGATGTTTAAAGAGTTCATTAATACAAAATAAAAGTGAATAAAACTGTCTTTAAATCTATTGGTGCGACACAAGGGTGATTTAAAATCTTTTGGACACTCTAGTCATCCTGTTATTGTTTATATATGGCACCAATAATGGGAAAGGTTTATGATCTTCATCCTGCATCTGAGCAAACAGTTTTACCTTACAATCATCTTTTGAGGAAAAAAGAAGAAAATAAAAATTTCTTTTGAGAAAACCCCCTACTTTGGTGGAGAGGGGTTCCTGGCACGTGGGGATGGTCACGTGGTGGTGCAAGTTTACGTCTTGAGGGAGGGGTGAAGGGGGGGGGGGTAGGGGAGAGGGGTTTCCTTCTATTATTTCGTCATTCTGGCTGATTTAAAGCTCTCTAGTGGTCAGTTCTGACACTAAATTATGTCCCTTGAAATCTGAGTCTGTGCTGGGGCAGGTTCACATTGAAGCCAAATGGACACCTGGGGGGGGGGGGGGGGTTCAATTGTGAAATTACATTAGCTAGAACCTGGATGGGTGTACAATTTAAGTTGCAACACTGATTTTTGAAATATAAAAAGGTAAAAAATGCACTGCTCTCCAAAAATATATAATGTCATTATTTCAATGCTACTGTGTCTGAAACTAATTAATCAGCTTATAGGACCAGCTGCCAGAGGCAGACGTAATGATCACATGATAAGGCTGCTCGGTGTCCACACCATGTTATAGGCCTACACGTACCCCACGAGTGGGGTCTTTTACTTGCCTCAGCATAGACACACATAAGTATGTACACTTCAGTGACATTATGTTGTTATTAAACTTCCGATGGATAATCAAATATGAAAAGTTATTATTTGGAAAGTTATTAAGAACACCAAAATATGAAAATAACTATGGACAAAATTATCCAACCACTGGATTTTGAATTCATAGACAAAAATAAATGAAAAATACAAATAATAAGTCTACATAAAAAAGAAAAAGTACACATCTAATATAATTCAAACATTTACCTGACACTCTCTCACATAACTGACATTTCTCAAATTCACAATTTAAGTCTCGTGTTCCATTATGACGTCACAATCACTACGGAAGCCAGGTAATCACGTGATAATTACGCGCAATTTCACCCTCGATATCCGATTAATCACCGATTAATTACTGATATGTTGTGCGTATTTGATTAGCTTATCCGATTCATCAGTCAGCTCATTCTTATATTGCGGTATCTGGGGTGAAATTGATTCAACGAAGAGATGGAATGATATGGAATAAAGGGAATTAAGAGGGAATTAATGGAGTTATCGGGTGGAATAAATGAACGCCACGTGGAGAGAGTCAATATTAGGTTACAGATGGTGGAGTGATTAATCTGATGTGATGGAATTTGGACAGTGACAGTAATATAATATTTTGTACTATCAGTTTAAAATATAATTTTTTGTGGCATTACCAGAATTAAATAGATAATTTAGCATGTATTAGATTTATTTTCAGGGCAGCTAAAAATATCACTCCCTTTGAGCTTAGAACACCTTTTAATTTAATTGGCCTTTATTTATATTTTTTGGAGAGCAGTGTTTAATATATAAATTAATAATTGTTAAATATAAAATATATGCACAATAAGAAATTAGTTCAACACATTAATAAATGAAATGATTAAAATCATATTAATAACCAGATTCATATATATTATAAAAAAACCTGTACAAAAACAGGTTCCGTCAATATAGCTGATGCATGCTGGGATCTCTGGCTAATTAACCAGAATATGTTCATCTCAATTTCAAAATATCATATATCATTAAAAAAAACATTCCTGTACTCAATGTCTGTGCTGTAGCCTGTAAAAGACCCCACCCATTGGATAAATGTGTAACATGGTGTGGACTCCTAGCCTTGTTATCTCATCATTACGTCTGACTTATTAGCTGACTATAAGCTTCAGATCCAGCAGCATTGAGACATTAAGAAAAGTGCACACAATTTCAAATTCCATATTTGAACCCCCCCCCCCCCCCATAACACACACACACATTAAAGCTACATATTTTGGTTACATTTGAAAAAGGGGGGGGGGTGAATTACACAATGTCCATTAGTACTTTGCCCCCTTTTAAAAATCGTACAACATGCAGGAAATATGCCCTGGGTGGTCAGCCATATATTTGCTGTCCTGCCAGCCCCTGGAAAGATGAAAGCCAGAAATATGTCTGTCTGCTGGACAGAAAGTGCGGGGGGGGCTACCCCAACTTCAATCAGTGTGGCCCCATATATTACACAACCTTACGTCACTTGTCTTAAAGTGACAATGATACGGCAGATTTTCAGCTGCCCTACCCCCATGTAATATTCCATTGTTTAAACCTCAAACGGTGATAATGCGAATTTGAAAGCCCTCATTGTTATCCATTAGTACCCATAAACCATGGAGATTTTCTAGAACTGTTGGTCATTTCATGGCCTCCCAAACCAAAGCCCCCACTCATCCAAAGGAATTCTCTAAATGGTCGCAAACTGCACTCAAAATGTGAGTTATTAATACCATAAATATAGAAGAATAGCTAGCAGAATTTCATTGAACTTTCAAAATTTCCTCTGTTGCACAATTTATAATGACACTGATTAGACTTCAAGTGTTGCAGAGAAAGTCTGAGAGCAATTTCAAGATTTCAAATATGATGAAAGCATCACCACATTATTTAATTACTTAATTACTTAAAGGAATGTTCTAAATCAAATATTCTGCACAGATTTAAACAAAATAATAAATATAATTTATTCAGAATTAATCAGTTATGAGAAATAAGTTCTTTAGAGCAAGCAGCGTCATTAATTTATTGCTTATTTTTTTTTCATATATCTATTTATTGAATTTAATAAATAGTCTATAATGAAATATAGAGCTTTTTCTTATCACTTTATGATAATTAATATTTCATTGACAATACCATATCTCAGTAATTTCAGTAAACAAAGTTGAATAAAATATTAATATTATTAAAAAGATATGAATAGAGGAACCTAAATTTATTACACAAATTTTAAAGAATTTATTACACAAATGTTTAAGACTTCATTACACAAATGTTTAAGAATTTATTATTAAGAATATATTTACACATATTTTTTAGAATTTATAACACAATTTTTAAAGAATTTTATGACATTAATTTTTAAGAGTATATTTACACACATTTTAAAGAATTTATTATAATTTTTTAATAATTTATAACAAACATTTTTAAGAATTTATTACACACATTTTTAAGAATTTATTTACACAAATTTTTAAGAATTTATTTCACACATTTTAAAGAATTTATTACATAAACATTTAAGAATTTATTACAAAAATTGTTAAGAATTATTATAAATTGTTAAAAATTTATAACATACATTTTAAAGAATTTATTACACACATTTTAAAGAATTTATTACACAAATTTTTAAGAATTTATAACACAAATTTTAAAGAATTTATTACACAAATTTCTAAGACTTAATTACCCAAGTTTTAAAGAATTTATTTCACAAATTTAAAGCAAATATTTACACACATTTGAAAGAATTTATTACACAACATTTTAAACATTTCTTACACACACTGAACAAGCGTCATGCCAGTGCAAGATCATTGAGGCATCTTCACTGAGTCCTTGACCCTGGTCAATAGGCAGACAGGTGTTTGGAACTCACAGCACCTGCATCATGGCTGCATGGGCATTAAGCACTATTCCCACTGGGCCACTTGTGGTGCAATAAGCACTGAACGAGGACCCTTGATTTACAAGTACTTTACATCTAAACTTTATTGCTTGTTGGATTCTAGTTAAAGCACAGGTCATAATGCAATTAAGTATGAAGAATGATTCAGTTATCAGAGATTTGGGACTCTGAATGCAATTTGATGATAGGTAGAAATTTGAAAATATACAAGGAAGGAAGGAAGTAAGGGAGGGAGGAAAATAGGAAGTATGGGAGGGAGGAAAATAGGAAGTATGGGAGGGAGGAAAATAGGAAGTAAGGGAGGGAAGAAAAAAGGAAGGAAGGAAGGAAGGAAGGAAGGAAGGAAGGAAGGAAGGAAGGAAGGAAGGAAGGAAGGAAGGAAGGAAGGAAGGAAGGAAGGAAGGAAGGAAGGAAGTAGATACTCAGCAATTTTCTCATGGAAAGGAGGAAAGAAGGTAGGAAGGAAAGAAGGAAGGAAGGAAAGAAGGAAGGAAGAAAATAAGGAAAGAAGGAGAGAAGAATTGTATCGGATTGGATTGGACCTCATGGCATATCTGAGTGACTGACTGACTGACTGAGTGACTGAGTGACTGAGTGACTGACTGACTGACTGAGTGACTGAGTGACTGAGTGAGTGACTGACTGACTGAGTGACTGGCTGATTGACTGACTGACTGGCTGACTGACTGACTGACTGACTGACTGATATATTAACATGAGTTGCAGTTGAAGGTCTACTAAATAATATGTGACCCTGAGAAATTACATTTGGGATGGTTGTGAATTTTTATGATAGCTTGTTTCACTGCGGATGGTTATTGGGAAGTTATTATTGAAAGAAGAAAAGAAAGAAAGAATGAGAAGAAAGAATGAGAAGAAAGAAAGAAAGAAAGAAAGAAAGAAAGAAATAATGAAATAATGAAATAATAGAAAGAAAGAAAGATCGGACGCCACCTCAGTATTATGCAACACACTTTTCTTTTTTAATGAATCACTTGCCAACCCCTGGACAACCATTGACCATCCACTGACCATTGACCAACCATTGACCATCCATTGACCAACCATTGACCAACCACTCCAAGTTGAACAACCACCACTGTCCAACTCGCATTGGAGATGAAGTGGCAACCAAGAGTTGGTCCTCACCGGTTGCCCTGGAAAGTTGGCAAGGTTGGCAGTTGGTTGTCACCTTCGACAGGCACCAACAATGCCAACCAGCAGACAACCTGTCATTCATACGTAACACAATGCCCTGTCTGTCAGTCTGTCAAGGGTTGTATATTTCTATAGAGCTGTCTGTCTTTCTGCCAATTACTGATGGCGCGTGCCCCATTAAGGAGTCGTTAAGGCGAGAAAAGCTTTGCAAATTATGTAAATTATGCAAAGTTTTGAGGGTGAATCAAGGGTACTTGGTCTTCTTCGACATTTCCTGTCTTACCAAGGTCTTACCCCCTGTTACCCCCATAGTACTGTGGGGTTCGTTCTAAAACAGAATTGATTGACAGGTTAAAATTCCAAGTTTATTCTTACTTACTTACCTGCTAACTTACTTACTTACTTAATAACTTACTTACTTACTTACCTACCTACCTACCTACCTATCTATCTATCTATCTATCTATCTATCTATATATCTATCTATATCTATATATCTGTCTATCTGTCTATCTATCCATCTATCCATCTAACTTTTTTTATGCCAATCTATCTATCTATTCACTCATGATTTTGATCAATTTTAATTATCTAAATCTTAGAGATGGCCAAGTTGTTAGGATTGAAATTGGCCAGCTGGGTTTAGATGTAACTGTTTATCTCTGATACATTTATCAAATGAATCACTGGCGCTGGATTATTTGAAATAGCATCCTTAGTTCTTAGTAATGAAAGTGCCCTATATTTATCTTATCAATTTCCTTTGATTATCGCTCACTAACAATGGCCTCGTGGCAGATGCTACGAACTGATTTCCAATTCTGTTGACAGAATATTTCAAAGATGGAATCGGAGAAGAGGGGGAAAGGTGTTGCGTAATATTGCGTAACTCCTACCGTTCTGATGCGTTGATAAGGGGAGCTGCAACTGAAGAGGCAGCTGGGGGACTTCAAACGTCAGGAGATAAGTAAAATGTGAAAAATTTGGGTTAAAACTGTTTCCCCGTTCTTAAATTTCTCGACAGGGGCGTAGCAATGGCGAGATTTTTGGGGTTAAAACCAATTGATAAAAGGCCTACAAATGACCAAAGAATGAATTCACTGGAAAGATTATCGTTCTAATATATTAAACTATTCTAAATTTATTTGTGAAAATAATCCCCCTCCCCCCTCTCTCTATCTCTCAAAATCTTTTTTATGCCAACCCCCCCCCCCCCCCCCCCATCCTCTTTCTTGACATGTAGGAGCAGGTGAAATATATGAAAAAGAATTACGAGAAATAATGGGGGGGAAGGGGGAAGTTGTTAGTGAATACTAGGCCTACAATAATGGGCCTATCATAATGACCTATCATGATACCTACTGAAGCAACACCCCTCCCGATATACTCACAGGGGGTCGCCACAGGCAGTATAGAGGGTAATGGACACATGACGCAAGCAAAGGATGACGTCTTTTGTATTGTGACGTCATAATTTTACCTCGTTCTAGAATTTCGTTGATGGAATGGAACTTTCAACATTTGTTCAAAGGTGGCGCTGCGGCACGCGTTCAAAGCGCCACCTATATGAGCCTCTCAGCGCCCTCTTTTGAAATTAGCCTCAATTAAGAGCGTTTAATGGCTGACACCTGATTAAAGCTCGGCTGCTAACAGAATGAACATGAAATTTAAAACGTGACTATGCTCAACACAATGAAAAGAAAACGAACAGAAATATAATAAATAAAATTCCTGGGATTACAATTTTTTACAGACTACAGAAAATCTGAGAAACTTGTGATCATAACATTGGTGAGTAAAATGGAGTAGAATATATATATTTTAATTCAGAAAGAGTGAGCAGATGTGTCATCTCCTAATCCTCTAGGGTCACTTCACAATTAAATACCTGATATTAGCCATTGGGATGACTAAGTCAGTCCAGCTCGGACTGCCCACCTGGCTGATCCACCTTCAAGACACGTTAGGCAAACCAGATATGTGATAATTGCAGGAATTACCAAGAGTTTACACTGAACCCTCCTCAATGAACAGAAAATGGCTCAATTAAAAACTGCTCCCCTGTGCCAACTGCCCAAAAGATAGAATAGCTGACACGTGTCAATACCTTTGATCTATAATTAGGGTTATTTGAGAAAAAGTAAGATAATACAGTACTGTGTAAAAGTCTTGGGCCACCCTAAAGCATTATGTGTTATTTGCGCATATGCAGACCTTCATCTAAACAAGCGATCCTGCACTATGCTTGTGATAAATGATTGACAACTTGTATTTGTGTTTAAGGTACCTTTTAATGATGTTAGTACAGAATTGCAGTCAAATTACTGGGCATGCCTCTCAGAGCAGTTCATGCATTTTTATGTAAAAAGGAGGCCATACCAAATAACAGAAATGAACCAGAAGAAACAAACTTTCTTCTCTATTATTGTTTTCCTATTTTCTGCAATTCATTCAGGGTAAGTATGTTCAACCCTGCAGGCAACACAATAATCACTTATAAGATATATTTCCTTGCCGTAGCATCAATTGAGGATGACTCAAGACTTTTGCACAGTACTGTAAGTAAGTAAGTAAGTAAGTAAGTAAGTAAGTAAGTAAGTAAGTAAGTAAGTAAGTTAGTAAGTAAGTAGGTAAGTAAGTGAGTAAGTTAGTAAGTAAATAAGTAAGTTAGTAAGAAAGTTGAGAAGTAAGTTAGTTAGTAAATACTCAGCGAGTTTGTTCACGGAAGGAAGGAAGGAAGGAAGGAAGGAAGGAAGCTGCCAGGAAGACCTCAATCAATCTATCTATCTATCAATCAATTAATCTATCTATCTATATATCTATCTATCTATCTGTCGATCTATCTATCTATTGATCTATCTATCTACCTATCTATATATCTATACATCTATATATCTCTGTGTGTCCTGGAATGACACTTGACCATCCAATGACCATCCAATGACCATCACATGACTGAGGCACATTTACTGACACGATTCATGTTATCAAGAGTGCTGCCATCTGTCGGCACGTCCATGCTAACACCTCGCAAACAATTCATAATGACACGTGACATATTTTACAGTCATCACACACGCCACTCTAAAAAAAATTCCTTTGTAAACTCTCCTGTAATTTGCTGGCAATTCGGAATTTTACAGTATTTTTCTCGAGCGTTCATCACTCATTAGGGCCATGTAATTGATTCTAATTGAGTGAGGTGTGCGGGCAATATGGCGGCCATCATACAGGTGCAGATGGCCACATTTGTTTTGGAACTATTTGAGGTGTCTTAATTTATGACAATTTGTTATCATAAGCATTTTGTGACTGTATTTTGGAACTGTAATTGTTTTTTTTTTTTAGTCCAATAATTTCCTTCAGCATGCTTGCTTAGCAGAAATGCCACAAATAAATGGATTTTTGTTTGAAATTGGAATAAAGTAAATTGTACTATTTTAGGCAGTTTATCTGCATTCTTAAAATCATAAACTTTTAAAATATTGCAGATAACTACAAACAAACAATCCAAAAAATTGATAGAACATAATATATATCAAATTGAAAAACTAACTTTAATTTCATATTTGTAGAACGTACAGTTAGTTTCATAAAATATGGTCGACTCTAGATAGCTGTAGCGACCTATTCCTGGCTGTTGCTATAACTAGCTAAAGCTAGCCGCTTCTGTCTACTCCTAGCTAATAGTCGGCTTACACCTACCACCACTGAAAAAAATATAAACCTCGGTAAATGTAAGAAATTGATCATAAATATGTATTTGCAGAAATTTTCAACAAAAGATTACAAATATGCATAACTCTCAACTTAAGAACCAAATGGGATTACATGTACTTTTAGATCCAGCTTTAAGTAGCCAGCTATAGCCAGACAGTTCCGTTTAGTGGCAGGTAGCATCGTATAGCAGAAGTTGTCTAGGTTTAATTTGACAGGCCTACCCGCACACCATATATTAGCATACCAATTCCTTATATATGCACTATAGCCTTTCAAATTTTGAGTTATATATATATATATATATAATTTTATTGACAGGATATTATCATAATTGATACATTTGTCAAACATACAAATAACATACAATAATAGAGTACTTTTACAGTAATAAGAAAATAATACTAAAAGTGTTAAGTTAACAGTCTAC
This sequence comes from Alitta virens, assembly GCA_932294295.1. Classification (NCBI taxonomy): domain Eukaryota; kingdom Metazoa; phylum Annelida; class Polychaeta; order Phyllodocida; family Nereididae; genus Alitta; species Alitta virens. The sequence continues at coordinate 2,003,500 of OW028586.1, forward strand.
ATTAAATGTTGTAACTATGTATTTTACAGCAAGTTGGTCCCTAGTAAAAATACTAATAATACAAATACAATTTTACAATATATAGACAAATAATAAAATATAATTAAAAAACTAGACAAATATATACCGCTTATCCCAGTGGTTGTAACCAATCTGGCTTGCCATGTATGGACTTAAAATAATAGTACGCGGAGCCCAGGGGAAGAAGAAAAAAAAACAAAAATAAATAAATTTAGAGGACAGTTATAGTGCATCCCTCACAGGTAAGCACTTGCCACTCACACCAGCACCACCAAAAAGAGCACCCCTCCAGCAGGTGCACAGCACAGGTGCACCTAATGAAGATATCTTTAGGAGCAGCTGATTGTTGGGGGCAGGTAACAGGTGACAGATGCGTTGCTAAGACAATAGACAAGACACCAGGCTCATGAAAGGAAGGCTGTGATTGGTCGGAGCTCTTTGATGTCCCTGATTATCGCCCAGGAGTCAACAGACAGGTCAATCGCTGTCTGCACGCCAAAAGGTCGAGTCAGAAACTCTGATTGTTTTTAGAGGGGGTGGTGGAAGGGGGGAGGGTTGTCAATAAGTTATTAAGTCAGTAATGACAAAGTATTAGTTTAGGAGTTAGGAAACGCCAGCTGGTTATAGCGACGTACAAACAGACTGACTGACTGACTGACACTGACTGAATGACTGACCTGCTGACAGACTGACACTGACTGACTGACTGGCTGGCTGACTAACTGACTGACTGAATGGCTGACTGACAGCTGGACAGCTAGACAGCTAGACTGACTGACTGGCTGACTGACTGACTGGCTTACTGGCTGGCTGACTGACTGAATGACTGAATGACTGAGACTGACTGCGTAAATGATAGTTTGATTGGCAACTTGACTGACCAATTACACATGGCTGACTAACTGACTAACTGACTAACTGACTAACTAACTAACTAACTAAATAACCAAATAACTAAATAACTAAATAAATAGTTGAGTAAGTGACTGACTGCTGACTGAGCCTGACTCACTAAAGACTGACTGACTGACTGAATGACTGACTGACAGACAGACAGACTGACTGACTGACTGACAGACAGACAGACAGACGTGCTGACTGACTGACTGACAGACAGACATACTGACTGACTGACTGACTGAAAGACTGACTGACTAGACTAATGGACTGGCTGGTTGACTGACTGAGAGGGAAATTAAGACACGTCGTTAGCTTGTCATCATTACATTTGCCGGTGGCATTTGGCAATGCTGTATATTGTGCATATATATAATTATATAGAGGTTTTTTTATGACTTATGTATATACAACCAATTCTAGAATCGACCAATTTGGCACATAGCGGAAGGGGGGGGGGGCAGTACATTTAATTTAAAACAAATTCAGTGGTCCTCGCAATACATTTTAATTTGTGAAACCCCCACCCCCCTCCCTCGTAAAAAAATTCAGGATCCGCCACTGCAGAACACTATTAAAGTTAACAAAAAAACAACAAAATACACGATGTCAACTGAGAAAAGAAAAGCAGAAAATGGGGTTATGACCTCAACTTTACCCCCTTTCGGTAATAACCAATATGGCAATCAGGCAGTTATCATACATTGGGGTACATTTGTACCTATAATTGTCATTATACAATACTTTTAACGGACTCGTTCATTTTCTTGAAATTGAGGGGTTAATTTTGAAGTTCACCTGCCCCTCCATGATGTAGGGGGGTGATAAGTAACCCCTCCGGGGGCTGGGGTGGCACTACCCCATCTTGGAATGTCCTGCAATGGTGCCATAGTGGAACCATAGGGTGCCTTACTTTGGGGTATCTGATCTGAGATATCTCAGATATCTGAGATATCATGACACCATTGTGACAACCCCAAATAAGGACAAAAGAAATAAGGGGGGGGGGGTTCATTAGGTCTCCATTCCAATTCACCCCATTTAGATCTATGCCCTAGAATTAAGGGGTACGATTGTCATATCTCGCTTAAGGATCTTTTCAGGGTTTTTGGGTTGGGGTGGGGGGGGGGGGGTAGAAAGAAAGAAGAAGAAGAAAAAAAAAGAATTTCTAAATGTTTCACTGCATTTTGAAGAAAGCTTTTGATCTGATATAACTGGACAAAAAGTTGAAATTATAAAAAAACAGTATTGTAATAAAAAAATAAAAAATACAGACTTCCCCTTATAGTCAGGAGTAAATTAAATATAGATAAAGACATAGATAGACAAAATACAGACAAACAAGCACACACAGATAGATTGAACAACAATATATATATACACTTGTGTAAAGTAGATGATGTAAAATGAACAGACCACATAGCCAGCGTAAGAACAGTGTTCCATTGACACTCCATTTCTTCATAATAACCCCAATGCTATCATGCTCTCTTTGTCGAGACCTGAAATCGAAAACTTATTGAGATGAGATCGGATGAGATATGGTCACCCTAATGGTGTGGACCACACGTCCAGGCTGCGGACAATGGTCACTATCAGACTGACCATCACTCAACAGCACCCAGAACCGCACTCTACAACATTCACTGACCAGCACTTGTAGACTGACCAGGGACCACCTGCTCGCTTGACCACTGACCAGCTACAGGTGCTCCCAAAACTCGTGGAATTTACTTCACTTCGTTATCAAGGGCATCTTGGCAACTCGGTGTTAAATTTGACTTTTAGAAAGTCCACTAAATAAACTAAGTGTAGAATTACCCCAACACAAAAATTGTCGCCTGATTTTGAATTTTACTTCGTGAAATACAAGAGTTAATTCATTCAGGTTTATACTTTATTTGCTATCAATTATAAAGTTTGTTTTGAACTCTTTCAGTTAGTGAAAGAACTGCATTGATTTAGGATATGAATTATTTATTTCATGGCTGATATTTTAACAAAATATATACATATATATATTTCCATTATTAAATAAACTTTAAAAAACCAATAGTTCATTATTTCAATATTTGATTCAGCAAAAAAAACCTACTTAAAAGATTAGTATACCGGACAGGTAAAAATAAACAATTTAATACTACAAAAAATTACTTACCCTCCAGCTGAAGTCACTATTTAATGAAATCCCCGAAGTGCTTAAATCACAGAAATACCCCTTAATTAAAAGATCTGTGTTTCAGATATTCACTTCGACTTTAGTTATTTCACTTTCAGTAGATGCAATTTTATTCAATTTACCCTCTTAAAAATTCACCCTACTAAATATGCCATTAATACCCTCTAAGCTAAAATGCCCTCTTTAAAACGGCCAGGCATGTTACGTAATTATCAGGGGGTGACATAATAAGTCCAATATTATCTATGATCCCGATTTTATACGGCTATTTATTCTCAAGAGGCCCTACTCTTTAGAGGTCAAGATATACTTTTCCAAGGGGGTTGTTATGTAATTGCTACCCCCAGGGGGGTAAAGGGTGCATAATGGCGCCACACGCCAGTTGGATAGAGGAAATTAAGTAGAATTAAGTGGAATTAAAGTATGGAGAAAGTCGAGAGACTTATATATCAAATTTAACACTGTAATGGTTCTAAGCTAGGGCGAGTGAAAGACCCCACCCCTGGGGTAAACGTATAACATGGTGTGGACTCCAAGCCTTATCATCTCATCATTACGTCGGCTTCTGGCAGCTGGTTATATATATAAAATCTGGCTGAGCTTCAGACCTTTAAAAAAATACATTAATTTCAATTTGTTTATCTATAATATCAGACGTTTTTTGGTAAATTATAATGATTTTGCATTTTATATTTTCAGAAAATATTTGTAAGAATATGGTATTTTGTAAGTAAGTTTATTAACTGTATTTACCTGCTTTTATTTTAAATAAATACATTGCATATATTTAATTGGTTTCATTAAAACACAGCTTCAGTAATAAGCCAAGCTATTTGCTAATTTCATTGGATTTGACGAAATTAGCCAATAACTAAGGCATTTAGGAGAACAATATTCCACAATGTCGCCATCTTTGTTCCAATAGAAGTGTCAGAAGTCTTTGAAAGTACAAAAAGCAAAGAAGTAGATATCTATGGCAGGACAAGTAACAAGCCACCACCCACTGGGTTAATGTGTTGTAGAGATGCTAAAAAAAAAAAAGTCGCATAGCAACTCCTCGTTACATCTGACTATTAAGCATAGGACGATTTCTTAAATTACACAATGCCAAAATATCTATATTTTTATTAATTAATTTGTATTTTTCATTGTATTGTTTTAATGCTACTGGGTATGAAGTTTATAATAGTCAGTTATTAGACCGAAAAATTTCTGTCATTCAGTGTATCTGACCAGTTGCCAGAGGCAGACGTAAGGATGAGATGACACAACAGCTTGCTCGGAGTCCACACAGCCTTATGAGTATAGGAAGCGTGCGTTAAAATCCCCCCAAAACATCATTAATCAAAATTAAACACGGGTAGCGGGGGTTTCTGGCTGCTGTCTCGCTAATTCCACATCAGTCCTAATTACCCCGAAGTGCTAATCCACTGGGAGGGGTCAGGGTGTTTACCCTCCACTAATTGAGTTACGGAATTACTGGGGTACTACCAGGGTACATAGTAATGTAGTACCTAATGTCAGGGGGTAAGACATAGTAAGCATGAAGGTAAATATCGGGGTGTATGGTTGATTACGTAACGGGGTGTGCAGAGTGTCAGGGTGAGGGGTGAACAATGGATTTAGCTGTAGTCTTTTTGGTAAATTCCAAGCTTGAACACCCCTTCATATCCCCTGTATAACCCTTCGCAAACAAATTGACATTGTTTACCCCAGTCAGCTCGGTCCAGTGGGACATGGGTATTACAGTTATTAACAACCACGTTATGACTTTAACCCCACTTAAACACCCCCAAAATGCCACTATAATACCGCTATAATACCACTTGATTTGAGGGTTTCAATTGTAGCAAAAAAAAAGTTAATCTGGATACTCGTGAATTCAAGGGTTTTTACGTAAAGAGTCATAAATCTAAAAATTGGGCAGTTTTGATTTATTTTGGAGACCATTAATTAAAGAGGTTCATGACTGTTATTTATGAATCACAGTCCATAAATTATTCAGCTTTGGTTTATCTATTAGGTCATATTGAATAACTAGTACCCAATAGCTCAAATAATATTGTATGATTAGATAAAGAGTAACATATTAACTACATATACTCAAAAATGGTTTCCTACCAATTATACTTATTTTTATGCTTCATTTTTGCTATATTTCTTTCTTTCTCTCTCTCTTTCTTTCTTTATTCTTTCCTTCATTCTTTTATTCATTCATTCCCTGAAATCAAGCTAGTTCTAATAAATATTTCTGTCTTTCTCTCATTCTCTCATTGTATCTTTCTTTCTTTCTTTCTTTCTGTCTTTCTATCTTTCTTTCTATCTGTCTTTCTTTCTTTCTTTCTTTCTTTCTTTCTTTCTTTCTTTCTTTCTTTCTTTCTTTCTTTCTTTCTTTCTTTCTTTCTTTCTGTCTTTCTTTCTGTCTTTCTTTCTGTCTTTCTTTCTTTCTTTCTTTCTTTCTGTCTGTCTTTCTATCTGTCTTTCTATCTTTCTTTCTATCTGTCTTTCTTTCTTTCTTTCTTTCTGTCTTTCTATCTTTCTTTCTATCTGTCTTTCTATCTTTCTTTCTATCTTTCTTTCTTTCTTTCTGTCTTTCTATCTTTCTTTCTATCTGTCTTTCTTTCTTTCTTTCTTTCTTTCTTTCTTTCTTTCTTTCTGTCTTTCTTTCTTTCTGTCTGTCTTTCTATCTGTCTTTCTCTTTCTGTCTGTCTTTCTATCTGTCTTTCTCTTTCTGTCTTTCTGTCTTTCTGTCTTTCTGTCTTTCTCTCATTGTATCCTTCTTTCCTTCTTAATAATATTATTTATTTTTTTCCATTGAAACTATAACAAGTAAACTCTGTTCTTTCTGCTTTGTTTATATTTTCATCATTTATTTTAATTGAATAGATATTTGCGTGTATCTTTTATGCATCAATTTGTCTTCAAACTCCGGATCATACATAAAGATTTAAATGTCATTGTCACAATAAACACGGAGGTAGTATTTCTTGTCAAAACCTGCATAAAAACGTCAGCTGAGTGTGTTGTAGGAGTGGAAAAAAAACCAGTCGACAAACTGTGTGTGATGAAATGATAGATTTTATCTTCGTAGATTTAAGCAAAGCTATAGACAAAGTTGTGCATTCTTGTTGAGCATTCTTGCCTTAACTGACTGACTCCTAAAGAGGGGGCAGGTGCATTTTGAAGAGCATTTCATAGTCTATCTCCCAGATCGTTTGACTATAACAGCCATCTTTTGTTGTATATATTTGAATCACCTGCATTCCTTCATTGGCAGCTGCAGATCTAGGGTCCCTGCAGTTAATTTCGACTGCACCTGTCACCCCAACCGTTGACTGTTTACGAGACATTTGAATCACCTGTGAACATATGCGCATTAATGCTATTTAAAATGTTTTCTTTCAATTTCTTTATCAAGTGAAGTTAGGACAGGAGTCTGTAACAGATGTCACAATGGGGGTTTAATATCATATGTATACATTCATGAAATAGCTGCATTTTATTTATGAATATTATAGATTAATTTGCATTGTTTATGCTTTATATCTTCACTGTGGTACATAGATTTGAGGAATTGTTTTATCTTAGCTTAATTTTGTGACTCAAAATAAATTACTATTCTATTCTATTCTATTCTATTCTATTCTGTTCTGATATATTCTATTCTATTATATCCTATCCTATCCTATTCCATTCTATCCTATTCTATTCCATTCTATCCTATCCTATTCTACTAGATTTTATCCTATTCTATCCAATTCTATTCTATCCTATTCTATTCTATTCTATCCTATTATATTCTATCCTATTCTGATCTATTATATTATATTCTATTCTTCCTATTCTATTCAATTCTGATATATTCTATTCTATTTTGTCCTATTCTATTCTATTCTATCCTATTCTATCCCATTATATTCTATCCTATTCTATCATATTCTATCATGTCCCCTTCTATTCTGTTCTATCATATTCTGTTATATCCCATTCTATTCTATCCTATTCTATCCCATCCTATTCTGTTCTATCATATTCTGTTATATCCCATTCTATCCTATCCTATCCTATTCTATCCCATTATATTCTGTTCTATCATATTCTGTTATATTCTATTCTATCCTATCCTATCCTATTCTGTTCTATCCCATTCTATTCTATCCTATCCTATTCTATCCCATTCTATTCTGTTCTATCATATTCTGTTATATCCCATTCTATTCTATCCTATTCTATCCTATCCTATCCTATTCTGTTCTATCCCATTCTATCCTATCCTATTCTATCCCATTCTATTCTATCTCATCCTATCCCATTCTATTCTATCTCATCCTATCCCATTCTATTCTATTCTATCCCATTCTATTCTATCCTATCCTATTAACATGCATATCAACTATGTTGTTGATAATACGAGACGTTAATTTGGCAGTGACTTTTACTGGAAATCTATGCCGAGGCAAAAAAATGCCCCCACCCATGGGGTAAATATGTAACACGGCGTAGATTGACAGCCTTATCGTCTCATCATTACTTCTGTCTTTGACAGCTGGTCACACGAGCTAAGGAGTGTTCAGTGTCTTTGACACGGGTCCCATGCTGGGGCAAGTGAAAGACCCCACCCATGGGGTTATGCGTAACATTGGGTGGACTGGCTCCTTATCATATCATCATTACATCTCCCCCTTGGTGGTCAGCTGGGGTTTTTTCTTCAGCTGCCTTAACTTTCAACCTATATCTAAAGACAGTAATTTTTGATAAAATACATTATCATGGGGAAAAAAATTAATTAAAAAATGGGTAGAAATATTATCAAAAAGTCAAGTTTCTACCTAAAAGTATGTTTGAATATTCTGCACATAATAAATTAATCAACCCATCTTAGCCATATTAACAGCAGGTAGACATCAGTTAAATGCGTAACAGCTTTTCCGCTGGCACCATCTTCCATATACACCATAAATTCACACACATACACAATTATATAGAGTGATATATATCGCAATGTACATTTATTTGCAGACGCGAGTTTGAATCTTATGGGACCATCTGCCACCTAGCGTCTGTTTACTGAGATAAACATTAAGTTGTGATAGGATAGGATAGGACAGGTGTTCTACAATATATAGTATATATTCAGCCTAAACAGAAAACATCACTATAAATTCTGAGACAGCTCTTCAGACAGACAGTAAATTGATACACGAGCATTTTGGGGGGTGGATACAAGATATTTTTTACCCCATTTTTAAGACGCCCAAAATAAGCCACCCCTTGGGGTAGTTACATAAAACTGTATCACCCCCCCCCCCTAGCTTTGATAAGTTAATAACGGGTGTCATTTTTTGCCCTAAAGCAAATATAAGATGCCACGCTTAAATGATGTACGGGGCACAGACAGCTCATCAAAGAAATTAATGGAGTTTTTTCATTATTTTTTTCTTCATATGGTTTGTCTATGAAAGCCCATTATCATAAGTACTCTCTCTGATTTATGTGATAAGAACTGTCCTCAAATCTGTTCTCCTTCGAAATGTTTCGAAATGATAAATTATCTATTAATATATACTAGGTTGATTTATTTTACCCTACTTTAAATTAAGCAAATGTTATCCTCTAAAATTAGCATTTCTTTATAAATTTTCCAGCTTAAATACTTTGTAATTATTTCGCCAAATGTATTATATTCCAGTTAAATTTAAATTATTATTAGTTTATATCAATTAATACTATCACTGACAGGAGATAACTCAACCTCCCATTAAACCAGAATTAATTCCATCATCATCAGTGTTTAAACATGTCACCATTTCTCTGGGCACATCTCTTTCTTGATAAATCCAGCATCAATTTCACTCGTGTCAACAATAATCTTGACCTTTGCCGTGACCTACTTCAAGTGTGACCTTGAGAGTGTGCCCAAGGTCAGATGTTGACCTCTCTGTCCGTCTCCTTCTAACGAGACAGATGGACACACAGCCCGAGGGCCTAAGAGGGTCCTTGTATGGTCAAGAATTGGACATGTATATGGGTGCTACTGGAATTGAGCAATGCTCTTCACATATGGCGTCCATAGATAGGGACATGGACCTGTCACTGAGTGCTGCACAGCCATATTGTCTTATGAACTTAGTAGATGGCCAATTGTGCCACGCGTGTTTTCCATGAGAAGGATAAACGCATGGAAAATGCCTGGTTTTTGCCTCATTATAATTAGCTAAAAACCATGCGTTTTCCATGCGTTTATCCTTCTCATGCATGGAAAAGGCACGTGGCACATTTGGCCATGTACTAGTCATTATATGATAGTCAAATTAATTGTAATAGGCCTGTAAACAAAATTGAAGCCTATAAAATAACCTCTGGAAATTTTAATATATACCGATCTCATTAAAATTTAATTCTTTAGAAGTTCTCAAAAAAGATTAACTGGTGTGTTTAATCTATATGTGGATTTTAATTTCATATATAGTCAAATTAATTAATCAACTAATGAAAACAATCAGTCAATCAATCAGTCTATCAATCAATCAATCAGTCAAGTTTTTATTATGTAAATTATATATATAGTTAATTATATTTAATATTATAATAATGTGTTAACAAATATAATTCATAGAATCTTATTAGCTCTTATTTAGAAAGAAAGAAAGAAGGAAATGAAAGAAAGAAAGAAAGAGAGAAAGAAAGAAAGCTTTTTAGAACTAGCTCGATTTCAGGGAATGAATGAATGAATGAATGAATGATTGAATGAATGGATGAATAAATGGATGAATGAATGAATGAATGGCTGTGGGACAGTATTAACCCAAGTTGAAGTTGAAAATATTTGAATGGATGAATGAATGAATGAATGAATGAATGAATGAATGAATGAATGAATGAATGAATGAATGAATGAATGAATGAATGGCCGTGGGACAGTATTAACCCAAGTTGAAGTTGAAAATATTTGACCCTGAGAAATTACATTTGGGATGATGAATTTTTATGAGAGCTTGTTTCACTGCGGAAACAAAGAAAGAAAGAAGAAAATAAAGAAGGAAAGAAAGAAAGAAAGAAGTAAAGAAAGAATGAAAGAAAAAAGAAGAAAGAATGCATTATTAGAACTAGCTTTACTTCAGGGAATGAATGAATGAAATAATGAATGAATAATTTGAATGAATGAATCAATGAATCAATGAATCAATGAATGAATGAATGAATGAATGAATGAATGTACAGTTACTAATCACTATCTGAGAAATAAATCTTTACCGGGGCAATTCTATATTGTAAGCAAGAGATGTAATCAGTGCCAAACACAATCTGGAACCTGGGTCAGTGCAGTGCCCAAGATGTCCGCCTAAATCTGGACCCCTTTCTGTTATTATTGAACTCTGTAAGGAAACCAATTAAGCAGCCAAACCTTTGCACCTTTCCGTCAAAGTAAGACCATTAATATCAGAGGTTAAGAAAGTCCAAAATACGAAACGCAATGGACCATCTGTGCTATGAGGGTCGAATGAGGCACGTTGACCTTGTAGAAGGACTCAAGGTCACCCAGGCACCACCGGGGGACCACATGGTAGTCAGTGGTCACTCTGTGGTCAGTCAGTGGTCAGTGATAGATGATGACAGTATAATTGCACGTACAATAGGCCCATACCTATTTGCTAATGGTCAAGAGGCTGCTAATGTTGTATTTTTTGGTGATGGATGATTATTCATTTTTGGTCATTTTCTGAGAGTGACCAAATCAGGAATAAATGGCCTGGCCGGACACCCCGGGTGAGAGAAATTGACCCACCACCTGTTTATGTCACAGGGTAGGGTAAATATATCAGCCCCCTAGCTACATGGATAGTATTAGATACATATAGAGGGGTATAATGACACAATATCTCAGCAGATAATTGAAGAAATTTTCAAGAAAAAGTGAATGATAAAACAATTAAGAGTGTTATCAGATGACTAGCCAATTAACAAATACATTAGCTGTCCATTTTGAGTGCAAAAAGGTAACCATGCAATCGACCAATCAAGTAAATCACAGTCACTCAAATCGTACAAGCAACTAGGCAAGTAGATGCATACAAACATGCAATAATATAAAGCACTAAATTATATGATCATAGAATATAATAGAATAGATTATAATATAATATAATAGAATATAATAGAATAGAATAGAGTAATCCTATATTATAGCTGACTAAATCATATGATCATAGAATATAATATGATCACAGAATATAATATAATATAATATAATAGAATAGAATAGAATAGAGTAATCCTATATTATAGCTGACTAAATCATATGATCATAGAATATAATATGATCACAGAATATAATATAATATAATATAATAGAATAGAATAGAATAGAATAGAATAGAATAGAATAGAATAGAATAGAAAAGAATATATATTATAGTTGACTATTTTTACATTATCATAAAATACTCTGTATAGCTAAATGATGTCAAATATATGTAAATATTCTCGTCATCAAAATTAAGTCATTAATGATATCTATCTGTATGTATTTTGTCAGTCTGTCCATCCAGATGGCTGTCTGTCTGTCAGTCTGTCTGTTTACCTTTCTCTGTCTGGTCAATACTACCTGAGTCAGTCAGTTACATAACCCCTCTTAGAATTACATAACTAGTCGCCATATATGAATAATAAATGAATGATAATAACTTCAGTAGAAGTATTTGAAAAAGTATGAATACATTAGAGTGTTGCTCAGTATTAAAGCAATTTTGGGATAATTCACTTTCATCATACATTTTAAGTCATTGACAAAACTTTAAGGCTACTTTAAAACCTCGCAATCCTCCTTTAAAACCTACTTTAAAGCCTACTTTACCCCATTGGCCTACCCCACGTGCCGGGGTAATTAGCAGTGATGTATGGTATTGAGGGGTTTCGAACTCAGAACGCCGTAAAAATCGGACACAATTGACACCCTCTGCGGAGTGATCAGTGCGGGGTATTTACCCCCGAAGAATGCCACCTCACCCTCCCAGCAATAACAGGCAAGAGAGGGTGGTTATTAAAGAAATATGAAAGAGCCGTTAGAATCCATGCCCCAAATATAGATTAAGGCTAGAAGTTGCTCACTAATTATATTTTCTTCATATTTAAGGTCAGTGCTTAAATATAAGATTTATAGTTATTAATATTATGTGTATTTTCAAAAACTGAATTCAAAAGAGTCATTTTGAAAGGATTGTTAAATACACGAGCATGACTTGAGATGAAATGAAATAATGTTTTCTTTACATGAGAACGTTATAAGAATGCATAAAATGAGGCCTCGCTTGGTGTGGATCCCATCGGTTCATCTCATCGTTACGTCTGCCTCAGGGAGGAGGAGAGGATGAGGATGAGGAGGAGAGGAGGAGAGGAAAAGGAGGAGGATGAGGAAGAGGAGAGGAAATAGGAGGAGGAAGAGGAGGAGGAAAAGGAGGAGGTGGAAGAGAAGGAGGAGGAAGAGGATGAGGATGCAGAGGAGGGGAGGAGAAAGAGGAGGGGGTGAGGAGGAGGATGAAGAGGAAGAGAAGGGGGAGGAAGAGGAATGGGAGGGAGGAGGATGCAGAGGAGGAGGAGAAAGAGGAAGGGGATGAAGAGGAAGAGAAGGGGGAGGAAGAGGAAGGGGAGGAGGGAGGAGGAGAAGAGGAGGAGGAGAGGAGGGGGAGGAGGATGCAGAGGAAGAGAAGGGGGAGGAAGAGGAATGGGAGGAGGGAGGAGGAGAAAGAGGAGGAGAGAGGAGAGAGGAGAGGAGGAGAGGAGGAGAGGAAGAGAGGAAGAGAAGAGAGGAGGAGGGGAGGAGAAAGAGGAGGAGGAGAGAGGAGAGAAAGAGAGGAGGAGAGAGGAGGAGGGATGAGGAAGAGGAGAAAGAGGAGAAAGGGGGGGAATAAGAAAACAAAAATATAGATCTCAGATTGACACTTAATACATGAACCCCCATAAAATGTACTTTAAATTTCAACGAATCCGATACTCAAATATCTTAATGTATCTCTAGAGTTGGTAAAGGTTTTTCTGTTAGCCTTGCTGAGAAGCATTTTGTTTTGGGATTAACTGCGCACTTTCAGACCACTGGATGAAATTCCAGCCAAAAATGCTCAGGTTTCAAATTCTACCCTGACCCAAAACAGAGTGGGCAAATAGAATAGTCCTATGGCTCGCTATGGTGTTGTTACAAGTATTCAAAGTGCACAAAATGGAAAAGGGATATGTTTTGAATTTGGGGCAGCTGGATGGGCCCCCCTACATACAGCTGAATGGGCACTGAATTCAACTTACAGCTGATTAGGTCCTGGGTGTGTGGGATGATGGGCCTAGGGCTAGTGGAACAGAACAAATTCTAGTTTATGCTGACACTAATGACTGCGTATTTCATGGTGAGTTCTTTACTACAAGAGACTTGCTTCCCTTATTTCTAGGAAAGTGCAGGTTTCCTTTCCTGGCAGATTGACAAGTGTTCTCGGTCAGTTTTGAATATTCTAGGCAAATAGATGTGTAGATATCCACAGCTAGTGTTTGAAATATTTATTTTGACATCGCATGAACCACACGGGTTGCCCGGTTTGAAATTGAGATAAATTCACTTCACAAGAGGCAGGTGGGTTTGTCTTAAATGTAAACAAAACTAAAAAAAATGAAAAAAAAATGAAAGAGATATAGCTGCAGGTTGACTTATAGATAGTTTAAGAGACACGCTCAAATTTATGACAAAAAATAACATACAATTTACCTGCAATATCATTAATTATAAGTACTGATTGAAATGATATTTCATGTGAATTTAGGAACTCTCAATGCCACTGTGTCTGAAGCTTAGTCAGTTCATATGACCCTCTGTAAGAGGCAGACGTAATGATGAGATGATAAGGCTGCTTGGAGTCCACACC